>OX421975.1:80259846-80862346 GCA_949128135.1 Parasteatoda lunata
TACGCGAATGAAATCTCGTTCTAGATTCAATAATCAGAGAATATGTTAGTAATGATAGCTTTGATCTCTCAATGATTTTATGTTCAAAAAGATTCTTTGCTCTACTTTTTTACACACTTTTGTTTTGTTTAATATTTAGTTCATTGTTAGGTATTTCAACTCTGCTCCGTTTCAATTATTTGAATATAAATGATACAAAAAAGAAAATATAAGATCAATAAAAAGAAATTTTGCACTGAATGTTATTAGCATAAAAAAATACTTTTCTGAATCTTACGTTTATTTTATTATTCAAATTTTTACATCTATAAATAATATGATATTTTAAATATAAATTATACATGGCTATACTTTTTGGCTTACCAATTTTTTAACAAGCATTATTAGTTATCTCTTTGATGAAATCTCGTTCTAGATTCAAAAATCAAAGAATATATTAGCAAAGTCAGATTTGATCTCAAATTTTATGCTGAAAAATATTCTTTGCTTCTCTTCATTCATTCTTCATTTCTCTCATAAGTTTTGCTTTGTTTAATATTCAGTTCATCTCTGTTTCTTTTCAATTAATTGAGTGTAAATGATTAAAAAAAGGAAAAAGAAATTGTGCGATCTACGTTAATCCATTGACGCAAAAGGGACACCGGTGACCCTCTTATATCTTTTTTTTTTTCTGAAACTCTAATTAGAAACAAAAATATATTTTGGTATTTTTTCTAATTCTAAATAAACAGTCTAATAGTTACTAAAAATATCTGTTTGGTATCACAATATAAAATCCAAAAAAAAATATTTTACTTTTTTTTATTCATATTCAAAAATTTATCAATAATCGATTTTGTAAATTGAAGAAATTTCAATAATGAATAACTATTTCTCTCAGTTTTAAATAACTGCAAATAAGGACAAATTTTGAAAAATTATTGTTTAGAATTGAACCGTGTTTGGATAACAAAAAGGCACCGATGCTTCCTGCTGTATTTCATAACCATAAATTATTAAAATTCAAATTATAATATTTTTCACTTTTTTTTTTTACCTAAATTAATCGAAAATAATGAAAAATATGTTTGATAAAAAGTATTAATTGAACAAAATATATATTACACTTTTTGCATCTTTCAATAGCAAAAGTCAAATGAATATTTCTAAAAACAAAAGTTTTAGTACTTTTGGTTACCAGTCGGAATACATTTTATCAGGTTTTTAATAGATTTCAATAATTTCTTTAATCTTATTTAATCAATGAACACAATGTTTTCGCCCTACAATTCACCCTAGCAAAAATTTTACCTTGGTTTCAGTTTGGCTCAAAATCGGCGCAATATAGGTCCTACTAGAACAGTGTTTCCCAAAGTGTGGTACGCGTACCCCCAGGGGTACGGGAACAGTTTAGTGGAGGTATGCGTTCTTCTGCGAAATATCTTGCAATAAACGAACAGAGCTAGACATGAAACAGAGCTAGACAACACAGAGCTAGACATGAAATTAAGACATGAATATTGTTTTAAAAACAGAGCTAGACATAAAAATTTACGATTACGTATTTTTCTATTGGCTATTTTTTGCAGAGTCAATAATTAGTGGTGTCAACAGCCTGTTGTGATTTTTAACTTTTGTGCAATTTTTTTTTTAGTAAAAGTTTGTAATAAATTCCACTTATTTTGATTATTTTTATAAAATAAAATTTTTATCCTTCTTGAAAAATAAGCATGAGAAGTGTACTTTAACATCATTCTGGCTGCAAATGCAAAATATGTATCCTGTTTTAACAGAAAAAGTTGTGAAATATATTTTGCCTTTTCCAACTTCATATTTATGCGAAGTCGCTTTTTCAGCATTCGTGGACATTAATTCAAAAAAAAGAAATAGATTATAGGACGTGGTATCGCATCTCAGACTAAAATTGACCACAAGAGAACCGAATTATGATGAACTATTATCAGAGCAATATCATCCTTCAAACAATATCAATATCAAACAATATCATTCTTCTCACTAATGCAAATAAACTTATTAGCAAAACTTTATACCAAAAAATAAAAATAAACATATTTTTAAAAAAATGCATTCATTATTTTTATTAGTGGTACACAGCGGTACGAAAAATTTAGAAGGGATACACAAAAGTCATAAGTTTGGGAAACATTGTACTAGAACATACACCGAAGTATCAATATTGGATTGTCTAGAGATCTTTTAATTTTAGTCCTAGAATGGCTTTTAGTGTTGGGCAATAACAATTCTATATAGGGCCAATATCGAAAAAATATCTATTTTTCCCTTAGTTAATCAAGATTAATGAATATTTGTCCTAGAATGGCTTTTAGTGTTGGGCAATAACAATTCTATATAGGGCCAATATCGGAAAAATATCTCTTTTTACACTTAGTCAAGATTAATGAACATTTGTCCTAGAATGGCTTTTAGTGTTGGACAATAACAATTCTATATAGGGCCAATATCGGAAAAATATCTCTTTTTCCCTTAGTTAGTCAAGATTAATGAATATTTGTCCTAGAATGGCTTTTAGTGTTGGGCAATAACAATTCTATATAGGGCCAATATCGGAAAAATATCTCTTTTTACACCTAGTTAGTCAAGATTAATGAATATTTGTCCTAGAATGGCTTTTAGTGTTGGGCAATAATATTCTATATAGGGCCAATATCGGAAAAATATCTCTTTTTACACTTAGTTAGTCAAGATTAATGAATATTAGTCCTAGAATGACTTTTAGTGTTGGGCAATAACAATTCTATATAGGGACAATATCGGAAAAATATCTCTTTTGCCCTTAGTTAGTCAAGATTAATGAATATTTGTCCTAGAATGGCTTTTAGTGTTGGGCAATAACAATTCTATATAGGGCCAATATCGGAAAAATATCTCTTTTTACACTTAGTCAAGATTAATGAATATTTGTCCTAGAATGGCTTTTAGTGTTGGGCAATAACAATTCTATATAGGGCCAATATCGGAAAAATATCTCTTTTTCCCTTAGTTAGTCAAGATTAATGAATATTTGTCCTAGAATGGCTTTTAGTGTTGGGCAATAACAATTCTATATAGGGCCAATATCGGGAAAATATCTCTTTTTACACTTAGTTAGTCAAGATTAATGAATATTTGTCCTAGAATGGCTTTTAGTGTTGGGCAATAACAATTCTATATAGGGCCAATATCGGAAAAATATCTCTTTTTACACTTAGTTAGTCAAGATTAATGAATATTTGTCCTAGAATGGCTTTTAGTGTTGGGCAATAACAATTCTATATAGGGCCAATATCGGAAAAATATCTCTTTTTCCCTTAGTTAGTCAAGATTAATGAATATTTGTCCTAGAATGGCTTTTAGTGTTGGGCAATAACAATTCTATATAGGGCCAATATCGGAAAAATATCTCTTTTTACACTTAGTTAGTCAAGATTAATGAATATTTGTCCTAGAATGGCTTTTAGTGTTGGGCAATAACAATTCTATATAGGGCCAATATCGGAAAAATATCTCTTTTTACACTTAGTGAGTCAAGATTAATGAATATTTGTCCTAGAATGGCTTTTAGTGTTGGGCAATAACAATTCTATATAGAGCCAATATCGGAAAAATATCTCTTTTTCCCTTAGTTAGTCAAGATTAATGAATATTTGTCCTAGAATGGCTTTTAGTGTTGGACAATAACAATTCTATATAGGGCCAATATCGGAAAAATATCTCTTTTTACACTTAGTTAGTCAAGATTAATGAATATTTGTCCTAGAATGGCTTTTAGTGTTGGGCAATAACAATTCTATATAGGGCCAATATCGGAAAAATATCTCTTTTTACACTTAGTGAGTCAAGATTAATGAATATTAGTCCAATGAGCTCCCAAGTTATTTTGCTGCAACTGCAATGTTTGCAAGTAGATACAATACATTCTCCATGACAGTGGTCGGCTAACTCAGCTCAGCAAGCATGCAACATGTGGCTCGCGAACCACAGTTTACCAAACTGCCCTACGGAATCATGATCCTGAGTTTCCGATCCTTCTGAAACGATAACTATGATCTTGAAACTCTGACGTATCTACTTGGTGACTCACTTTTTTGGAATGGGCATACAAATAACGGAAACAGCTAAGTGAGAATGTTATGCAATTTGCTTATTTTTATTACCAAGGGGGCAAAGCGCTTATTTGAATACTTTTAACGCCTGAAATAATTATAAAACATTTCATGTCTTTAGGAAGATCGACAAATTATGCGATATATATAATAAAATTAGCGTTCTTTTTTTTACGGTAAACAAGTTGTAAACAGAAATTTATATAAGTTATTTTTGACATTCTGTTTCTTTTAAATTTGATTGTTTTTGAAAAAAAAGTATTTTCATAGACATTATCATAATTATTTTCATAAGCATAAGCAGAAAGCAAGAAAAATGTCTAATCTCATATATAATATAAACGTAAATAAAATATCTAAAGAAATTTTTGTATATATTTTTATAAAGATCGCACATTATTTACACAATCCTTATATTTAAATTATTCGATTTTTTTTTACTAATATCAAAGCGATTTATTTAATTTCTTTAAACTACAAGTTTTAACTTTTATTTTATTTATTGAGTTGAGTTTTATTTATTTTTTTTTTTTCCTTATGTTTTTCCTAGCTTGTTTTATGCCAACTTTTACAATTGCATGAACGTGAAAAGTTTCTTTGCGTAAAAATGGTATTATATTTACGCTTTAGTTAAGTGAATATTTTCTCGTATTAACTACCATTTTACTTTCAGAAAGTCCTTATGGTTTCAGATCTAGTTACACACTGTTAGAAATTTCTTGTAAAAAATTGATGAATAGCAATTTAGTTAATTGTTATTTTACCATATACAAACAAAACAGTCTAATAACTATAAATAAGATGGTATTCAAACTGTTAACTGTGAGAAACACCGTTTATCAACTGCTTTCTCTTAATACGGTTAAACAGCCAGAATTTTTATCGCACTAACTAGACCCATCAAATAAAGCCACTTCCTTCCTTGCAGATGGGTACATATTATAGCCGATAGGGTTAATCTGACATTCTCATAACCATCAGAACTAGGGTTATGATCTCAGCGTTGACACCACAATATTTCCTCCATTTCCTTCCGCACATGAAGAGTTTCCTGTGTTCTGCACTCCTCGATTTGTGAGCCTGTGCTGTTTGAACGCGATACTCTCATTACCGCCTAGATGGCAGCACCATAAAGCTACTAAACTATCTCCAGTGTCTATTTAATTTTCTTTTTTACGATTTTGAAACCATGCTAGTTGTAAATGGGAAGAAACCGTATAGTTTTGTATTTCTGGTTTTTTTTTTTAACAATAATAGTTGTAAACGGTTTCAAAATAGTAAAGGTAAAAAATGTTCTTTATTGTTAACTTCACGGTTAATTGGATTGGCATACTGCTGCTGGTAATTTTACCATAATATTAGAATGAAAATTCTAACAGTGTAAATACTTGTATCAATGTTTCAAAGTAAGTTTAAAAAAATTTCCTTTTGCATATTGCAGGAATGAATACTTCTATCAATATTTCAAACTAGGTTAAAAAAAATTCCTTTGGCATATTGCAAGAATGGAATAACTATGCTATTCAATTTTTTTTTAATGTAAAATTAAATGGTACCAAGTTATTATTCTATCCTCTTTTATTCCATGCTTTGTTGCTAGCGAACTTAAATCTTATTATTCTTTAAAATTTAAAAATCACTGAATAAATACAAGATTATACATTATCCTTAAGCTCTTAATAATTCATGATAACTGCATACTTAGTTACAAAATTGCAAATAAAACTCTCAAAATAAGATGGATTTCAATTTGAAAAAATGATCCCAAGTTCTAAACTTACTAAGAGCAATAATCCCTGTTTATACATTTCTCTTGGAAACAGAGTTTCGTATGAATAAATAAATGCACGAAACTTTCTCAGGAAAGAAATTTATGAAGACAAATTTCTTTTTTTCTTTTTCTTTTTTTAGGAAAAAAAGCTGTAATTGGAAAATTTTAATCTTAAGTTAGACATTGAGATTTCCTTTGGCGTAAAATTTTAAGAATGTTGTTAAAAACTGACCTTAACTTTTTTGCTAAAAACTGAATGAAAAAGTTAAAGAATAAAGTTTTGCGAGAAAAAATTAATATTTTTACTTAAAACATATTTATTTTGAACTAAAAAATAGTTTTTAAGCTATATATTTATTATTATCTCAATAATTGGCTGTACTAATTTTAATTATTTTTGCAAAGATGAGTGAAGAATGAAGTTTTAATGAGCTTTAATGAAGTTTTACAAGATGAGAAATTAAAAACGATGAATTTGAATGAAATTGAGAGAAAGTTATGAATTCCAACATTGTTTAAAGTACTTGGGTTTCGGGAAATACAACAATGAATCACATTTTTAAATTGTTTAAGAGAGAAATCTTGATGAAAAACACCGTGATTTCCAAGTAATAATCATTAAAATGATTCAATGTATTGTACTGCCATCTAGTGAAAGTTCGAGAAACTTTTAGAGCACCTGTTTGCAAACAATACCAAAGAACTGTTTTACATTAAAAAAAGTAACTTTTCAACTCAATGCTCCATATCTTTATATGATAACTTGCGTCGTATAAGAAAAAATATATTTAAAGACTTTTGCCTGATGTTTTATAATTTTGAAAACAAAAATAAATGAATAAAAAACCTACTGAACAAAATAAAGGGTCACGAACAAATTTTTTTTTTAAAAATTATTTTTATTAAAATTGTAATTTCAAAACCACTCTTTTGTCACGCTAAACATACTTGTGTCACACTTAACACTTTCATCAAAATAACTCATTCATGTTATAGAATAGTAAGTAATAGGGAGAAACTTTCAACACAAGTTATTGCAATAGTTATTTGTAATTTGTTGTATAATTGTAATTTGCACAATAGTATTTTGTTGGAAAAAACGGGAATGGAATATTTTATAAATTTATAAATTTTTGTAGATGAAACAAACTTTCGGTCGTTAAAATCGTTCAAATATGGACGCAATTTTGTTACACTTTATGTTTTGGTGAAAATACCATTAGTTTTACCGTTTGAGTCATAGAAATTTGTTATAAATTTCTTTAATTTTAGTAAAATGGATACTACAGCGTTGCAGTAAACTTATGAATATTTTTTTTTTATTATTATATATTTATATATTTACTTTTTTCAAATAAATTCTAAAAGAATTTTTTTTTATTCAAAAAAAAAATCTGGTCCTTACAGATAAAAAAAAAAAGGCAGGCCAAAGTTTACGCAATAAAATTTAATTATTAGAAATAAGCAAAACTTTCAAAAAGTTATAAAAAATTTTGATGGTTTTTTAATTGCTGCTGGCTTAAAAGGCTTTTTTTATGAATTGAACAAAGCTGTATTTTTAATATACAGAGAAACTCAAAATTATCTTTCCAATTTTGTCACCCAATAATTCCTTTGTAAATAACATAAGTTTTTCTTCCACATGACTTCGCAATAAATAGTCTTTTGTTGTACAATTTTTTTTTTTAATTTGTTAAATTTGACTTCCATTTAATTGTATACCTCTGCTTTTATAAAAATAAAAGTTCTCGTTCAAAATTCTTGTTGGAAAATATGCAGTATTCTATATTAATTATGACAAATAATTATATTATTGTAAAAGTACATCTGAATCGATGAAAGATAATTTCGTTTCTAATGGACATTTCCGTTTATTGTAAAAATGTATCAATAGTAATGTATCAATACTAATGAAAATCGCTGTTATTCTAACCAGTGGATGGGATCGCTATCGGAATCTCATTGTTCTGATTATTAAATTAACTTAAATGAGAGAATTGGATGATGAGAGATACGTCCAATGACCTCCCTGTGAATCAAAAGTCGATTTAGACTAATTAAATCACATTAACTTTTAAAGTTGATTTCGAAGACGAGCGATGTTAACTCGACCAAATCGTTTGGCCATTTAATTTGGATGTTCTATAAAGAGGAATGGATGGAGTGAGTGCGAAGCTGGGACGAGCTCATTTGCCATTAATCAAATTGACAGGCACGGCATCATTTTCTCATTAACTTCGCCCCTAGGGAGAGATTTCTGGACGGAATTGAAATGTAATTCCACTCTTTTTGTCAATTCCAGAATGGCAACATGTAGAGAGATTCGATAATGGAATCTTGCTACCCTTCTGCGTAGCAGATTCTAAATGAACATTTGTCGAAAGACAATGTGGTTGGAGGACTCCGTGGGGGTGAGGGCGGAATTGGAATATATAAAAAGAATGATCCCAGAACTCATTTTTACTTTGTCGAAATCGGTATTCTTTAATCTTTAAATTTCTAAGATCTGTTTCATGCAAAATACACGGTTTAAAAAGGTTAAAAAGCAAGAATGTAATCAATATTTTTTCGTAACACGTTTGACTAAATCAAATCAATATATCATAAATCATTTGGCTACATTTTTAGGGCTAAATTGCGAAAACTGTTTTGGAGGAATGAAATGGGTGTTTTGAAATTTGTAACTATTTGCTTAGCTTATGATTACGAACTTCTCGAACTTCTTTTAAAATTTTGTACGTCCCCCACCAGATTATTATAACAACATTCATAGAAAATATTTAAGTCCAAAAATATTATAATGGTGTTATATTATCCCGTGCAAATTAGATAATGATTGCTGAATTTGTCATGTAAAACTGTCCCGCGTAACCAGGGTCTGACTGGGAGTTATGGACCCTGCGGGCACTTGAATTAGGGGCCCCTTGAAACAATGAGAATTCCTTAATTATTTGGAAATGTTAATAAAGCCTTATTGATTTCATTGAATAACTTAATTTACATAATTTATAAGAAATTTAAAATATTCTATAATAAGTTAAATATTTTATTTTTAATTAATTTACATATTATAAAAAATGAGTTTTTTTAGTTCATAAATTAACTATTTTTTAAAAAATAATATGCACTCATAATATGCTAAATATTTTACATAAAGGGAATTTTAGGGATTTTTATTGTCATCGAAATACAAAAACTTCATTACGCTAATGGCAAGCAATATTTTCCATTTATGATTAACATTAAATGAACATGAATTTGAGATGTCTTTTATTATGCGAACTCATAATTTAATCTAATAACAGACAAGTAAATGCATTATTGATAATTAAAAGGATTTTTAATTAATTTAAAAAGGAAGTTCTGAATAAAAATTAATTGAAAATGTTTGATCAAGAAAAAAGAAAACTTTAATACTAATTACTATAAACTATACTCGCATTATGTCATACTAATACTACATATACTCGCATTATTTCAATAAATAATACTTATTGAAATATTCAAACAAGCAATAAGTTGTGTAAAAATAGGGATTTTTTAGAGAGAGAGAGAAAGAAAATGAAGAAAAATCTCTATTTCAATAAAGATTTTTTTCTTAGAAAACTTACTTAATGTTGAGAAATTTACTTAAATGTTCAAAAACCAGAAGAATTTTTGCTATACTGGTAAACCAGGAAAAACTGGCAAAATCCAGTAGTCCAAAACAAGTGAGGAAAGATTCGTATAGGAAGAAAAGAAGAAAGAAATACAAAAGAATTCATTGTTTAGATTTCTCCTCATTTTATAAAAAAATTTATTTTTTAATTATAATTATTATAAAAATTTATTATTTAATTATAACCCGGTTTGTACAGTGCGCCAAAAAAAAAAAATAAATAAATAAATAAAAAAATAATAAAATGGACAGTCCTGAATAGTTTTCTATCTAACAAATCTTCATGTTCTAGAACTTAAGCTTAATGCTTCGAGAGGATGGTTAAAAATGCTAATTAATTAGTGCAGATGATATTTTAAGTTACGAAATCAGACACAAAAATATACATTCTCTAAATAAACATACCTTTTTTCAACGGATTCGGGTTTCTGACCCCCAAAGTATGGGGGCAGCCGCAATCTGGGAAATATGGTCCTAATAGTTTGTTGTGGAGAGCGATAAAAGTTTGGGACCCATAATGTTAATTTTACATTTTGTGTAGCCATATCTCGAGAACTTTTAAGGTGAATTGAAAAATTTGTACACGCAATTATAAAATTCGTTCATACAAAGATGCAAAAGAGTTCATCCAAAGATCATCCATGCAAAAATATTAATTTCATTAATATTTAAAAAATTTTATTTAATAATAGTCGGAAAAAAATTCAATTATAAGTTATACAATTTACTTTAAAGTACGTAATTCTACATGACAAAATACAAAATTTGAGCGAATTCATTCGTATAGTTAGTTCGTGAGAAACCGAATTTTAAATATACGACTTTTTTAAAACTCGATTTCTCATGGATTATTCAACCGATTTCGCCCAAATTTTGTGTTTTGCCACGCAAAATGACAAGCCTTAAAATGACGCAAAAAGTTTTATTTATACCTTACAATTCAAAATTTCTTCTACTATTATAAAATAAAATAATAAAAAATAGTAAATATTTACGAACATTTATTTTTCGCATGGCCTTATCTTTGGATAAACGAATTTTATATTTGTATGCAAAAAAATTTCGATTCGCATAAAGAAATTTTCGAGATCAGCGAAATTCGTAAAAATAATATTAAGATCCGATCAGTAAATCAAAAGTTATTCAGGATGGTCCTTTTTTTCTTCTGCGCACTCTACAACCAAAAGCTTGTTAATTCAGAATTTAATGCACATTATGCCGTGTTACCAAGTATGTTTTAGTTTCATAATTCATCATTGCAAAGTTGAAGTATCATTTTGGATAGAAGTATTTTTCCTTTCCTTTTTTTCATTTTTAGAGGAGAGGATTTTCTTACTAGACCATTTTTTGTGGTCCGGTATTAACGGGTAAGGTGACCATCTATCTGCAGTTAAGAACGTACAATATAAATTAATTTTAAGGGCCAAACCATCAGAATCATTATTTAATTTTGGGGAATGGTATTCTGTGTCCAACCAACTTTTGAAATTTAAATAAAGTTATTCATCCCGAAAAAAAATAATTTTTTTTAAGCTTTTTTATTTTCTTCACCTCCTCACATGTTAAGATCATTAACTTATTTGACCTTCTTAAAAAGTCTAAAAGGGTGCCACTGTTTATGAATCAATACGCTTTAATTTTGAATTTGCGCAATTATTTAGGAATCCCCAAGGAATGAGAAATATATATAAGGAACACATTTGTAAATGTTGATTAAAGGTTTGGACTTTCGCGTACTAAAATAGTATTTCAATGATTCCTTAACTATAATAATTAGCTCGTACAGACGTCGTTTTAAGTTTCAAAATCAGACTTGGTTCTAATAGTTCCAGCAGGGGAGAGGCTAAAAATTTTAGCTCCTTAAATAATTATATCATTTTTTAAACACTGAATAAAATCAAAGTGTCGTATTTTTGAATGTGCTTCACGCTAAAAATTTTTGACCGATTACGTTCAAATTTTTAATTCTCTTCATTAGTTCCGAAAACATGACGAGATACGCTAACAATAAATATGTAGGCACCTTAACTTTCACTTCTCTCAGGCCAAAACTATTGGAACCATATTTTCCAGATTACAGCAATCCTCCATATTTTAAAGGTAAAGAATATGAAATCGACGAAAAAAAGGGTATGTTAAGTCCTAGTACGTATAAGCCTTAAAATTAGCTTAAGATTTTTTTTTTTTCATGCTGGCACTGAAAATATCATTAGAGATGCTTATGTTAACTATTAAAATTTTTTGGATTGTTACTTTATCAGGTTTCTTCACATCGTAAATTTTCAAAATTATCGACATAAAACCTTAGGAAATGGGCTTATTATTAACTCGTAACCTCGAAATCAGATTGATGATGCTCGCAGGTCCTAGTTTCGAAAGCTTTATTCTAAAAACTCATACAACAAATTATTACTTTCTCTAGGGAAATCAATTTGAATGATTTTGAAATCAATTTACAAAGAAAACTCAAACGTTGTCTTTGTAAATTGCATGAAACAAATAGCAATCACTATAATCATAAACGATATCTTTATAGGAGATTGATAACTTGTGTGTTAGACATCTAATACAAGTATGATAAGTAGTAAAAAATACACAATTTTTAAAATAGAAAGAAACTTTTATTGAAAAATCATGAGCAAATGATACAAAAATAAAAATCATACAAAGAGTAAAATAATGTGTTTAAATTTAAAATCAAAAAATATATATGGTATAATATAACAACTATTTTATACTATATACAAAACTTGAGTAATACAAAAGCAATGAAGTAGCTGCAAATAAAAAAAAATAGTAATAAGACAATTGTTTCGGTGCTATAGGTAAACATTATTAGAATTAGCCTGTTTATAGTAGCACAACAACTTTTTGTTCTAATTTTATTTATTTATTTATTTATTTTTTTTTTTTAACTCCACGGTTAACAGCACGGTTTTTAACTCCAACTCAAAGAAATCCTACTTTTTAACCATAAAACTTATATTTTAATTATAACCAATAATTAAAACTATTATTTAATTATTTTATCTATTATTTAATTTTAACCTATAATTATAATTAAACCTTTAATTTTAACCTACAATTATTCGTACAATTCAATTCAAATGTGATATAGAAAAATTGTCAAATTTGGCAATTAAAATAAATTTTTGTATAATTTATTTTACTACTAAGAACTTTTTTTGCAAAAATCTTCAAAAATATCGAGTTAAAACATAATTTTTACAAAATATATTATTCATAAATTCGCATGTCATCTTTTCTAATGTCATCTGTTAAATAATCAGACCATACCATCAAAAATAAGACGGGTGTTGTAAACACTCTTTGATGAACAAGTACCAGTCTACAAGCTGAAAAACTGATAATAAGAAAAATGTGTACGATACATTAAGTTTTCAACAAGCAATTAACTAACAAAAATCAATTTTACTAAAGTCATGCTTTTTTCTAATATCATCTATTAGGTAACCGGACCATCAAAAATGGGACAAGCCGGGGGTTGCAATGATCTTTGATTTTGGCCCGTGGTATTATTAGACCAAAATTAAAATGTTTGACCTCTTTATACACCAATGGCCCGCTTGTTTGATTTCGGCACATTCGATTATTAAACCATAACTAGAATCCTTGGCGTTTTAGTACTTCAATAGCCAACCTGATTACATGCCGAAAAATTGACGATAAGAAAAACGTATCCGATAAATGCATTTTGCAGCAAAAAACTAAATAAAAACTAATTTTATAAAGTCATGCTTTTCTAATGTCATCTCTTAGGTAACCGGACCATCAAAAACAGGACGAGCCGGGGGTTGCAATGATTTTTGATATCGGCCCATGGTATTGTTAGACCAAAACTAAAATATTTGACCTCTTTGTACACCAATGGCCAGCTAGTATACAAGCTGAAAATCCATGCAGTTTAAATCCACACAAAATTCATGCATAAATATCGAGAACGAGCTGCTAAATACGTGTTAGCATGCCATTAGGTAATCAACGCTCAATATTCAGATTATTTTAACAACTATCTATTTTAATTTCAGCTACAAGTTTTAAAAAAATTACATGCATTTTTTTAAAAGTACGTATTTATACTTATTAGCATTACTACAAACAATTATTTTTAATCTCGTTATATATATATATATATATATATATATATATATATATATATATAACGAGATTAATAACTGTAAACATTACAATAAACAGGAAAGGCAACTAAAATTATACTTTTGGATAGTTCATAAAATAAATAAATTATTACATTTTAAAATTAGTTTTAAAATAATCAAAGATATTAGGCATAAAAATTTAAACAAATCCATGATAATCAGTCCATCACAATTATTTACACACGAAACACATCTTTAACATAAATTAAAATAATATTAATAAAGCCATATTTTTATTTGAAATCACCTAGGTCACACTTATCACCTCTAGATAATATAAAATTTTAAGAAACAATAAAAAAAACATTAAAATTAATATATTTAAAAAACGAGAAAAAAAGTATATTAATTTTTTTTTTCCATAAAGAAATTTTACGAGCACGCAAACGAAAATTTATTTTAAAATTATCTGAATAAATCGAAATCAACATAAAATATTGATGTGTAATGTTGTTACCATCTAATTTCTTTCATTTCTAATTAAATAAATATCCTTCCGTATTATAATCCGTACAAATCACTACTCTTAGAGAAAAAGCATAAATATTTATTATCTAATGCCATAGATTCAGGATTCCTTTCCTCCAGCAGAAAGTGACATATATTGTAACCAACTACTCAATAACTGCCAAATGTAAGTAGTTCCCCATCTTCAAAGCGTGTTTTCATTTTATAGAACACGCCAAACCAAGCCTTCTTTCTAAGAAAAAAAGTTACCACTTTTTTCGTGTTTCGCCAAGCTAATTTTATTAATTTTGTTATATTACTAGCAGGGCATTCTTTTACTTGCCCAAAACACAGTGACACGTAATTAGGAAGAAAGGCCGGGGCGCACGCAAGAGAACAGCTGTAATTAAAACGCATCCATCACCTAGTAAAGGGCGGCGTAAAAACAGGGCGCACACTAAATGCAAACTGTAATTAAGTGCCGGGGCCACCGGACTGATGGGGAGCGCGTTAAAACAATAGATGACTTGAAATAGCAAAGAAAAGGGGAAAAAAAAAAGAAAAAGAAATAGGGATAATGGGAAAGAGTTACTGTTCCTGTTCTTTTCAGCCTGTTTTACGTGACACGTAACTCCTGATTGCTTACAGGCACGTAAGAAATTGAAAGTTAGAGTTTAAGAAAATAATAAGCTGGAAAAATAGTGTAAAAATTGTTTTAAGTTATTAAATACAAATGTTGTAACTTATGAACTGAGGAATTTATCTTCTCTGTTTCAAAAACGGTTCTCAGTAAATTTAGTAAACAAAGTTTAAAGGAATAAGTTTAGAAAAGAATCGATTTCCAGAATTTTGTATGTTTTTAGGTTAGAAATAAATATATAATTGATGAAATATTGTATAAGAATTTTTGTGCACGCCCCTTTGCACGTATTTTGTCAGGTAAAAAAAGTATTGCAATCGCATTTAATAAAATGTTTGCTCAGTATTAACTCTCTGTATAAAAAAGATGATTCCCTAAATTAAAAATAATATTCACTATAGGTAAATCATTGTAACAATAGTTAAACCATTTTATACAAACTAACACTTTCAATCTTATATATTGTGATAAATCACTTTGACGTGAATTTTAAAACAAAAAAGAGCTATATTTTAGACACAACTTCTGAAACGTGATGTTATTAGTAAAATTAAATGAAAAATTCCTTAAAATAATTTATTTAAAATTTATGTAAAAAAAACTCTATTTTAGCCTATGAAATATTTATAAAACCGTCAGTAAAAAACATGGGCGTCGTTGGTAGGGAGACTGTGCGTATAAACAAACCCCCTCCATGATTAGAAATCTCTCCACAAAAAAAAAAAAAAAAAAAAAACTCAATACTTCAGGCAAATAAAGAAAAGTTTTATAAATAATCATCGATTTAATTTCAAAGTTAAAAACGAGAAAGAGAGAAAAAATAATTTGAAAATAATTAGCAGACATAAGATTTTTTTTCTTATGCGTGAAATTTAGACAGCTATTGTGACTGTGTATTTTAATTTTGTCCCCCTCAAAAGTTAGACCCCTGCGACGCTCATGCTAGAAAAGGACTGGACACTTACGGGTTAAGTAAGCCCTTTTAGCATAGTTACGTTTCATAAAATTTTCAAGTGTTACATATTAAAGAAAGCATTAATACTATTTTTGTTGTAAAATCGCCACCATAAACAGCTTCATTCTTTAGGTATAAAGCCTTGAGTGTAAAAAATTATGAGTAAATACTCGTAGCAATTTTGGGATTTTCAAGTGCAATCTATATATAGAATATAAATACTTCCAGCAGCGTCACTAAAAAAGGGCCATTGGCACTAATGAGTTTTGTAAGCACTTTGTACACAGAGTTTGGTAAGTATCCGCTAGAACTTTTAATAATAGATAAAATGTAAATAATAGATTTCTCAAGGAAGCCAATTGTGTCTTTAATAACCTTCTGTGATGTTGTTCATAGCACATTTTCTACCTCTTTTATTTTACCAATTACTCAATTAAGCACTTTTACTTGGTTAAGTTCTATTTTAATAATTTAATTTTTTTCTCTATGCAAGCTGTAAGCTAATTCTCTACCCTTGATACCTTCCGGTTTCATTCTTAGAGAATTTTCGAGATGTCAACAAACGGAAATATCCGTTTAAAAAAATGTACAGTATATTTTTTCTCTAGAACTTTCTTTTGTCTATAAATAGATGATTGATTTGTCTTTAGAAAAAAGAAATGATTATAAAAATAAATTACAAATTAGATTTGCCGAAACTGTAACGGATGTTGATTGATTTTTGTTTTAAAATCCTGCTTTTGATTTTGTAAAAGATTGCAACTCCCTGTTAATATTCTGATTAAAAAAAATAAAGAAAATTAAAATGAAAAGCATCTAAGTCATATGTCAATTTACTACCAATTTTATATTTTGTGATGTATTTCAAATCTTGTTATTTTTATCATCTCTTCATCTTTTATTGGCTGCACATTCCTTGACTACTATTATGCCGTTAGAATTTGATAGTACATAACCTTATATTGAAGTTACAAAGAAAACAGAATACTTATCCTGACACACAATAACTCCTCTAATAATACGTCCACTTAGTGCGAACAATATAATAATAAAAATTGCATCGTTACTCATCCATTAACTATGAATAATTGAAAAAATTAATTAGACCAATGCCAAGAGCAAGAAAAATAAATAATTTGTCTGTCGGATTGGTACTCGGGTCTTTCTAATTAATAAACTAAACACTATCTTCTTCCAATACGAAATTTTAATTTATTCATAGATTTCTTAGTGGAATTTTTTTTTTTTTTTTTGTAGTTATTCTTCTTACATAATAAGAAACTGGCAGAAGTTTCTAAACAAAATTGTCAGTTTTTCTTTTTGTCCAACTTCATTCCTTTTTTTATTTTTTGTAGTGAAATTGCAAGTTTTAATTACCATTACAATACCAGCGAACCATAAAAAGTTCAGATGCTTATTCCAGAAAATGCAATAAAAAGTTAAGTGGTTTTCCGTCAATAGAATAAAAACAAACCACCAAAATCTAATTTTTGATTGACATTATGGCTTTAACAAAGCAAAACGAAAAAATGCACAAGAAATTTCTTTTTATCTGCTAAGTTGGAAGTTTTTTTCGGAGAAATATCAGTAATTGAAATCAGTGGCAAGTAATTACTTTTCGAATATGAGATTAAAATTCTGGAGTCAGTGCTTTTTTCCAATTAAAAGATAAGGAGAGTAAAATTTTATTTTTTTTTTCTTTTCTTTGAAAAGTAAAAATAAAACGATACTTTAATTTTCAAAAACATTTTTAATGGGTAAAATGTATTTGATATTCGAATGTTTTTTTTTTGAATTCGTATTTAAAGTAAAACGTACATTACACTACCAGTTTGAGTTTAAGTCTTTTTTCTAAAAATTCTTATAATGCGTAATAAAATTTTATAGCGAAAAAAGAAATTCAACTTCTATCACTAAGCCTCCGAAAATTTAAACTTCCAGTGGCTGGTAGACTCTAATAACTAAGTAGTGTAAGCGCATATGTATTGTAAAAAAAGAATGGCAACAGTGATTATGTTTGGTTTGTGATATAAAAATTTGTAGTATGTCGATACGAAATGTATGTGAATGTAGTAAGTTACGAGTACACGTATATTATCAAGAAATATTTCTGTTTCGATAAAGAATTTATTATTGTTAAATTAACTACATAAGAAGCCAACAGTAGGCACTTTTTCTCAAACCTAATGAATCGATGACCAATATCGATAGCTCCTTTTCATTTAATAGCAACATTTTGCAATCCATACTTTTTTTTCTCATATTAAAATATATTTTTTTAAAAATATTCATATTAGAAATAAACTTCGTCGCTAAAAAGTTTTGTCAACAATAAAAATTAAATAAATATGTGACAAATTTTAGTTAAACATATTGAGTTTAAAGAACTTAATGTAAAAATATTAATGGGGGGGGAGCAAAATTATTTAATGTATACAATATAATTTTGAAATATGTGAATTGTTAAAGAACTCTTCTTCCACTTGAATCTTTCCATCAGAAATTGATAGATTCTGAAGGATCGAACTTTTGAATGGAGACATTAGACATTATAATAAAAATTCTGTTTTCCAGAGTCTTTCTGCATTGATGTACTTTCAACATTTAACTTTAAAAAAAAATAATAATAAATAAATAAAATAAAAAAAAGTAACCAGTTGTCTATGTCGTTGACATAATTTATGTCGCCACTCATCTTTTTGACTCGCCATGTGGCTACAAATCAAATAAGAATCGATACCTGATACACTTAAACACAATACATGTAAAGAATGTTCATATAGTGCAACTTTTTACTTAATTTGTCTAAAAGTTTGCATTGTAATTGTTTAAAATTAGCCTTACTTAAGTTTTAACGAATAAATCCTCATTATTTTTCAGGGAAATGTATCAACCGTTACTGGGTTAAAGAAACAAAATGCCCATATTTGATTGGCATATACTAAAATAAATATATATAAAAAAAGGTAAGAGTAATTTCACATTCTTATCATATCATAAAATAAAAGCTACTATTAATTTAAGTACATTCAATTTCGATAATAGTTTTTAAGTACTGCTTTCAATTTCTGGTCATTTTAAGAACCGGTAAGTCAAACTGGCCGAATTCCATCACTGTACATGAAGTAATGTATGGTAGTAAAAATTCTCTAACAAGAATTAAAACTTAAGTTTTTTAATAAAAATACATTTAATACAGCAAATATTAGGAATCAAAATCTATTCATAAAAATAAAACCTTGGAAATTATAATATAACTACCGATTTAGTAAAATTTTGTATGAATGTCATACATAGTATGCGCCCAAGATTATTCAGCTCCCACGGTTAAGGTTATGGCATTTTCAAAGTTCCTTTTTCTAATTGAAGGTAGGCATGAAAAAAAAAAAAAAAAAACGGAGTTGGAACGATATTTTAGAACGAATTTTGACTACGTTAGACTAAGACATTGGCAGCCTATCACTGTTTTGATCTTCCCATCTCGTCGTTAAAGCTCATTCTGTAAAACTGCATAGTTTAGTTAACATACCGAACTTTTATGAAATGTATTTTTCTTTATTCTGTCTAGCGCCACCTTTTATATGCTAAAAATATTCTCTTAACTCCATTCTAAGTTTTTTATTGTAGTGATCTTACTTTGATAAAAAAAAATACATATATAGATTTTTTCCATTTGATAATTTAGAAATTATATATATAACCGAAATCATATAACCAATAAAACCGTATTTATTTTTAATAAGTGCCAATAGTAATCTCTATAATATTTAGAAGCAACGCTTTTCTTCACATAATTTATTACTTTCTAGAGTTTATTTCTTTCATAAATCTACTAATTGATTAATATGTAACTACGTAACTCTCACAGATATTTTTTAAAAAAATGAATATTTTTTTCACATTTATCTGCTTTTATAATGTTATCTTAATTAATGTTGGCGGATTTTTTCTTTCTATTATAATATTTAAGAAAAATATATTACATTAATTTTTTTTAATACTTTCGATAACTGAATTTATCTTTAACTATTATTTCTTTTTTAAATTATACTTATCAATTTTAAATAGTTACATTAAACTGTTTTGAAACATTTACACTCATTTTATAGACAAAAACAACTTTAAGTTTCACATGGTATTTTTTATGAGATTTTTATTTTTCGAAAAACCAAATGCAATGCTTAATTTTCAAAGATAAGAAGCTTTTTAACTCTTCTTTATTGTAACAAATTACGAAAAATTAAAACCTTTATCTAATGTATGCAAATACAAAATCCTTAGATATGTCTTAAAATTTTCAGAAGAGATTTGTAGCCAATTACCATATTTTCCACTTCTTTCTAGAAAAGCCAAATCCTCCTTTGCTTAAATACATTTTATTTATTCATTTATTTACTTTTCTTTTTTGCTTCTCCCGCCTATCTGGATTTACTTTTTTTATAAATTAAACTTTTTCTTGTTAACGTCTCCAACGGAGAATGAGATAAGGAATTTGCATAACATCATCTTGACATTAATTTCGGTTTTTAGAAGGGTAAGGCAAAGGAAAAAGGAGCAAAATTATATATCTACACTTTTCTGCCCGCTTGTATTTCTTGCCCCAGCTTTGGCGGATTTGACGAAATTGGCGAATAAATTATAAGAAACTTCAACGATGAAACAAGCCGGAGAAAGTAATTGCTGCCGAAAAGAAATTGTTTTTCTGAGTTAATGCTTGTTTTTAGAAGAAATGGGAATAGGATTTTAGAAAGTGGTTCAGCCTTTTTCTGCCTCTTTACGCAAGAAACTATGTATTATAAAAACATTATGAATTCCAGAAGTTTGAGAATCACTTTTGGAAACGGGGTTTGTTGTTAGTCATATAATCGAACAATTTTTCTTTTTTTTTATTTAAAAAAAGTAAAAATAGAAAAATGAGAAAATTTAATATTTGAAAGAGTTTGAAAAATCTAAATTTTGTATTACATAAGAAAATAAAAATACATCTACGTAACAAAATATTTACTGAAACTGCACCGAATTTAACATAATAATTAACAATAATCAATAAAAAAAAAAGTTTCATTTTTAAATTACTTCTTTGCTAAAAATCTGAATGAATGATACAAAAATTAGATTCTCTGAGTAATTTAGATGCAAAAGATATAGTTTAGTTTGAAATGCTTAATTTTTACCAACACTATGTTTGAGTTGTAATATGTTATTAAATAAATAAAATCGATATTAATATGCATTTCTAATTATTTTTATAAAAATACCAATACTACAAAAACGTCAACAATACTCAAACGAAATTTAAACTGTTTTTAAAGAATTTCATTTTGAGATATGTCTGTTTAAAGGGAATAATTAACACAGGGCTATATGGAATAGAATAGTAGAACAAGCCAGGGCCCGCAAAGGGCTGTAGAGCAATAGAAGAAGAAGATGTAAACACCATACTATTCATTTATTTTTGATTATGAAGAAATAAAAGCAGAAAATTCAGTTTTGTTTTTCATCTACGAGTTGCACACAAATCGAAAATTTTCTATAAATAGAAAAAACAGAGAAATCTCTGTTACATGAAAAACAGGATACAGAAGACACAGTGCAGGACGTAAGATGGAAATGCAGCATTACAGGAATCAATAGAAAGAGAATCATTCGATGGTAAAATGCCGTAAATGTTTATATATGTCTGTTTAAAGAGAATAATTTTTTTAAGTTAACTTTTTTAATAATTTATATACAGGAAAAAAAATAAGTTCACTGTAACCAACGAAGGAAAAAACAGAAAGTAAAAGTAAATTTAAGTTCAACGCAATACGAAAGAAGAAGTATATGATCTAAGATAGAAAATCAATATTACAAGATTCAGCAGATAAACCAAACCAGGACCTGTAGATGAAAAAGCAACAATATAGGGAAAAGAGATGAAAGAGCAGTAGTATTATTGTGTAAAGTTAACTCTAAAATATGGACTAGAAGCCTTACAGTCTTAGGAGCTACGAATTTACAAATTATAACATAAATGAATTGTATCCTATTCCTTAAAGTAAAACCACCCAAAATAAAAATTAATTAAGTCATAACTGAAAAACTACATTTTATGTTTTTAAGGGCCAAAAGTGTAATAGAAAAATTTATGCCCCTAAGAAATACATCCTATTTCTTCAAATAAAAGTACCCAAAATGAAATTTTGCAACAAGAAAAATCATGCACTGAAGAAGTCTATCATGTCTTAAAGCAAAAATACCCAAAATTAAACTATGCAACAAGAAAAATCATGTTCTGAAATTGAAAAACTATATCTTCTCAAATGAAATTACTCAATATGAAATTATGCAATATGAAAAATTTTTAAAAAATTTTTCTACAAATTTTTAAGTAAGAGTATGATAGAAAAAGTCATTCACGAAAAACCATATCCTAAGTTTTTTTAAATATAAGAACCCAAAATGAAATTATGCAACTGGAAAAATCGTGCATTAAAAAAATAAATCATATGCTTTTGAATATAAGTTCCCAACACGAAAATATAATTATACATAAGGAAGAATCTTATCGGCTAAAGAACTATTTCCTATGTCTAAGTAAAAGTATAACAGAAAAATTATTAACTTGTAAACCTTATTCTATGTCTTTACTTAAAAGCAGCTGAATGAAATTATGCAACAGGAAAAATCGTGCACTAAAAAACTAAATCATATGCCTATAACGCTGTTTTTCGAAGTTCTGTCGCCAAGGAAAATAAAAAAAGCCACACCTTAAATGTCTTTCACTTGAAGCAATGCGATGATTTTAAACTATATATATAAAATCTTGCCGTGAAGTATGGCTTTAGAACGGACAAATAACTTCAATTGAAAATTTTTATGAGCCCAGGTAATGCAGCATTGGAGTAAGTTTTTAAACATTAGACCACAAATGCTTTTCATATTCAAAAGACTGCGGCTTTTCTCCATATTCACGTTTTGCGCCATTTTCAAAATGAGTGTAGACAGCGCTGGCGCTTTAGATAGGCTAAATTTGACCTAACAGTCATGAGTAAAAGTTGCAAACTCACAGCAGTTATAAAAAATAGCATATTATTCGCAAAAAATACATCATTTCATATTACGACGGAGCCTTCGAAAAACAGCCTTAAATAAAAGTACCCAAAATGAAATTATAATTAAGCAGTAAGAAAAATCGTATGCAATAGCAAAATAAAAAATTTATAGTCGTATAAAAGGATATAACGTAAACAAAAATAGAAACGTGCATCACAATGGTTACTGATCAGATGATGACTCTGAGATCAACGCCTTTATTTGTGTATGAATGATGAGGATGAATCACTCCGTCAACACTCCATACTTCTTTACATTCCATACGACTCTTTAAGAAGATATGGGAAGTAAGGAAGCACGGAATCCAGACAAAGGACTTCCAGCTTCTTGAACACAGGACATCTGAAAGAAAGAAAAAAAACATCATGTAGAAAAACAGCGATTTAAAACATAGATATTGTTATTATTTAATATTAAGGTATCCGTACACGTTGAAAAAATGAATTTTAGCTAAAAATGACAATTTTTTTTTAAATTTTATATTACGAATCTCCGTCTATTCTAGTTTTTAAAACAGTTTAAATTTTAATTGTGCGTCAATTAGAAGAAAAGTTATGATTAAAAGAATATTAGTCGATGATTAAAAAATGAAACCGGAAATAGCATTCCGAAACAGGAAGTGAGACAAAAACAGTTATATTTATCTTCATTTTGGGATAATTATCTTTCTTTCACTTAAATAATTATTATTTTAATGTTGCTAGAAATGAGCCTCACAATTTATCATTTATATTAGTAGTTTTTGGGTTAAAATTGGCAACATTCTCACTCTCTTGTGGATTTGTTTACAAGCAGCGTTCTTCGAATATTCTAATATTATTTTGACTACATTTTATTGAAACGTAATTGAATTTCTTTTCGAAATTTTATGTTTAAGTACTTTGCAATATGGGTAATCCAAGAAATCGAAATAATGGACGAAAAAAGAAGTTTCATGGGAATAGCATTTTTAAAATAGAAATGATATAATTTATACTTTAAATGCCTTTTTCTCAGAATGTAATTTCACGCAAAATAGTAACTTTAAAAATTCATTATTAAAAAAGTTGTTGATATATTTCAATAAAATTTTTTATGTGTATTATGTATAATGTTCTCTAGTGCTTGTGCCACAATTGTTTAAAAATATTTAATAGTTTTTTATTATTGGTCTAAAATGTGAAATATGACGTAAAAAATTTGACAAAAATCTCATAAAAAGTTTTCGATTTTCTATAAAAAAATTTAATTTTTCAAATATTTTTATGATTGTAGTCAAATCACTAGACAAAATTCTGCTATTTATTTTGATAATAACACTTTTTTAATACAATAATTTTGGTGAAGTATATCCTTTCCCAAGTTTTATGAAAAAAACAGCAATTTTTTCTTGTTATTTAGCTTTTAAAAACAAATTATAATATAAATGTCTAATTTCTCTTATTTAATATTAGTTTTTACATATAATAAATATAAAAACATAATTAAAGTGTTCTGAAACTTAATATTTTTAAAAAAGTCCTCCGAACGTGTTCGGATACCTTAAGTGTTTTTAATTTTTTAAGCCTTTCCGCCAAAGAAAAATAAAATAATCCCCAGTTTAAGTGCCTTACACTTGAGGCTAGCGGCAAAACTAATACTAAAAACTATATTTACCACCTTGCAGTAAAGAATAATTTTGGCTTTAGAGCCGACTAATTGGTAAAATATAATGAAAAATTCTCAATTTTTTTTTTTTAAATTTTTATGAACCCAACTAATGCAGAGGAAGAAATATTACAGCAAATACAAATATTTTGTAAAAATTACTAACGCCTTTCATTTTACAAAAATTTTGACTCTTTTTCACAGTGAAGTTTTGCGCCATTTCCGGAATTGGTTAAACTTGACCTAAAAGTCATAACTTAACAGTCGAGTTCAGATCCTAACAGTCAAGTTTCGTCTATCTTAATTATGACCTTCATGAGCCATAACTAAAAACACTAAACTTGACCTAACAGTCATGAATAGCTATTACAAATTAGCAGTAATTCTAAAAATACAGCATATTATTCATGAAAAAAACGTCATTTCTATTTCTGTTCAGATTATAGATACCGATATGATTCGGTTCAAAATCATATCTATCAGATAGAGTCTTCGAAATGCAGCCTTAAAGGGAAAACTTAATAAAAATGATTTACAAATGATTAACATCTTAAAATTGTTGCTATCACTGTTAGAAATTTACCAAACGCTATGATATCAAACTTACACCTAGAAAAAATATAAATATATTTAGCACTTTTCAACAAAATTTTGAAACAAAAATTTTCTAATTATTTTAAAGTTGCTCCAAAAATTTTATCTAATTTTATTTTATACTTTCGAAGTTACAGCAAAAAAAACTTAAGACAAAAAAAATTAGTTTTTATAAAATTGTTCATATCTCTATAAATATTTTAACGGAGTTTATGAAATTTTATGCAGTTATTGAAGATAACACCCAAAGTAACCGATACATGTTACAATCTTATTGCTTGATTTTCTAGCATAGGGTGTTCAAAAATACTTGTTTTCTTTCGTAATTTATTGTCGGTCCCTCAAACCTCTTAAAGCTTGAAAGCTTATTGCTAAATATGAAAAATCGCATGAACTGAACACCTCTAAAGTTACGAAATAATTTTTTAAATATTTCTTGAGAAATATTAAAAAAAAATGTCAAAAACTGAAAGTGTCTCTTCCATAATTGTAGAGTAGTGTATACATATATACATGTTTAAAATATAGGGAAAAAAACGTGGAAAAAATATTTAAAAGAGAAATCTAATTTATCTTTTAAATGTTTTTTTCTTCTTCCGTGTACTCTCTATATTTTTTAACTTATTTTATGAGTTCTATGTACTTGCAGCTTATGAGCAGTAAATAATAAAAGCAAATTAGTATTTTTTTTAAATTTTCTTTGTTAATCTATCTCTTCTTTTATTCTTTTATCCTTTATTATTATATATATAAATATATACAGAGAGAGAGAGAGAGAGTCAGGAATTGTTTATAAACTATTTGGTGGCCTCCCCTACCAAATATTGTCACTCAGATAGGCTTCTGCCTAAAAGTCAAGGAATCAGAGATTTTTTAATAAGTTCTCTAAAAATTCATAATCGTTTAAAATTACCTTTTTTTTACAAACATCTATTTGATAATACTTAATTTTTGAAAATTTGAATTATTCAAATTTTTTTGAAAAAAAATAATGGTTAATATTAATGTGTGGAATTTTTTACAATTTTTAAGAAGCCGTCAGTTGCATTGAATTGAAAAGTATAATGTATATAATTTTTCAACACAATATAAGGAAGTAATAAAATCATTTCCCATTCCATACTTTATACTATACTGCACCATTGTTAATTGTATTTAAAACCAATTAATCATTGGATAAAAATTAATAAATCAGTAACGTCGGTAAACAAATGTGTTTAACTCCCTAAGACTTGAAATAGGCAGGTTTAATTTTTAATAGTTAGTGATTTTTTATAGATATTACCGGGTTATACTTATGTTACTAAACTATTCAAAATATACACTTTATAGAATAATATTAATTTTGAATTATTCAATTTACAGACTAATGCCATATCAGCACAAAATCAGGAATTAAAGCATTACGGTAATGTAAATAAATTAAATCATTAAAAACCTACAAACATTTGTCTCAGCAGTCACTTCAGCGAATTTTAGATTAACTATGATTAATGCAAGCTAACATAGTTCGCAGTGGACAAATTTATATGACAAATCAAGTGAAAATCCAAAATACATTACTGTAAAAGGATGGATGAGATTTTAGAATTACTAGAAGCAGATCATGAATCACGTCATTCGTTTTCAAGACTATTTATAATGGTACCCTTTTAGCATTGTCACTCAGCACGATTACTTCCTCCCCCCCCCTTTCTAGTAATCACATGTAATCTAGTAATCAAATGTAAAACTTTTAAAGCTAACATAAAATCTACTGATATAACTTTATTTATGATGGAAGAAAAGAGATAGTCATAATTTTAATGGTAGTTACAAATATAAAGGCTATGTAAATGAGTTTCATATGTATAACTAATTTGCACAGCCTATATAAATTCTAAATATCTCTTCGATGATAAATTAAAACAGAAATAATAAGTGTTCAGAAAGACCCTGATTCTTATTGTTTTACAAATGGCGCCCTAAACTGTTATGATTTTTATTCAATTCTAATTATAGCTAGAAACCTGTTATACATAGATGCATAAAATATCTGATAAATAGAATTGTCACAGGCAAATAGTCGTTTAAAAAGTTACGTGAAATATATAAAACATTCTGTAAAATTTCTCTTTTATTTAACATACTTTTACACGAGAGATTTTCTGACTGATTTTGGTATGAATCTGTTGTGTTTGTAGTGTGATAAAAAGCGCCACCTACGTTGCGTTTGTGATTTCATTAAAGGAACCTTTTTCATTTCGTACACTAAATTTAGTTACCCATCAATGGCAACATAGTTAGAAAAAGATTAAGTTTTACTTTTAAAAAAGATGTTTTCTATTATTGAAATAATAGGAGTTTGAAAGGATATTATTGGGTTTCGTTTTGTTACATCAAGCAGAAACACGTAAATACGATAAGGGAAGGAAAAGAAACGGTGAAATTATATAAATGACTCAGTAATAAATAATCAATTCACACTATTTCAAGTTTCACTCACTAAACACTTACAGAATTCCTATCTATCCATTTTTATAAATACTTAGAAATTCTACCCTTAAGTACTTTATAAATATTTAAGAAATTCTACCCTTAAGTACTTACAGTACTCACATGCACAATAATGACCGAACAGCCAATATACAGTACACTATAATGACAAAAAAATACTTTTCTTATTGTCATTTGCGAAAGCGATTGTTTTAACAATTTTACACAATAATGTAAAAACAGTGAGTAAAATTAAAGCAATTATATTTTCTATGATTTATGAATTTTGTTATTCACTAATAAACTTATATATTTTTGGCATTATTTTATACAATTAAAATATAATAAAATATACTGAGAAAGTTTTAACTAATTACAGCTGTGCCGTTCCTTATAAAAAATCTCTTTTTGGAATTCTAAAGTTAATAATAATAATAAAAAAACCTCAAATCTTGACACATTCTGAATTTTAAAGAAAAAAAATTATGAATAGAAAGATTCTCGATTTGAACATTTTGCTATTTTTATCATGTTCTAATAAAATTTTAAAATATCAGTAGAACATTTGATTAGGTCAAAATTCAATCTACATACAAAGATTCATCTTAAAGGCACGCCTTGATATTTATAGTTCGTGGACATTACATAACATATAATAAATATTTAGGTACTTTTTTCGGTATGCGATGTATAAGAAGAGCGTCTAAGTTAAGTCTGGATTCAATTTTAATTGAAATATCAAAACTGGAAAAACAACACGGCATATCTATTACAACTCAAATGAGCTGTTATAAAAAAAAAGTTCTGTTTTTTTTTTTTTTTTTTTTTTTAATTTTTTTTTTTTATTGTTACAAATTTTATGCGAAAACTTCGGAGTCAATGGGGTGCTAAGCGAATCAGTCATAAGGGGCAATTCAAACTTTTTGATTTAAAATTAATAAGTACAACTTACAATTTCATTCAATTTAATTTTCACAAATTTTACATTGAAAGAAACTACGATTGAAATTGTTAAGATTTTCTTAAGTTCAAAAATGTCTATTACAAATTCTTAAGAAACGAGAACAACAGAGAATTAAAAATGAAACTATGCACTAAAATAATATTTTTTCAACGTTGCAAAAGATGTAATCAAGATCAAATTTAGCCCACGTGTAAATTGTCAGCCTTCTTATCGGTGAAAACCTAACGCTACCCCTTGTTCCAGATATTACTAAACCATACAATCAATCGCATCTTGTTAGACACTCTCTGGATTTCCATTAAATTAATGATCAGATTGACAAATCAGGAAACAATAAATCATTCACACCGTACATCTTCAGTAAATAACACTTAAAGAAAGACCGGATCAGTTGTGAAAAAAAAAAAAAGAAAGAAAAATGTTAGCCAATAAGGCCGTTGGGAAACAAACGATCGAAATGACGTCACCTAGTCACATGCATGATCATTTCTAATTACAACCCCAGACCTTAACTCTACCAACTATAATCAATAACACCACAACTCACTCCACAACATTCAAAGATACGAGCCGTACATGTCATCCAACTACGTGAAAGGAACAATTTGTTACATTGGATCATCTTCGAGTTTGTTGTCATCTTTTATCCCTAACTTTGGCGGGGATGATTCTAACGGGTAGACGGCGATTTATATGAAGCTTTTCACAACAAAAGTTCCAAACTGGGATTTACTAGCGAAAATATCAATCATTTTTGTGGAACACTAGGCTTTCTATCTTTAAGACACTTTCACACCAGGAAGATTGGCGAGAAAACTTATCTGCAAAATGAATGTGATATGCTAGAAAGTTCAGAATATTAGTTATAGAAAAGAACTGCATTGCAGTAGAAAAAATTATTGATCTATCATTTTCAGGCAATAAAAAAAGCAATACATTTTGCAATACAGTCACGTTTTTTTAAAAAAATCCCCTCAGATTTGAAATCATTTTGAAGACATCTTCAAAAAAATCTATCGCTTGCTATCTTTTTTTCTCTAAAATAAATATTTTAAAAAAAATTATTAAACTTTGGCGATGAAGAAATTTCATATATTTATTTTATCCTTATTTCAATAAATCCGATGTAGACAGAAAAATAGAAATTTGTTTTACGACGAAGCGAATTCCTAAATCTGAATTTCGTTCAATTTATTTGAAGTTTAGATTGAATTCAACCAATAAAACTGATATCAATTATTTTAAATTAGTAATATTTTTAAAAATAATAATAATAATATAAGGTCATTATTATAAGTAATCTGCAACTCATATAATTCAAATAACTATGCAATAAGTGAAAAACACATATATTTTTTGAAGATTAAAAATTCTTAATTCTGAAAAAAACTAATTGAAACTTTTGGTCTTTGAAAAATAAAATCTTTAATTTACACTACAATATTTACTGAGATATTGAAACTTAGACCTGTTATTAAAATATCTAATTCTAAAATTATAATTTCATTTATAAATTTGAATTTTATTTTCGTCAATATAACTAAAACGAAAAAGTAATAATAGGAAAAGAATAGCATAACCACACTTTTTATATCAGTATGCAACAATTTTCAGCTGAATAATGTAGGTGATGTTAAACTCAAGTAGCGTAATGCTTAAAAAATAACTCAAGTTTAAGATTTCTTATTGTTTAAATACGTCGAAGTATTTAATATTCTAAAAATATAAACTAAGAATTAAAATATCTGATATTCAATCATGCAATAGTGTTAGATAAGAAAGTATATAAAAGATTATATTGTTAAAGCAAGATGAGATTGAGAAAAAGAGAATGGTCAAAACTACTAGAGTATTATAAAATATATCATGTTACTGGCTCTGTGGGGGAAAAAAACGCTCGGTAATTTTTAATAAAGGGCTTTGTAATGATTTTAATAAACTAAACAATAAAATGTGTTTTAATAATGTAAGATTAAATTTGATCTGTGTTAAAATTTGATAATTTTATCACCAAACCTTCAATCATGGCATAAACACCATTGATGCGGTTAAATTTAATTTTCACTTTAGTATTTTTTACAAAATGTGTGGTAATAAAAGCTATAATTTTGAGAAACAGAATTGCAGGTTCCGGTCCATCTGAACAGAAAAATTACCAAATGAATAATTTAAATACTATATATTTTAGTTTTTAATTTAAGAATTATGGTTTTTATTACCAGAAATTGCATTACCATGCAGTATGGTAATTTTACCAAAATTGTTTTCTCCGTGTATGAATATGCAATTCAAAAAAATTTGATAAAATGATTCGAGTAAATTCTTTCTCTGTTATATGTCTTGATAAGTTTCATGGTAAATTTCGACAGAGAATTCGCTGTTTTCAAGCAAAATTTTAAAATAAATTTTTACTGAGTTAGAACTTTATTAGATTGTTCAATTGTTATAATAATTAAAAGCGCTATAAATAATTATTAAAAGCGCTTAAAATTTTTCAAAAGGTAATACAGTTTAGTTAAAACAAAAAATAAATAATTTTAATTTACTTAAAATTATTAAAATGGTATAATCATAATTAAATAATGAAATGGATTTACGTAAGTAAAAATAATTTACCAAGTCAGTCAGCCTTTCTGTAAATTAATTTGCCTACTGCCATTATTGCCATCACAAAAGGAAAAAATCAATTAGGAAATTTTTTAATTATTTTTTTTTATTTAAAGTAAAGGTACTGTTTGTCTAAGATAGGTCTCTGCCCGCCACAAAATCTGCGGCAGTCTGGTGCTATGGAAACAAGAAGAGGGCTAACTAGCAGTTATGAAAATAATAAAGTTTTTTTTAAGAGATAAAATAATTTTTCTAACCTAATCTAACGTAAAACGCACCAGAAATGTAATAATTGAAGAATTTAAAAATTATTATTTATTTCGATAAAAAGGTATTCACGTTAAGTAAATATAAAATGTTTACATCTTTAAAGACCGAATGTTTTCAATTACTCCTCAAATTTGATTTTAAAGTAAAATAAAACTAAAATAATCCAGTTTTTTATTTAAAAATTTAAAACTCAAATCAAGTCACAAAGTTAAATTTAACAATCGTAATATACACTTTAATTCTCATATTCATCATACAGCTTTGAAACTAACAATTGTGATAATAACTTAGGTAATTTATTTCAAAGGTAAAATAAATTTTTCCTAGCTCAACTTAACTTGAAAGGTACCACAAATGGAGCAACTGAAGAAAATAAATGGATAATATATCTGATTCTTAAATGATTTTGATCACTAATTAAACTAAGAAAATGCTATTAAATCACGGCCAAATTCATAAAATTGAACATTAAAAATTTACTTCCCCAAAAATTTATCAACAAAAAATTCCATTCACAAAAAAAAAGACAATAATAAACTAAAAGGTAATAAAAAAAGCAAAATTATAGCATAACTGATACATTTTTTACACGAAATATAATGATCACACATCAATTATAAAAGATATACAATAAGAGTGCAAAAAAACTGTTTAAATAAATAAAAATCTGAATCAATTTTACCCCCTTTACTTATAATTATTTGGTCAATTTTGTACATAATTTGTGAAACAATATTGTTGGGGGATAGGAACTGGTCAATATTTATTGGTAAAAATGAATATTTTAAAAAGTAAAATGTAAAGCAAATTTATATTAGATAAAATATGATTTCAAATAATATTTTATTCTGAAATGTTTTGGCCATTAATGAAAAAACAAAAACAAGGAATTACTGAATCTTATCTTAAGTCTTCACAAAATTGAGAATAGTGTTAAGAAATATACATAGCCACACCAAAAATGCAGTTGTATCTTGAAGAGTCCATAACAAACCCTTGATACTTGTATTAACTTTTGATACTTGTTTTTTTTATATTATTTTCATTAATTTATTATTTTTAATGTTAGTCTAAAATACCTATTAAAAAATTTTAACAAATTGTCTAAGTTAGTATTTTACAATTCATTCTGAAAAAGCATTAGTCATAAGCACCAAACCAAGTTTAAATATCAGCCCTTGAAATGCTGTTTTAAAATGTTTAAAAAATATTTATTTCGTTACAAACATAATACAATTTTACCATGAAAGATGATACTTAATTTCGCAGGTATCTGAAACTTTTGAAATGTTTATCATTCATTTGAAATCGGATGTTTTTTTATACTATATATTTTTTGGAATTCAAGCAATAAATAGTATGGTTAGCAAGCTTGCAGTTACAATCTTAGTGCAACTTCAATAGACCAACAATACTGAATGCACCCTTTACGAAATTTTTATACATTTTCAATTTCAAAATGAAACACCGCACATTTTGTTAAAACAGAAAAAAAAAAAAAGATTTGCCAAGTTTTTTTTTTTAACTGTTAGAATATTCTTTAATCTGATAAAATTTAGAAGGTAAAAATTTAACTTACCGAAAAAAAAAGTTATCGAAAAATATCCTATAACTGAGGAACGAGTCCACCAACTCTAAACCTAAGTCCGGATCGCGTTGAGGTAGATTACTTGTGAATCCAATGTTTCATAAAGCAAAGACGAGAAACAATCAAGAACCAAACCAGCTCGACACTTCAGCCTCGAATCCGGAGCAAAACTGACTATCAGGCTCCGTTTCTTGAACACATCGGGAACATGAGAACCCATACAGTCCATATATGGAGCCAGACATCAGCCAGTGTAGAAGACGTTCTAGTCTGCAATACGAGATTCCCGGTTGGGGCATGCTACTTTTAGTTACTTCTTGCGAAAAAGTTTCTCTATAAATAACTATCTTTCCGGTCCATCCTCAGCTACAGGAAAACAGAGCATAAGCATTTTCCCCCCATAATGTCTCCAGATGAACCTGCTGCAGGGGATGGGGACCCCTCTCTGGAACCAAAATGGATTTTTACTTAGCACATCTGGTTTCACTTCTTTATTTATCGTCTTTCCCTCAAGATGGAATTCTTTGCGTGGGTGAAGGAGGCCGTGGAAAAAAAAAGTCATAACTGGCCTCATCAAAAACAGCTGGGACAAGCAATTTTTTTTTTTATATCTTCTTCCTTTTTCCTTCTTTTGGGGGAAGAATTTTCTGGCAAAAATGGAAAAAGTCGACAAGGAAAAGGCTTCAGATTACAAGAGTTCAACTGGTATCTTCTAAAAAGGAAAGCAGGGGGTACATAGTCCCCGTTTTTCCCTTTTACAGCTGAAGCAGTGAGTCACTCATTTAATGGGTACTCATACAGCATTTGCACCCAAAATAAGTATTATGATTCAAAACTGAAAGTTTTAACTCTTCACTCATAGCGTACCTGATAGTTGAAGATAACGTTTAGTACAAGAGGCAGATAAAACATCATTCTATTTTTAAAACCTGCCTATACCTTATCTCAAGTATGATATTTGTCATTCGATACTTCTGTTATCTTTACAAAGTCGATATTTATGTTATCAATACAAAGTAAAATTTTGGTATATTTTAAATTAGTTTACTTTAATTGTTAGTATCAAAATAAGCTAAATACGACAGCACGTGCGCATAAAACCTTGCCAAGACTAGATGTATTCTGGTCTTGGCAAGTTCGCTTTGACCTCCTAAGATCGAAGAAACAACATTAAGTTTTAAAAAAGGGCAGAAAAATACGGATTTTAGCTAAAAATATATAGTTTAGAAGAAAGTAAACTTATAGAATCGATAAAAAAAACGTTCCTAAATCAATGCAGTTAATTAAATTTAATTGAAGTTTTTTTATTATTTCCTATCGTTACATTAAAAAAATATCTTTCTAGGGTTAGCATTTTTTGCTTATGGAAGGTTATTTTTATATTGTTTTTCTTCAGATTTCGGATATGAAACAAAAATTATAAGACTAAAATATATTTAGTGTCTTGAAACTTTCTGAAAAGTTATTTCAATCTAATTTCTTACCTTCCAAATAATTTTTCGTTGTACTTAAAAACTTCAACCAGCAAGGGTAAAACCAATTATATTTTATATAGACAACCGATTTGTGAATGTATAAAAAGAAAAAAAAAATCATTAAGTAATATTTCTTAAGCAAAGTTGCCGAATTTAAACCAGTCCGAAGAAAACCGGGGATTTTTTTAGTTAAAAAAACACCAAAAACTGAACGAATAAAATAAAAGCCAGCTTTGATTAAAACAAAATATTTTTTAGAAACTGAGAAAACAAATGAAGCATAATAATGTTAATTAATTACAATCGTGTGAATGGATGATAGGAACAAGATGGTACAGTACTTACAAAACTTGTTCGTCTGAAGAAAAAATATTAATATTAAGTTTTAAACAACTTAGAATTATAATCGATTTCTCAACTTTGACAACCAAATATATTTTTAATATTTCAGAAATTAAAGAGAGCATAATGTTGTTGAATAATTACTGTAGTGTGAATGGACCATAGGAACAAGATGGAACAGTATTTACAACACTTGTTCGTCTGATGAAACAACTTTAATATTAATTTTTAAACAACTTGAATAATAATCAATTACTCAACTTTGACTACCAAATATATTTGTAATATTTTAGAAACTAAAGGGTGCATAATGTTAATTAATTACAGTCATGTGAATGTATGATAGGAACAAGATGGAACAGTAATTACAAAACTTATTCGTCTGAAGAAACAATTTTAATACCAATTTGTAAACAACTTAGAATTATAATCAATTTATCAACTTTGACTAACAGATACACTTTCAATATTATTTTGGGCGAATCTTGCAGTTTTATAGAAAATTACTGATAGAAGGAAAATTTAGCACTATCTTTTGAAAAATGTTTATTCTGGAATAATTTAAAGCATATCTCGGATGTTCTAAAACAAAGCTGCAATATGTTTAGAGTTATTTTGGGCTGGTTTTAACGTAAATAGGATGAATTGCCTTGTAATTTTGAACCCAATACAGAAGACAAGGGAACTCCTGGATCGAGTATTGGGAGAAATTTGCCTTCGTGGTGGACTTCTTGAAGGAGCTAACCCGCATTTGCGTAACATGGAGAGGAAGACCACGAGAACCTTCCACGGTTTAGCCTGACGGCAAGGGGACTCTAACCCAGGATCCGTCTACCACTGAGGATGTTTCACGTCAGCACTGTCGTCGGTGCAAGCCGGATGCGGAATTCGTATGTTGGGAGGGTCGGGTGAACAGCCTTGTTGGTAGGGCGCAAGGTCCATGTGCAAGAAGTCACGTGTTCGATGCCCGCCGGCCGAAAAATCACTGAGTACAAAATGGTTACTGGTGCCCGCTAAATCTGTCAGAGTCACAAAGTCCTCCAAGTTCCCATTAAAAATCAATGCGTCAGGAAGTACTGGAACGAAGATCGATTCTGCGGATGGATGGTGTGTGAAGGTGTCCTCCTTAAAAACCAGCCTGCGACGTATGTGTGTGGCAGAAAACGAATTCTTGATCATAGATAGCGTCACTTGAAAACAAGAAAAAACTCATCCCTCTGCCTTAAAATAGCCATATATGACAAATAACCAGTATTGACAAATAACATAAAACAACATCATGTTGGGGAAAAGTGTAAATTTTTTTTTAGATCTGATGAAAATTATTATAATTAAAAATATTATATGAATGAATGTAACGTAATTTTTTTTTTCATTTATCACAAACTTAACTAATTAGCACGTTTTTTAGCCCATGTTTAATTGAACTATTACAAAAGAACCTATGAAATTATTGAAACTAATAAAATTTTGATAGTAAATAAAATATTAATAATTATCTTTCCATTTTTAAATTAAAAGATATATATAGTTCGATCATAAGATTCGGACTTTTTAACAATGTTACTTTTTGCGTAATTCGCCATATCTCAGAAATTTTTTTGAGCAAATCAAAAAAAAATAATAATAAAATTAGCACAATATATTATCTAAAGATAATTCCGTGCAAAAATAAGTTTTTAATAATTGTACATTATTTTTATTATTTTATTTAATAATAGTCGAAAAAATTTTGAATTCTGAAGTACACAAATTATTACATCCTCTAAATAATGTCATTTTATAGGGCAAAATACTGAATTGGAACAATATTGGTCGAGTAGTTCCCGAGATATCAAATTTTCAAAAAAGTTGTACGCAAAAAGTAAAACTAATCTTAAAGGGTCCAAACCTTGGACCGTTCTCCTGACCAAACTATTGAGATCATAATTCCCAGACTGCAGCTACTCCTTATATCTTGAGGATCAGAAATCCAAATCCGTAGAAAAAGAAAAAAAAAAGATATGTTTAATCAGAGAAAGTACTTTCGAACCATAAGCAAAAAATAGAAATATATATTTTAAAATTAATAAAATTAATTATTTTAATAATAATTAATTTTATTAATAATAAAATTAATTATTTTTTTTTAAATTATTAATTTTAAAATAATCAGTTTCAACATAATCAACATATAATTAAAACCCAAAAGGGATGGTAAAATCTATTTTTACCGGAGCAGCTATAGATTTTACGGAACAAGAGATTTTTTCCTATGGCTAGAAAATATTATGCATTAATATTTCATTCCTGTTCTAGAAAATTCTATTCTCACCATTTTTATATTTAAATAATTATCACATACATATAACAGAGCAATTAATGAGTTGATATATTTTCCTGCATAAAGTAAAAATTTCAAAAAAATTCTGTTACTTTTAAAAATTTCTGTTTTATTTCTATACCACTAAAAATTTTATTTCACGAAAATCGTTCAAGTCTGGAGGAGGCTTTTTTTTAAAAAAAACTATTAATCGAAAATAAAATACGTACAAATATTCTATATAAAAAAAGAAAAAAAGACAGAAAATTTTATTAATATTCAAAATCATTTTCTCGAGAGATTTGTTTAAATTGTAGTGATTCCGAGTCAACTCCAACGAAAGTCTTGTGAATAATTAAAAACACAATTCATTTTTCTTCAATCATAGATCCACAGTCATTTCAATTATATAAATTTACTTTTCATTAAAAATAGAACTAGTAAAGTAGTCTACATTAAAGATAAATAGGGTTGGCAAGGTTTAGGACAGAATGGATTAATCCTGTCCAAAACTGTCCAAAACCCTATTACTCAAATTATGTCACAATTTTATCTGAACAATATTTAAAAGGTAAAAAAACATAGAACTAATAACATATTGATAATTAAATCTACTAGAGAATATTTGTTTTTAAAAGTATAATGTTTTATTTATATTGTTTGACTCTTCAATTTAAACATTAAACATAGGAAGATTAATCAGTAATCAAGTTCAATTGTTCCTCTCATTCAATAGTACACATAACTGAAGTTTGACCTTGCCTTACAAGTTAAGCTATTAAGGACTAAGTACTTGGTTAGTCATAAACAGGTTGATTTATCTATAGTACTATTCAAGAATACTTTTATTTCATTCATGTTCGATTCTTTTAGCATAGTGGTGATACATCACCAGTGTCAGTAACTGAAACTGGTGTTATGCCCTTCAAAACTGTTAATACATTTTTCAGTTATTCTGTATTTTCAATTTAAACTAATATATTTATATTTAAAAACAATTTTTTTTAATAGAATAGATGTCTTTTTTATCATCCTGTGATGCAGAAATTATAACATTTTTTTAAAAAAAATATTGTGAAAATAAAAGGTTAATTTTTAAACAAATTTAGTATTTTTTTAAAAAAATTATTATTATTTTTTAATATTGCATTATTTATCCTTATGCAAAAACATTATTTATTAAAATTAAAAGCATATTTATATTTAAAGGATTAGGTATTCACTTTTGTTGTTCAATGAATTGTGGAGCTTCAAAAATTATAAACCTTTTCCTATTATATTATATTATTTTCCTTTAATAAGTTAAAGTAAATTGTATAAAAAATATCAAATATTTATTGATACAATGTAATTATTATGTGCACAATGGTTACACCTGTAGAATTTTTACCTTTTACCAAAGTTTAAGGTTTTGGACACTTTAAGACAGTTTTATCCAGTTTAAGACAGTAAAACCCACGTGTCCTGTCCAAAACCAGTTTAGGAAGTTCAAAACCCCAATCCTGAGATAAATGAATTGAAATGTTCATAATTGTTTAAAAAAAAAAGATTGAAATTAAAAATCACTAAAGTTTATATTTAGATTAACTATAATTGTTCTTAGCTATTATTGCTTCTTTGTTATACAGATCTCTTTAAGAACATAGACTTCAATATTGGAGAGGGAACTGCAGTCAGTCTTACATCCTGAAAAATGATATAATGACACCCAAAATCTTACTTTTTCTCAATGCGCCCTCCCTACGATGCCCGCAAGCATTGGGGATGTTTGTGTTATTTTTTATGTTTTTATTGATTGTTAGTGAATAAAAGTAATTTAACGTGCGCGTCACACCGAAATACCTTTTAAGGGAAGTGGTGTGCGTGCCTTAGGTACACCATCTCTGCTCTAGATCTTATAAAAACAAGGTCCGTTTGGTTCATTTTTTTTTTCTGTGGGAACATTCAGATGGGAATTTCAGTTTTAAAATTTTCTGCAGAGTCCATTCTTAATCTTCAGTTTACAATAGCAATATACTAACTGAAATCCCAAATAAGTTTTAACCATTATTTGTTTCCTGTTTAGAGAACGCGATTTAATTCCTAACTTGAAACAGCGAGTAGAATGTCCATTTTTTCTGCAAATGATTTAGTCGATGCACTTTTAAACTAAAACTCATAAAAATAAGTACCGAAATGTTATTTCACAATGCATGGTAGCTTTAACTTAAGTCAGACAAATATATTTTACGAAAATGAATTATTAAGCATTGTATCAATACTAAATAACTAAATATTGTATTAATACAGAACTTAATACAAAGTAAATTACTTTACTGAATTATTGTAAATTACATTAGTATTTCCGTTAGATCGTAATATATTAAAGAGCTTTAACTGTTTGTTAGTTTGTTTTTTCCCCTTACTCTTAAATTTAAAACTTCATGCTCCAACAACGCTTTTGTCAATCACACATACTGTGGAAGAAAGCATCTAAAATTTGGTCCTCGGCGTATGATAACTTTTACCAGCAGATGTTTCAATTTAAAAAGACTCATATTTACATTTGTATTTTCAGATAAAAGATTTTTTTTTTTTATTAGCAAAAAACTTCCAATATTAAATTTATGTTTATAAGTAAATTTCCCAGTTGTAATTTTTTACTTCCATTTAATATGCGGCATTTATAGTGATGTACTGTATGATAATGAGCCGTGATTGCACATACTGGTTAAGATAAAAACCAGTTTGTCAAAGTGTAGGACTGGGGTTCTGTCCTCGGTAACGGCTTTGAGTTTTCCGACACTGAGAAAAAAAAGTATGGTCAAAACTATGAAATGGTTGAGAGAACTATGAGAATATGGATGAAACTTACTTACCGTGTTTCTGGCTGTATGGGAAACGCCAAAAAGCTCTTTTTTACAGAAACACTTTGATAATTATTTTGGTAAAATAAACTATGAAATATGGCTTTATAAATTTTGGTCCATTTTTAAAGCAAAATTAAATTTGGTAAGTGTAGTAAAATTTTAATTTTTTAACATGATATCTTAGAGCAGGGCGTGAAAACCATTTAATCATTTTCTAAATTTACTTTTCAATATTGTAGTTTTTACTAAATGTGTGGTAATACGAACTATAATTTTTAAAACCCAGCTTACCGATAAACGTTACCATATGAATGAAAAAATAACGAAATGAATGTTAAATACAGTATATATTGGTCTTCATTGTCAGAATTTTTTCTTCTTGCATCTTTGGATGTATAGTTACCAGGTTGTATGGAAAATTAATGCGAACCTTCATGCCTATAGTCTTGAAAAGGAAAGCCTTATCCTTCCACTTTCTGTAGTGGAATGCTTTACTTTATCAACTAATAATATTAGTTGAATATTTTTTATATAATTCTTTTCTCACAAAGCAACAAAAATTAACAAGTAACTATATGTAACGCTAAGATATTTAAATTTCAGTATAACGTAATACTATAAATATATGCTGAAACGCAAAGCTGTTAGATAAATCCTATTTGACAAATAACAAGAAGATATCTTATATTTCAAGTCATGACATTCAAAAACTTCCTTACCAAATAAAATAATTAAACTTCTCTAAAAATAAAATTTCTAGGAAAACGGTCTCATACGCGCCCTTTGGCTACTTTTCAAGACGTTCTTGGAAAGTATACAATCAAACTTGGCAAGAAAGAAGTTAAAAAGATTGAATGCTGCCCGTCTTTCGAAAATTTGGTGAATTTTATCACTTGTCTGAAGTGCCCATGGAATTCTGTTTAAATATAAAATGGTTCCGTCATGCAAAAACCAATAGAGAATTTTTTTTTTAAATCGAAAAAGCTTGTAATGTTTGCCAACAAATATATCCATATGTTTTCTGTGTCACTATGTCATGTTCAGCTTCACCTTCAAACATGTTGATAGTTGATGGTTTAGAACAAAAGTGAAACTTTACCCGGTGATTAGTCTTATCGCGCAAAACGTGACAAGCCCTTATATAAATAAACAAGATCTCTTTTGGCAAAATAACCTGAATACAAAATAATAGCGCAAACAAAGCTAGGTTTTGATGGAAGAGTAAAGTGTCGGCAAGCCGACATCGGAAAACAAATGGCTCTAAGATAAAACAAAATCATGAATAAGACCAGCAAACAAAACAAAATTTTACGCTGTTCACTTGGCTTAAAACCAAGCATAACGTAACGCAGACAATTTGAACCAAATAGTTAGAATTCGAAACGGATTCGTTGAATAAAATCTAACCATTGGAAGACAGCTCTTCATAAAAATGGAGGCTTGTAGAACAAAAGAATCAATCTAATTAGGTAATAGGTACTAAGTATTCAATTTTTGATGGGGATCAACTTCTCCATCAGCCATCTTGGATTTTAAATCGGTCTTTTGGAATTGGAATTATAAATATATTATGAATATCTCAGTTACTAAATAAATCCTAGCAACAATTTTATCTTGGCCCACGTTTGGTTCAATATGGGTCCTATAAGAACATGAACAGAGGGACCAATATTGGGACGTCTAGACTTTTAATATTGGTCCTAGAATGTCCTATACAGGGCGAAAAAAGGGCCTATATTGGTTGAACAATGAATGTAAAATATCGGGTGAATCTGACAATTCTACATCAGACCAATATTGGTTATTAAGTTTTTGTGAAATGTCTTGTGAATCGGACAATTATATACAGGAACAATATCAGAAAAATAACTGCCCTTTGAACCCTTATTGATTCGTAAATATTGGTCCAATTAGGGCCCAAGATATTTTGCCGCTAGGGTACATATTTGTAGTCAAAAAATACAACGACACAATTTTTAAATGTACCAGACTATGTATTGATTGACTTATAAATTATCAAACTATTCACCAATTAATTGATTAACAAGTTTTACAATCGTAAGTTAAAAGATGTTTTTCAGTATACTCATATTACTAATCATATGCTTTCATTTGTAAAATATTTAAGCATTCAAATGATGCATGAAAAACAATATATACCATGGATAGCCACAACACACGAGCTACACTCTTGCACAGGGAAATTCGAACATTGGCATGCAAGAATTAAGTGAAAAATAATGAAAAAATGATTTAAAAAACAATGTTGCTTTCAGCAAATTTAACAAAATCCGAAGAAAAAAAAACTTTTTATTTAAATGATTTTGGAAATGTGTACCTACAAAACATTTTTCCAAGCTAAAACAACTTGACTACAGCATATTAATTGTGAATGTTTTCTATTATTAACACGATGAAAATAAAAGGATCTCATAAAATTAGCTGATTATGTACCTAAAATCCAAAATGTTGTTTTTATCCACAAAAACTAATCTTAATTCAAATAACTTGACGAAAAAAAATTTAAAAAAAACCCGCATGAATTATTTATTGTTTAAACATTATTCAGAGTTCGATGTTTCAAATTAATCCTATTTAATTTCTACATAACCAGGGGTCTGTTTAGAAGAAATTTGGGTCCGTTAACGGACCCTTCACGAAATAGCTTTTCATAAAAACGGACCCTTCACAAAATATTTTAACTTAAAAACGGACCCTTCACAAAATATTTTAACTTAAAAACGGACCCTTCACAAAATAATTTATCCTTTAATCGGACCCTTCACAAATTTGTTTATATTCATTATTGTTTTGTTAATCAAATAAACCTTAGAGGGTGGGGGGAAAGAAAGACAAATGCAAAAATTTAATTTTTTTAATCATAATTTTACAGTGTTGAGTATAATCTTGTATGTCTTTTGCAATTGAAAAACTCCTCAAAAAAGTTTTTTTTTTTGCTTTTTTGTTGCAATAACGGACCCTATTTTCACAAATTCACAAAAGCGGACCCTGGTTCAAAGAATGTAACTTAACGTTTATTTTATATTCACAAATTATGGGTAATTTTGTCACAATTTTACAAAAAACGGACCTTTCACAAAATGTCTGGACAGACCCCTGATAACATAATTAAGTGAACCTTTTTTATTAACTATAAAACCCAATTTTATACTATGGATTTAGTTATTTTGCTATTTTTTTTAATTTAAAACTATGTAGACTTAAATTAAAAAAATGTACGATTCAGGTAAAAAATTCTATAATCAACTTTTAAAGAACATTTCTTCCACTTCATTCCTAATTAAACACATGTTGGAAAATTCGTGAGGGGCATGCATAATATTTTTTCTTCTGAAAGCGGCACACCCGGCCCATAAAGTTAGAAACCAAACAAATGCATAATATGTGTAATTTGCAAATGCATAATTATACATTTAAAATACAAATAAATAAAAAATAAAAAAATTTTATCTTGAAATCCTATGCATACCATAAACAGGATTATAATCCTGTATATCACATGCAGAATTAAATTAATAACACTACTAGAAGAGAAATCTATCCAGAAACTAATCTCTAATGTCAATATTCCGACTTACAAGTTACGAGCACTCAAAATAATTAAGAGAAGCAAAAAATTTTATATTTATAAAAAATTTATTTCTAATTTTTCAGCAAATTTTTTTTTCAGTGTCTGTGATAACTTTCTGTAATAAACAGAGTTAATTAATATTTATAACTAAGAAAAACATGTTGGAAAAACTTCTAATTTATGCAGTAATAAAATAGGGTTTGTTTAATTCCGAATTTTAAGTGCACAACTGCACAAAATAGAACTTTTTTATTTCATTTGGCGAAAGAACTTGAATAAACAGTCTTAATGTTGAAAAAGTTTAAAAGAAAAAAGTTTTAAAGAAAGAAAATTAATCCAAAATTTTCTTTCCTATGAAACTTTAATTTTCCAGGGTACAAAAAATATTAAACAATTCCTGTTTTCTGCCGAAATTTAAAACTAATTCTTTAACAACAAATGTTATCAATCATAAGTTTAAAATTACTATTATGAAAAATATTATTTCATACGTAAAAAAAAAATAAAAAATAGTTCCCAAAATTTCTATTAACAAATTAACGAAAGCGTAGTTACAAGATTAACCGAAATCACCTTAATAATATTTATAAACTTATAAGGTACAACTTATACATAACTATGACTAAATCTGAAATAACAGACAACTTAAACAAATTATATGATTAGACATAATTGGGAAAATTAAATCAATACTCATTTCTCAACATTTAATAAGCGTTAATAAATTCATGACTGGCAATGAAATTCAGCGACAAACGAAATGTATAATAACTTCAATCTCGAAATACTCGCGGCATAGTTATTTAATTTCAACATTCGAAAGTAAGAACTGTCATCATCTAAAGGCTAAGTTGTCATCATCTAAAGGCTGAAAATTATGGTATTAATATTATAATTATTACGGTAGAATAATTTTTATCGTTTTACTTAAATATTACTGGGCAAAGTGGTTAATGGGCGTCACTGTAAAAGAAATTATTAACAACATTATCAGGGGTCTGTCCAGACATTTTGTGAAAGGTCCGTTTTTGTAAAATTGTGAAAAAATTACTCGTAATTAGTGAATATAAAATGAACGTTAAGTCACATTCTTTCAACCAGGGTCCGCTTTTGTGAATTTGTGCAAATAGGTTTCGCTATTGCAAAAAAACTTTTTCAAGGGGTTTTTAAATTGCAAAGACATACAAGATTATGCTCAACACTGTAAAATTATAATTAAAAATATTACATTTTAAAAAAATCAACAGCAATTGCAGCTTCTAAATTAGCGATGCAACATATAAATATTTGGTATTTAGCCTATACTGCTGAACGCAGAATATTCATTTCGGCCGAATAAAGGAAGAAGCGTCTGCTGAAGACAAAACTTAATTCGTTTACATCCATCTTTCTTTTACATCCATCCCTGGGAAGCGTTTATTCGATTAACAAAACAATAATGAAGATAAACAAATTTGTGAAGGGTCCGATTAAAAAAAATTATTTTGTGAAGGGTCCGTTTTTAAGTTAAAATATTTTGTGAAGGGTCCGTTTTTATGAAAAGATATTTTGTGAAGGGTCCGTTAACGGACCCAAATTTCTTCTAAACAGACCTCTGATTATTATCGTCTGCCTTAATTAATTACCACAATTCAATCTTCAAACCATGCGTCTTTGTAAATACAAATTTCACCATTAGGGCAAAAGTTATTCAGGGTATAGCTTTTTTAATTTACGCACCATACACCATTTATTTTAATTCCGTTCAAAATTACCCACAACATACATATAATGAATAAAATAATTCTCCAATTTGCTTTCAAAACAATGAAGCACTTTAGCTCAGGCATTAGAAAGAAATGGTCATAAGGCACAAATGAAATAGTCTCAGCCTGTTAGCTCATGATAAAGTTTATATGCAATTGTTTATTACCTTGAAAACTTATCAAATGTATAAAAACTTAAAAGTTTTAAAAATTTAAATAATATTAAGTACATACAATTGAGCTTTTAATCGATGTCATGATCCAAAAATAGTTTATCTCATAGGATATATTTTATAACTTCGCGAGTTTTAGCCTTACATCTTGAGAGAATTGGAACATTAAAAATTTAAATCTCTGGTTTGTCCTGGAAATAAATCCTATAGGATCATTTTGAGCTCAGTCCTATTGATTTGTAGGCTAAATAAATCCCCTGAAGCATTTATGTATTTACATCGTAAATATATATAAATGCCGTGAATGTAGTGTGGTGTATGGTTACTATAAAAGATCTGGCAGATCCTAGGCTTTACCGGTAAAATTTAGGATTCACCTAAGTGGCTTAGGAAAGTCAGAAGTATGTTTTTAAACGATTCCACTTCGGACTTTTACCAAGATTCGGTGGTAAAACCGAGTTAATAACTCTTTCCTGTAAAAGCCCGAAATGAGGGATTTAAATCGCTTGAATAAGCTTGCGCACACAAATTCCGTCGTGAAAATTGTCTGTTCCTGCCTCTCCTCATTTGCGCCATTACAGTCTAGCTACGAGTGAATTGAAGCAAATATCAATATGTTAATAGATGGAAAATGTTAAAATAAAAGGGCCTGATATTATTTAATCGAAAATGAATTCAAAAGCAGCAACGATTAGTACAGGTTTAGTTTACTGTTTAGATTGATTTAGTTTTAACTCTTACGATAGTGTACTAAGTTTGGTAAATGAAATTGTTAAATAGAAGAAACCAGTTCACGTATTGCAAAGAAAATGTTTTAGTCATCAAATAAGTTGGAACAAAAGAAATCAGTATACGCGAAGTACAAAAAAGCCTTTCTTTAGTCTGGGTACAAGGACTCAGAAAATGCAACTATATAAAGAAGTGTAATAAGAAAATGTGTTAGTGCAAATCAGCTGATCTACTATATAACACAAAATGCCATAGCAGTGAACCATAACTAAGAGCTCGATGTAACAAGTAGTAAGAAGTATTCAAGTATTGAAAAACATACATATTTTTTTATATATCTCATTTTTTTCCATTAATCTGTCAAATTAAATTTTTTTTAACCATTGCCAACATTATTTTTAAAAATGTTTGAAAACTCTTCAGCAGTTATTCAGTAGAGAGAATTATGTCTTAGTTCTGGTTCTTCACATGCGATCTTATTTGTAGAATTTCATAAATACATTGTTTTTTTCATTATTATAATTATTATCTCTTGTAACTCGTTGAAAAATAATTGCAAGACATTTAAAAATAGTTAGTTGAAAAATAATTGCAAGACATTATCTTAAATCATACTTTATTTTACTTAAAAAATTAAAATGTGTTTTAACCTTATTGGGACACAACACACAGTACCCACTGTATCTGCGAATGGAAAATCCTATAAGTAATTCCTTGTTTCGGGCTTTTACCAAAAAGAGTTGTTAACTTTTAAGTTTTACCGCAAAGGCTTAGTAAAAGTCCGAAATGGAATCATGATAAAGCATACTTCGGATTTAACCTAGTTACTTCGGTAAAATCCTACGCTTAACCGGTAAAACCTAGAATTTAACAGACTTCAGGTTTTTACAATAACATATATAATTGGCCGAAAAAACTATTCCCCTCGCAGTACAATATATAACCTTCCTTTGACTTAATATTCAACTCGCATATCTGATTTTTAAAGGTTAATAAGATTCGATTTTAGATTTTATAATTTCCACTGAAGATTAGTTATATAATGCTTTAAAATGTTCATTTACCTGGAATGCTGGAACGAATGAATTTTAATTTTCTTTTCTGACAAAAAGGTTGGTAATTATATAGTAGGCTTTATTCAAATTTTAAATTATTATTTTTTAAATTAAAATAATTTTTTTAAAGAAATTTTAATTTTGCAAACAAAAAAAAATTAACAGGTATTTTTTAATTTTTTTATTAAAATACGAGATAGATAATTTTTAAAAAAAAAACAATTTAAATTTAAATTCTGCAATTTTTTTTAATTACAAAACAACTGAAATTTTATTTTTTAATTAAGATATGTACAGTTTTTAAAAAATATATAGATAATTAAAATTAAAATTTTTTAATTTTTTAAAAAAATAATTTAAATAAATAATTCTTCAATTGAAGCTTAGCTTTTTTTTAATAGGAATTTTCGAAAATCGTACTTTTCTTGTAAGTAGTATATATTAGTATATAGTGGTAGTATATATTAGTATTAGTATATAGTATAAAGCGGTTCCCAAACGGTATTCCGCGGAACATTAGGGTTCCATGGAAGGCTCAGTTAGGCTCTGAGGATTAAGACCTTTTTTTTTTTTAAATCAGTAATGAACTTTGAAATTCATAATTAAATTTAAGGACAATAAATAAATAAATTATTTATTTAATGTTATGGTTATTTTTATGGAATGAAAATAAAATGTTAGAGAATAAAGAAATGGTAATTGATTTTGAAAAAAAAAATTGAATCAATTATGAAAAAGACGTGCATATTATATAAATCTGCACTAGTATTCCACATCGAACTTTTTAATCCAAAATAAAATAAATTCAACAGTAACGAAATATACTTTCCTAATTAGCATTTATGATAATTTTTTTTTCTATTTCAAAAACTTAATTAAAAGCTAACTTTAAAAACTAGGGTGAGAATTTTTTTTTAAAGATGATAAAACGATGACAGATCGAAAATAATTGGATTTAAATTAAATATTTGCGAAATGGTTAGTTGCTATTTTTTAATTAATTTGATGCATAATGCAAGTGAACATCGGGATACGTCTAAAGAAGGTCGACAATTTTGGGTATCACAACCGAAAAAAAATTTAGAACAGCTGTGCTAGGAAGGCAACGACTATTCGGCCCTGCTAAGGCGAACATTTGGTTTGGAAGCTAGTAATGCTAAAATACCTATAGTTTATTAATTAAATTTGATTTATTCGTATAAACTATTTAATCACAAAAAGATTTCTTCTAAATTAACTCCTTTTAATTAAATTTTAATAATCTACATAACTGGATATTTTACGTATTTTACATGACAGGATATTTTACGTACGATTAAAAATAATGGCTAATAGATGGCAGACAATTCTGTTCGGCACACTGTCAAAATCTCTATTTGGAGCATGCTAAGAGTTTAATAACTAAAAGAAAAATATTAATTACTTTCCTGATTTAGCATTAAATTTTAAAATAATACATATTTTCGATCAAATTGTAATTCAAAGACAAAATATTTGTATTTGGAAGTTATACGTCATTTCACAATTTGAAAATTATATCACACGTACGTATCTGTAAATTTATCGCTAACTTATCACAAGGCCCGATAAGATTACAAAATATTCACCCCTTCCTCCCAATTGAAAACAATTATTTAAAAAAAAATTTTAAGTAAGCTCTTACCTTTCTAAAAGAATTTAAATATATCCACGATTTGTGATGCAAATAGTAACAACTAACGACAGTAGAAAAATTTCACAGAACATTTTTGTTCCATCAGATATATCTAAAAACTGACCTCAAACTACAACTACATGCAACGTCATCCCTCAGAGATGAGATGCACAATGATCTTTCTTAACGGTTCTTATGTCCCTCCCAACCTTGACGTTCTTTATTTCGAAATTTGTCCATCCCCCTCCTGATCATTTTTTTCTTCCAGAGCATCCCAACGGATGGACAGACATCATCCCGATGTTGTCTGTTTTCACTTCCTCCCTTTCACCCCCCTTACGTCCAGATGTGACTTTTCCTTCCTGGCACATACCAGCTACTGTGACTCCCAAGATGGTGACCCTTGACCCTTACCCCTGTCCCAGGGTCACGTCTGTCTGTCAACTCTTCTCTGATGTCGTCAAGCTGTTCAGTGTGTCAATATTTGGCATGTTTTCACTAGTTGGCGGAAAGAAAGATTTTGTTTGTTCAGTCTTGAGATCAACATCAATAAATTATAAATATTTTTTGAATACAAATAAATTTGAAGCAATATTTTAAAAAAAAATTATGTCTGACCCACTCCCTAAGTAATGGATAAAAATGAGACAGAGAGTCCAGTAGTTTAATAATTTGCATCGGTTGGATAAAAATGTAAAATATATATTTTAGTCATCTTATGAACATATTTATAAGTAAAATATGGTTAGTAAAAAAAAAGTACTGTGCAATTGCAAATATTATTAAGGAATAATATAGTCCAAATACAGAATGAAAATAGACAATCAAGTTCTGTATCACGCACGGTCCATTATTCGAACCTTACAACTTCAATTCACAACGGCAAAATTACTGTGCAACTTCAAATATTAATGAATTAATTATTAGTTACAAATAGAACTAAGTTGTCAACTTTTTTTTTAATGCAAAATAGTGGGGAATCAATTTTCATAATAGAAACCATAATTGATAGCGAAACCGTCTAAACAGGCGATTTTTAAGTCCAAATATAGAATGAAAATAGACAATCAAGTTCTGTATCACGTCCCATTATTCGAACATTACAACTTCAATTCACAGCGGCAAAAGACAACTCTTTTATAATTACCCGTTTTCAAAATGTGCCTAATTTTCAAATTTCAAATTAATTATGCGGAATTAATTTTCAAAATATAAAAAATAATTGTTAACGAAACTCTCTAAACATGCGATATTTAAATCAAAATATAGAATGAGAATAGACAATCAAGTTCTGTATCATGGCCCATTATTCGAACATTACAACTTCAATTCACAAAGGCTAAAGACAAATCTTTTCTAATTACCTATCCGCATGAAAGAGTTTCCTTTCTTACTTTAATCCATATAATGACTTTATCAAGACGGGTCTTTTCCTGGAAAAAGGAGGCATGTTATGGGGGGGGGCACAAGGACCTCAATCGAACCGCTTTTATCGTCGGCAATGAATAATTAAAACTAATGAGTTCGCTGTTGCTTAATTAAGAAAATGTTCGAAGTTGCAAAAGTACGTCATAAAGGCGCGGAAAGCCACTTATTTCTTCGCGAAATTTATTCCTGAATATGGAGAGAATTTGACAGCCTCAGTTGAAAATATAACTTTTTTTCCCTTATCTTTGTTCTATCTTATTGAGAAATTTTTTTTAAAAAATATTGCGTAATAAAGGCGATGTAGAAGTTACTTTCTTTGATTAATTTAACTAATTGGTTTGCAATTTTTCAAACACGCTTTTATTACAATGTTTATTTAGAAATAAGTAAAACAGAAGATGCTATTGGCTCCAAAATACAATAACTTGGGCTCTCATTAAACCAATAATCACGAATCTTGGCTCAATAAGGATTCAAAGGGCCATTATTTTCCGATATTGGCCCTATGTAAAATTTTCCGATTCACCCGATACTTTACAGAAACTTTACTGCCAATATCGATACTATAAAGAATAGTCAGATTCACCCGATATTTTATATTCATTACTCAGCCAATATAAGCCATTCTAGGAAAAATATTAAAAAATCTAAACATCCTAAAATTAGTCCTTCGAAGTATATTCTTATAGGACCCATACTGAACCCAACGGGAGTCAAGGTATTGGTTTAAATAATTATAAACTTTCAATCATAAAAAGTAACGAATGCAACATTGCATATAACATAGATAAAAATTATTTTATTAAAACATAAAAAGGGTTTGTAAATATTACAATACTACATTAATAATAGGATGTATGTCCCAGTCATAACAGAAATGGCTAAAAAGATTCAATTAAAAGACATCAATTCAGCATAGGCTTTAGTGATTCAAAACACATATCAAATCAACCATTTTTCAAATTTTACTTCCATTCCTTTCAAAAAAAACTTCAAACCAATGGATTGTATTCATTTTATTCAACAATTCAGCGGGTTAGAGGATATTAACCAATATATTAACGAATATATTAACGAATCATCCAAATATATTAACGAATGTTATTTGAATCAACAGATTAGAAAAATCATTTATTCGGACTAGTATCGAAATAGATAAGCAGCTTTTTATTGGATTAAACAGAATCGTGATTTGTTTGAATGGACCGATAAGAATTACTGATTAGAAAGAGAAAAAAAAAGGGAAAAAAAAACTAATTTGACTCATAAAGGAACTACTATAATTTTTCAACGGATCAAAGTGGGCAATTTCTACGGAAGAACAAATACAGAAAATTATGAAATAAGGGCATTGTCATAATAATTTTTATAAAATAAACAGAATAAATTTTACCGGTGTACCTACAACTAGTCAAACAGATAAAATTTTCAAACATATACTAATTACTAGAATAGTTAGAGGACGTTCAAAACTTCGATGACTGGACTCCACCAATGTGGATTTCTAAACAATGGGTATTAAACTGGCAAGATCTGGCAACAAGGAAGAATGCATGGAGAAGCGTTATGAAGAAGGCCAAGGCCAGCCCTGCCTGTTGTGCTAACGATAATAATGATAGAAACTACTCCCGCGTTTCAAATCACTAGTTTTATTTTTTTCCATCGTTTTTAGAGCAATTTATAAATTAGCTTTCTATGCAAATTTTTAAATACGATTTTTTTTTCCTTTTTTTAAAAAGTACCTTTACATATCATTTTTAAATCCAGCAAAACATTGTTGTCAAATATAAAAATTAATGGAAATATTCAATATAAAAACATGCAATAAGAAAGACCCGTTATTTTTTACACTTAAAATTAAACCAGATAATGGGATAATAAATTTAGTTTATAGATAGAATACATTCTATTTAAAATAAGTTTTTTTCCTTTTTTTTTATAATTATGATATAAGGCACATTGTTTTCAAAAAATAGAAATAAAATCCAGCTGCATAACACTATTACGCAATAACATTTTGAAAGAATTATAAAACACTATTTTGAAACAGTTTTAAATATTGTTTGTTTTTTATTTATTTTAAACAATTTATTCGGATTCAAACAGCGTTTATGGTAGAAATGATATTTTTTAGTTGGTCATAAAAAAAAAGTTTAAAAGTTAGTGAAACAATCTGATTTAAACTTACTTTTAAAAAAAAAGAGAATAAAATAAATTTTAAAAAATTGCTTTTTTTTAAAGTAGAATAAAACAAAGAAAATAATTCTATTTTTGTCAGTTCAAAAACGAAAAACGTAGGGCGAAGATAATATCAAATACTTATCCCATTGTTTCCATATACTTATCCCCAATACTTATCCCATTCATGGGAAGCAAATATCTCCATTGAATTTTAAATAATTAGCCTGTAAAAAAATTACATTAAGAAAAAAATTTATGTTAAGAAAAAAAAACTCTAAGTTCAATTTGCAAATTCTTAGCGACTAGTTTACTTTTTCTGGCAAAAAGTTTTTATAGTACCAAAAACGTGCTTGTGTAATATTTGGTAGTTGAGTAATATTTGAGTAAAATTACATTACGTAATATTCTTTTGCAAACTCCGTAATATTCTTTTGCAAACTCCAAACAAGTTAGGTGAAAAAGACTCTCAGGCGAAGGTTAATTTGGTGGAGAGGGATGGTCAGAAAGTTCTATGGGAAATGGTTCGACCGAATATTTTCATTATTTTTCTACGTTGGCTGAAATGGAAATTTTTTTATACCTAATCTACATTTAAATTGCTTAATAAAAATCTAAATGTTAAATTATTAAAAAGTTATAAAAAAAAAAGATTTTAAACGATGAATAAAAGAGAAATAAAATGAATCGAATAACCATTACAAAAAGGTAAAGAAAAAGTATATGAAGGAAATTTAATGAAAAATAAGGGAAGTCAAAAAGAAGAAAAAAAAGAAAATCTCATTTAGATATCAGGTTTCGGTTAAATGTTTATCAATTAGTCAATAAAAAATTTAATCGATGTAATACTAAATATGCCTTTTTACACTTAGTGCTGTCCCTAAGCAATAGGATAGTTTCCACCAAATGCCTTCTATGATACTAGTGATGATGATTTTTATTTAGATGAGTTTTAAGGTAAGATGAGTTTTATTTATTTATTTATTATTAACTTGACAACGTTGTTTTTCTCTTAACTACATTATTTATTGAAATTTTATCAATCATTCACGGATATCGCAAATTTATTTTGTTAAATTATGATCTAATTTTTGCTATGCAATAAAAAGAGTAATTTTTTATTTATTTTACTGTTCAGTATGTTCTTTCGTTGTAATAGAGAAAAAACAGGGAATGTATGAAATGTTCATTAATTTTATCTCGTATTCAGAAAATGTAAAAAACAACAACAAAAAAAAAGGCTCTTTTATTTTTAAATAAAAAATTTCAAATGTGCTTCATTGGGCAATGCGAATTTTCTTTCAGATTGTTTGAAAGGAACTGGCTTCTCGTTTTAAAAGATAAAAATGCCCTTCTTAAAATACAATATAATGCTTAAAAAAATAAATAAATAAACATAAAACTAATAATAAATAAAAAATAATAAATAAAAAAATATCACAATAAATATTCTATTTCAAAAATTGTTTAAACTCAATCCAAAAATTTACACTCTCATTACTAAAAGGAAAATAAATAAATTAATTCAATAAGCAGATTTAATGAACAAGTACAAATTAAATAATTGAATAAAAAATGGATATTAAAAAATATATATTTTTTAAAAAATGAAGGAGTACAAAACTTACTTCCTTATGAAAGGTTATAAAAATAAAATTATCCTTCCTTTCGCGGTTGCCTTGTGGAACTTTCCAACCCGCAATGTCCATTTAAGTTGAAACAAAGTTTTTGAACTCTTGTTTATAAAATATAATCAAAAGAAAATGGTCCTAAAAAGTTCATCCGATAACATGCAGATTATAACTGTACAGTTTTACGTTAGGGGTAAAGGGCAACGAATGTTACTGTTACAGAATGAATGACGTCACTGATGGGTGTCATGTGATCACTTGATCTTAATTGATCATCTCGTCATCAGAATTAATATAGTGTGGTAACCCAACGCTGATTCCGTTGATGAGAAAGACTCACTGTCTGTTCTTTTTTCATTTGATGTTGTTCTCATTATTCTTTTAGTAACAGATAGAATGTAATGTACGCGTAATCTACATTCGTTGGCTGAGAAAAATTGGCGATGTTTGGAAGTGGCAAACCTCTTCCAGAACGCGACTGGAAAAAAAAAGAACTAAGAAAAAGTTCTAAGTGGGTGACTCATTGAAATTTTTTATTTTCTTTCCCTTCTGCTTATTTTGTTCTGTTTGGGGGAAAGTGTTTTCTATGAAGGCCTTTGTACATAGGAGGCAACCATTATACACGAAAGGGAAGAGAGTTTATTAGAATTTATTGAGAACACTTCGAAGGAATAATTGAGCAAATAATTTTTTTTGTTTTTAGTTTATTTTCATTCACCTCAGACATAAAACTCTTAACTATTTGTACCCCATAAGAACTTAAAAAGTACGAAGAAAGGCATCGGAAAAAATAGTGTGGATATATAAAGAACCAAAAAAAAAACACATATTCTTAACAATTGCGTGAATTTAATATATCTAAATAACTATTCTAATGTAATTAGATACTTTTTTTAAAAAATTTAGACACAATAGATGTAATTAGATATTTCTTTTTAAAATTTAGACATAAAAATATTAGATTGAAATTTAAGGAAAGAAATTTTTAATCTCTAACAAAGATATAATCACTTAGAAATATATCTATTAACTATAGTCTAGTGATAATCTAGTAATAAATTTGTATCTTAACAAAAAAGGTGAAGTGACATCATTTCAGGTAAATCGTGGCCTTTGTCGATTCAGAAGTCAATCAGGTTCGACACGCATGCGTGACGTCACTTACAGGTATCCAATTAAATATGACTTAAATCACATGGATAGGCATAATCCTTTTATTTCTTCTCGAGTTGGGTAGATTACGACACATTAGAGCTGCATAATGGACTATTGGCGACGGTCTGGGAGACATCTCTGATCCGAAGACATGCCATCGCAATTTTGATCCTATGCAGAGAGGATGGCTCTCCTGCTTTGACAGCCAGGTGACCTGAGCGTGAAGTCGAGCACTTTACGGTAGAACAGTTTAACAAATACCGATACCGCACACTCTCAGTACCTAAGCAGGCTGATCAAAGTGGTCACAAGCCCGCTTACTAACCGCAGCCAGTGATGCTTGACTTCTGTGTTCTACTGGGAACCGTGCCTTAAGATCAGTTCACTGCGAAACTTTTCGAGTGAGCTGATCGTAACTTTAACTACTGAAGTTATATTTTTATTTTAAAGCACGATTTTCAGAATACCGTTTTTATTTATACTAATGAATTACATACTTCAATTAAAAATTCAATCAAACAAGAAATTGATAAATTCAAGGCGCCCCTGGTAAACAATAGAGTTAGGAGTAAATGTAAGGTTTTGCAGAAGCTTTTTATAGGAAGACTGTTAATTCTCCCCTGAAATTAATATATCTAACTTAAAATGCTTATTAATTTTCTGGAGATTCGCGAGTTCGTTTAACGTAAATAAATTATTGAAAGAATCAAATTGAATGAATGAAAATATAGAGCTGAGAAAAATATTAGATTAGAATCCATGAACTCAACACGCAAAGATAAATAGTTAGATGATGTAACAAATAATCTAACCATAATGAAAATTATAAACTGGAAATGCAAGGCTAAGATATGTTTGGAATCAATATATTCAACAAGCCAAGGTACACAGTGGGCTGTAGTGCCATAAAAGAAATTATTGAAAAACAATTTTCTTGACTATTGAATTTTATTTTATTAAAAAAGGATTTTTATTTTATATTTCTCAAATAAACGGACTTCGATACGCATAGTGCGCATACGCGGACAACATTTGAATTTTTTTTTTTTTCATAATTATGTTGTAAATCGTATTTGATAACTCATGAAAAAGGTCCGATTTGAATATCTTGAAAATTTAAATAAAGAAAAAAAATTCTAGCTATTTTCTAAGTTGTTTTTGTTAATTTGTACAAAAAAAAAAAACTTTGAATAATAAGGGGTTTTCCACAAATTTAATTTAGTATTATAAAACAAGATTTATTAAAAATGGCATCAGCATTATATAGGACCTCGCCCTATAAAATTATGTTTTATTTCCATATACCATCACATTTTGTTGCCCGGATCATCATTTAAGGTTATTATCATTTGTCATAAAATTTTGTTATCTGACACAAAATGAAATGTGTGAAAAATCCCTTAACATTTTGAAAATTCAATGAAAAAGTACAAAAGCTGCTTAGTAATTTGCAACAAAATTTTTACATTTTCAAGATATTCGAATCGGAATTTTTTCATAAATTATCAAATACGGCTCGAAAGAAAATTTAAAAAAAATTAAATTAAAATGTTCTCCGAGCATAATCAGCGTAATTGTTAGAAGCTTATCACGGCATTTTTTGGTATATGGTTTTCAAAAACATTATTCGTAATTTATTGCCGGTCTCTCTCTCAATTCTCTAAACTTTATTGATATGTATGAGAAATTATATGACTTAAACACTTCTAAATTTTTAAAATAATTCTCTAAATATTTCGTGAGAAATATGAAAAAATGAGTTAGTCTAAAAGTGTTTCCATTTTTACATATATATTTGAGAGTAGAGAAAATTGGTGTAAACAATGTTTATTGAAGATGTTTATTGAAGATGTAATTGATATGGACCTCCCTTATTCCAATTTATATTTTAAAATTTTTATTATCAAGTTTTCAATTATTTAATTTTTCAAAATTCAGCTATGTGTGCATTGTAAATTTTCCCTTTTCCTAAAATTATTAGTTGAAATTCATATTAATGCGGTAGATAAAGTGCAACGTATATGGCGTTAAGGTGCCAGCATGTTCTATCGTTCTAGTTTTCCTTGTGTGGAAAAATTAATAATTTCATTAATGAGTTTAATATTTTATAATTGTAGGCAAAAATATAGAATTTTAGGTGTTTAGTTAAATGTGCTAGAATTTCTAAAAATTTGCATTAAATAAGTCTGATTAAAAAAAAAAAAAAAAAAAAAAAACGAAGTTGTTGATGAGTTTTTAAGGTTTTTTAAAATATCATTTTCTTTATATGCTTTTAGTTATTGCATACATGAAACAAAATTTAATAAAAATAAATATACAGGAGATTGCATAAAAATACACTTAATCTGAATTTTTATTGAATTTTTAGAATGTCTGCAAAAAAATTAAACAAAAACTACTTGCATTTAGGTTGCCAAATAAATATTTTTTATACTAAATTGTTAGTTACCTTCCGTTTTACATTTCAAATCACTTTTACTTCTGATTTAAGTCTGGCAAGTCTTGAAAATGGGCGTCTATTTTTGAGCGCTTGAAACATATCAGTTATTATTTCCAATTTGCATATTTTTGAAAGGAATGAAGTTTTTAATCAAGCAAATAAGAAGGGCTCAAATATTAAATCTTGTATTTAAGACATATATTCTCTCTTTCAGCAAAATAATTAAAACCAAACAAAGAAACCTTTGATTTGAAATGCCATCTTGGAAGATGAGCAAAAAAGAAAAAAGAAAGAAAAAACTAATGATAACACTTTTGAAGATAAAGATTCATCCCCCATGCTATCAAAACACCGGAATATCTTTTAATATTTCGTGGGGATCCGTTTTAAGTCAAGAATGATGGAGCAGGAATTCTAAATTAAACGAATGAATGAGTCAGTGACCCTTTCCTGAGCCAAAGGGATGATGAAGGGGTCGAATAAGGTTCTTTCCGTCTCAGATTTCATTCTGAGATCTCTCTCCTGGGGATGCCTTTCTTGGAGAAAGGAGTTGTATTTTTGGTCTAGTCTATTAATGAGTAAGGAATATCGAGGTTTTAAGAAAGATATGACTCAGTCACGGCGCTGTTAGGATCACTGGATCATCACCATAATACTAGAAACAATATTAATAAATTTATTGTTTTAGATTCATCCTATACTATTTTAATTTATCCTATAATATTCTTGGTCCGTTTTTTTTTTTTTTTTTTTTTTTTTTTTTTCTTTTTTTTAATTTTTAATGAGGGTAGAATGTGGAAGTGTAATGATTTGAGAGGAAAGATGGAGAGATAAGACTCAGTCATGGCGCTAAAATGTCAGTTTAGTGCTAGGTACATTAATAATAAATTTATTGAATTTATCCTATAATACTTACATTTTTCATGTACTATTTTTAGTTTGTTTCATTAAATAGTGTAGTGTACAGGGGAAAGAAAAAGATGTGACTCTATCCCGGTGCTGTTAGAACTGCTGTAATGTATTTTTATATATTTCTCTCAGCACCATGTAGCACCATGAATTCGTGTATTTCTCTATCTTCTGGTAACACTATACTTATTATTCATTTTGTTAGGTTGTTCTAATAGTTTAAGCAGCGTTGAATAGTTCGTTATACGTTAAGAATTTATTTAGTATGATTTCTTATTTTTATAGAAATAAAAACTTATAATTATACGTGACGAAGCTTCGAACAACATTATATATATTATACGAAGTTATGGCTCGAGATTATCGGGAGGATAGGAGTACTACAGCACGTAATGGAGCATTGGGATGGGTTTTCTATTTTATTTCACAAAGATTGGAATAATTTTAATACTTTTGCGGCCTACTATGCTGGAATGCCACGAACTCATATTTTCGGTAGTTTGTGTGACTTAATGGTTTTCGGACAGATTTTATATTATTACTAAAATTTAATTCATTATGAACTCTTTCAATATCACGGGCATCTCTTGAAAAGTTAAAATTTAAATCAAAGTACTTTAAAAAATTTGGTTAATATTTTGTTTTTCGCTAAGAATTCTCAATAATATACATTAAGGGTGGACTTTAAGGAACACCTGATACAACAATTACACACATACCTAGTAAGTTCTTGTAAAGAACTTCGTTTGATCCTACTAAAAATAAAATTAATTTTGAATTGATTAGATAGAAGTGGAATTGGGGGACGGGACATGAGATTAAATAGCAAGTTTATGAACGAATGACTAGTAAGTGATTTGTGAAGCATTGGAGGAAACAAAAAAAAGTAATCATTTTCAATTGATACTGTCATGAGTTTTCTGACAATAAACAAATATACGTGTAATAATTAAACAAACATTTAAATTTTGAAACAAATACTAAATATTGTATTAATTGTTGAGTATTTAGATGAAACATAATGAAATTATAAATTTGTAGAGGTTATTATTTTTATTCAATGAAATTATTTTCATTACTTAAAAGTTTTCGTGTTTTAACATGAAACCGCAGTCACGTTGGGATTCATTGTTAAAAATTTTAACAGTTATTATTTTTTTTTTAAACATCTAGAATTAATACTCATTCAGTTATTGAGGAGTTATTTATATTTATGCCTTCACAAACACAATTACGCAAATAAAAAGATAGTGTGATAGATGTGTGCATTTTAATTCCAGAATTCGTGCAGTACTATAAACTTTTAATTTTTTCGTTAAACTCCTTAGAAAGTTAAAACTTTTAATTAATTTATTAATTTGTGTAATTTAAAAATACAAATCGAAATATCAATATAGTTGGCAGTTCCCTTCTCAGACGATGCATACAGTTTCTTCATACAAAAGCATTTAGTTTATCAAAACATTAGAAATATATCAAGTAATTTATAAAATTGAGGAAAATGCGTTACTATTTATAATTTACATTTTTAATTAATTTAATATAAAATGCAACCTTTGCTATTCCTTTGTAAAATATACAATTTAAAAAAGCCGCTCTCACTACTTCATATAATGACAATGCAACAAGTGAAATATAAAGAAAAAAATTTACTTTCTCTGCTGACGATAGTCCTTAGATAGTATTCAGACAAAAGCAGTGATCTCAATTTTATTTGGTGTCATTAATTTACAGAAAACAATTTTATGTTGTAATACGTTATACTAAAAATTAAATGAATAACAGCCTATTATAATGTGCAAGGTCTTGGTGTCAGATATTTTTTTACTGAGCGCAAAATATAATTAGCTGATAAATTCTGTATTATATACCATATTACCAATTTCTTTTTCAACATAATTGGCAAAACTTAGAGATCCCATTTTTCTATGATAAAATTATAGTTCTTTTTAAATTTAGTCACCCAATATTATTTGACGGCTTTCGTGAACTGCTTTTGCTGACGAAATTTCTAAAATAATATCTGGTCTCATTAATAAATGAACTTAAATACATATTTTTTTTCTGTCTTTCTTTCATTCTTTTTTTTATTTGAAAATTGTTTATTGGCCACTTAGATTTGGAAAAAAAAGAAAGGAAAAAAGAAAAATCCCAGTATGAATAAAACTGCATACAAGGCTAATTAGTATTATTAAAAAATAAAAAAAAGGAAAATAAAGCATTTTTTTTACATTTATTAACGTTATTTTTTCAATGAAACATCGTTAGGTCGACAAGTTAAAAATTTTAACTAAACAGACTATCAAAATTAATAACGTAGTAATTGATTTTTTTTATAATCGTCGTTGAACATCCGACCTAATGTTATGGGTTTACGACTACTAATGTTCGACTCCGTAGCCTTGTAATATTGAACCCAAACCAGAAGACAAGGAAACTCCTTGATCGAGTATAGGGAGAAATTTGCCTTCGTGGAGGACATTTTGATGGAGTTAACCCGCATTTGCGTTACATGGAGAGGAAGACCACGAGAAACTCCAACGGTTAGCCTGAGAGCAAGGGGACTCTAACCCATGATCTGTCTACACTGAGGATATTTCACATCAGCACTGTGGTCGGTGCAAGCCGGATGCGGAATTCGTATCGACTGGGATTCGAACCTGGTTCGCCACATTGGAAGGCGAACGCTCTATCCTCTGAGCCATCGCGGCTCAAGTAATTGATTTGTAATAATATAAAATAGTAATTTTATTTCTCTTTTCATTTAGAAATTGATAACAATCTTTTAAATTTGGTGTTAATCTACCCCCGCCATTAGATTTTTCTCTTCATTTTCATTCTTATTCAAATCCGAATGAGAAAAAAAAAGTTCTGTGTGTTATTTGGATAGAAAAAGTTGTCCTGCCTAATTTCTTTATAAGTTGTAAACGAAAGTGGTCATAGTATAACTAATCGTTCTTATTGTACATTAATTTTTCATGTAACATTTATTTAAAATTTGACTCACATGTTTATGAGTCACTAATTGTCAAAGGACTAAATTAATGATTTATCTTTCATGGGCCAAAACTGACATTTTAGTCACCAGGGCATTCCTTTAAAAGGTCACATTTATCCCGCTGTTAACATTCTTCTTTCGATTTTTTTTCGATTATCTACCATTTATCGATCCATATTATTATCAACCATCCATCTGTCTAATCTACGCACGCCTACCTTTACAATAGAAAACTCGGGACTATACTAGAGAAGTTGATACAAGCTCGAAGATAAAAGGGTACTTGCGCTGGTCCAAAGCGGAACAAAGGTTTTACGGGCCCCAGAGAAAAATTTATGTCGAAATTCTCTTAAACTTTTATTTAAAGAAAACTAATTATTGAACACTATACTTTTGGGAGTATATTTGTTCCCGTCCTAAGCTGCCATGCCCTGAGACAATTCCCTCCTTCCCTTCAGTACGGTCTTGCACTAGTAAAAGAAAATGCACAATAATTTTCTTTCAAATACAATAAGATGTTACCAATATTTAGTACAGTCCGCAAAAAAAAGAAGAAAAAAAAAGGTCTAAATAACTTCTGTTCTAATGATCATATTTTCATGAACGAAACGAAAATCTTAATCGTTAAAAGGAGTGACCTTATTTATGTTAATTAATTAGCTCAGAAGGTAATTTAAGCTACGAAATCAGACATAAAAACTTTCTTTATCTGAATAAACATACCATTTCTTTCAATTTTTACAATCAAAATATGGGTTAATGCCCTCTGGAAAAATGCGATTCCAAAAATATTTAGACGAAATTGTGGCATAAAGTTTTGAACTCCTTATTGTTAATTTTTCTTTTTGTTTATATTTCGCCATTTCTCGAGAAATTCAGCGAATCTAAAATTTTTTGCACACTGTCTTAAATTTGTTTAGACAAAGATAATCCCATGCTCACTTTTGAACCATTAAGATTGGCAGTTAGTCAGTGAGAAATTGATCATTAGAACTAACAGATAATGCAGTGCAGAAAAAGTCGTACGAACTTCTATTAGTAGCCTTAAAAGCGTATGTGAAATTGATTATTCTAAAGTAATTTTTTCTTTTGAATTAGTTAGAACTTTAATAAGCGAATTGTTATTTCTAACGATCAGTTGAACAATTTGCCATAACCAGCAGTTATTTTCCCCAGTAATTTTCAGAATAAAAAATATGCATAAGAAAGGACGTTTCAAACTCAGATGACTAATGGGGTTGAGTTCCTTTATTTTACAACTACATTGTAACTATCTCCTAACAGATGTAATTATAAAATCTGAGGATTTAGTCTCATCAGAATTAATGGGCACGTCACTTCTAAAAAAATCATATTATTATGTTACTGACGTTTTGCATAAACGAAAGCGATATTTCTTCAGAAGTAAACCACAGTCTTAACTGTGACCAGTGTAGCTCGCAACATTGGTATCGTCTGCGGGATAAACTAAACTAAAATATCACAGAACGCGGCTGTCGCGAAATATAGAACAAGAAGCAACTGTGAAAGACAGATCCAATTTTTACCGCGTTTCCTGTCTGTCGGAATCATCTCTTTTTCCTCCCTCCCCAACAGACCGTTCGACGACCGGATGTTATTTGGGAGAACTTTTCGTCTTATTTTAGATACCCCCAGTCCTCAAAGATGTACAAGAAACATACACATTTAAAGATAATGGAAAAGCACGTGTGTCTTTAAAATTTAAGATGTTTTTTTTTTTTCTTCTATTTCATCAATTCTTCAAACAAACAGATGATGAACTCTCCGCAACCAATATTATAAGAAATATTTTTTTAGATTCTTTGATTTTGGCTTTGAGATCTAAGAAAAAATAAGTTTTTAAATAAAAAGAAGGCCCGATTTTAAAGCAAATAATTTAAAAAGTAAAAAATAGGTAATTTTTTAAAGACCACAAAAAGGCATATGTGCCTTTAAAGCTTTTGATATTATATATTTTATTAAAAAAATATCACTGCTTCAATTAAATCGAAAATATATTTCCCGGCGTCGATATTTCAAGAAAAAAATTTTTTTTAACCCTTAGTTTTGGCCTTGAGATCCAAGAAAAAATTTGTTTTTAAATAAAGGGAAAAGCACAATTTCAAAATTTTTAAGCAAATATTTAAAAAAAAAAAAAAATTATAATTCAAAGACTATGAAAAGGCATATACGTCTATAAAGATTATAATATTAGGTGCAATTAACAAATATCATTACAGCTTCAATTAAACCGAATATGCGTTCCCCAGCACCTTTTTGAATGCTTAAAAATTAGAGTAAATATTATTTACAAAATTATATAAAAAAATTTCAAAATTATATTTTGTTTAATTTCTTCAGCTCCTGTTGTAAACGGGTGATATACTCTTCCCCAACCGATATAAGGAGTACGTTTATCCGATTGTTTCAAGATCTAAGAACAAATTAGTTTTTAATATAAGGAATGTTCGATTTTAAAGCAAATATTTTTTTAAAACGAATAACAATTTTAAGATTACCGAAATGCATGCGTGTTGATAAAACTTTTGATAATATATTTTTCTATTAAAAAAAATCATCACTGCTTCAATTAAACCGAAAATGTGTACTTCGGAACCAATATTAGGAAAGCTTTGAAATTGAAGTAAATATTAGTTACAAAATTATACTAGAAAAATATTGAAAAATATATGATCACTAATATAAACATGAACTAAAATAAAATAAAAATTCATGGAAGTTATAAAACCTCTTTATTTACTTATCTTTAATTTTTCAACTAATTTTCTTCCTTTATTCGGAAATAAAAACTTCAAAAGTAAGAAATCGTATTATATTTTCGGGTAAAAAATTACCGAAGTATCATAGTTCAGGGTCAAATTGTAATATTAAGTGTCAAAATGTTATAAGTTTAGAGTTAGTTTCATGTTACGTAATTAGGAATTATATGTGTATAAACCCGAAAACTCTATAGTCTATAACCTTAAAATTAATATTTCCGGAAATAATTTTGTGTTCTACATATATATTTAGGATATTTTAGAAATGTATTTATTTGTATATACATGTGGGCATTTAATTATATTTTTAAAGATATTTGTTTAATAGAAAGAATTGACAAAACAAATATTTTTATTTCAACTTTAAAAAATATAATAATAAATAGAAAGATTTGCTTTATTACAAAAGAAAAGAAACTCATCTAAAAAATGAAAAATTAAAGTTGGGGTATCAAATAATTAGTTTATTTATTTAAAAAAAAAAAAAAAAAAAAAAAAAAGTGGCAAGAAGAAGAATTTTGGAATAATCATTTTCGTTGGAACTCGAGCATATATTTAATATTTTAAAACTTATAATTTATTGTGAAAATAAGATAAAAAAGAAATAAAATCAAAAATCAACTTCATTCTTTCTCTAGAACGGCAGAGAAACCGTTATCGATTTTGTTGCCATCTGGTGAATACATATTTAACTAAATCTATGTTCCAAAGACGAAGAAAAAATAAAAGGAGAGGAATTTTTTTTTTTTAATAAATAAATAAATGTAATCAGCAGCAATGTATATTAATCGTGAATAAAACATATTATTATAAGCAAAATTTTTTTTTGATAATCAACCCTTTTGCGCCAAATTTTTATAAAACATACTTCACAACCTTTTTCATTATTTTTTATTCATTTAGGTCAATATAAGTGAAAAATATTATATTTGGCATTTTAATAATTTATGGTTATGAAATACTGCATGAAACCCCAGAGTCTTTTGTTCGTTAAAGGTAAAATCTTCCAAACACGAATCATTTCCATATAAGAATTTTTCAAATTTGCACTTATTTGTAGCTATTCTGCTCTAAAAGAAACAAATATTCTTCATTGAAATTTATTTAATCTACAAAACCAATTATTGAAAATCTTTTGAATATGAATGAAATAAAAAAAAATTTTAAACTACTTTTTTGGATTTTATATTTTTGAACAAATTTAATTCCGCTAATCTAACAGATTTTATTTCTAGTAACTATTAGACTGTTTTTTATAATTAAAAATTACCGAAATATATTTTTGTTTGCAATTATGGAGGTAGAAAAAATATATAAAAGGGACACCGGTGGTCAAAGGGTCAAAAGGTTAACTATTAATGTGACTCGAAGCTTAACTATTGACTTGGTGATTGACTAATAACCTGAAACGAAAGGAAAATAGCGAAAAACTGAATTTTTAAAATTTTTCTTAACTTTAAACCTTTTTTCCAACATTTGATTATAAATTATTTCAAAATTATTCTTAATTTCATTTATTTACTTACTCTATTACTGGATTAACATCACCAAAAAAACTTCCTTTTATCATGAGAACAATCAGTTAAATTCTCATTTAGCTTATGTAGTTAAAAGTGAGATAAATAATTTTAAATTTATTGTATTAGCATATCGTATTATCATATCCCATAGAGAAAAAAGAATCAGTATTTGGAATAATTCTAAGAAATCCTGTTTATTGCGTTCTGTATTTTTTTCAGAAATTTTTCGATTATCATTTTTTTTTTAACTGCTGGTTGTTTATTATTAATTAAGCAAAGGTGTTTATTATTAAACGGTATAGATTTTTTTATGTGTTTTCTCGTTTTTGCATTTTTCGTTCATTGAAGCATCGCTATTTCCTAGAAATAAAGTATTATGCTCCAAATTGTTTTTCAATTAATTGATGGTTTACCAAAAAATTACAAATTTTTTAAAATCATCGTTACTCAAGTAGCTAAGAAGATTTATGTATTACACATTAAAATTTCGGAACAATACAATGCAAATAAAATAAGGAATTCTGATTGGTTTACTGATTCTCATTACAGAAAGTTTAAAATAACAACACCCTTTAATTAAATTCGTAATAAAAGAAATATATAATTATCCTATCATTAAATTATTAATAATAAAATAGTAAATGCATTGTATCGATGAATGTTTTAATAATAGTATATTATACATTATTTAATCCGAGCTACGGTTCCCACATGGAGTTGCGTCTTTACACCAGTTTACCGGGATATTATACAAATCCGTTTTATTAAATGCTTTTATTAAATTAATTTTCTCAACCAAATTTTAAAAAACACTTAATCTCTATTTCCATTATTATTATTTTAATTAGTAAAAGTTAAGCACATAAATTGTTTAGCAAAAGCCAATAAACTAATAAGATTTTATTTAAAATAAACACTTTGTATTTATTTAAAAAATTATTCTTAAACAAAATGAACAAAATGTTCGCAGGCAGGTCGTTGGGCTACCGGGGGTGCCATCACCTCTGCAGAGGTAGGATCAAAATTGTGATGGCATGTCTTTGGATCATCCCTAGGGATGTTTCCCAGACCGTCGCCACGCCAATAGCCCATTGTGCAGCTTTAGTGCGACGTAAATGAACTACAACTTCAACAACTTAAACAAAATGAGAAAAAAAGTATGGGCCAAAAGTATCGTCAAAAGAAAGTTTCAGTTTAGGAAATATAAAAATGCTCGTATAATTGATTCAACAATGTAAAAATACTGGTGTCACAAAGTAGTCGCAAAAACCATTAAAAAATGTTAAAGAAAAATAGTTAAGCAAAAAAAAAAAATTTATATACATTAGGGATGACAAATTACTGCTTGGATAAGGAGGCAAGTTATCAAAATCTGACAAATCAGTATTGAGGAAATTGTAATTAAAATCATCGAAATCAGTTTGACTGAAAGATTTGAAGGTACTTGAAAGTTTTCTATTAATCGTCTTTTCCCTCCTCACAATTCTTTTCGGTTATCAAATAGGTTTTGATTTTTGTATTCTGATTTTTTTCGTTTATGATTAGTTACATTTTAATAACTGATTTCTGTGTTCTCCTCTTAAATACCAATGTGATACCCATATTGTATATATTTCTCTTACTTCATATTTGTCAAAGGATTTTTCAATACATATTTTGAGAAATGATTACGGAACACTTTATTCATTTTAAATTTTTTATTAAAATAAACGATTTTAGTGGTTTGAATTAAAGACCCTATTATGTTACATCAAAAAACGAAGAAGCATGCAGCTCATTTCTTTATAAAAAGTTAAAATATTAATAATACAGTAAAGATAGCAAAAAGTCATCAAATCTGAAATAAAAGTTCCAGCTGTGGAAAGCTGTTTAAAAAAAAAACCTCCTCTTAGTAAGAGGAATGTTGTAGCTGAAGTAAAAAAAAAAACTTAATTATTGTTAACTGGACAAATGCGGCGATGTTCTCTGTGTATTTTTTTACACTAATAGGAAATAAAGCAAGTTCGAGACGATAACATTTAATCGGTTTTATGCACAAATATTGATTAAATTGTACAGTGCGTCAAAATAAAAACAGACCACCCTGAATAACTTTTGATCTAATGATCGGATCTTCACGTTCTAGGACTCATTCTGAATGGTTCAAAAAGGTAACCTCTAATATGCTAATTAATTGGTGCAGTTGTTTTTTTCAGTTGCGAAATCAGACACAAAAACATACTTTCTCTGAATGAACAGACCATTTTTTCAACAGATTTAGATTTCTGACACCTAAAATATAAGGGATAGCCGCAATTTGGGAAATATGGTCCTCATAGTTTGGTCAGGAGAGTGATCCAAAGTATCCTTAATGTTGATTTTCACTTTTTCCGCATTTCGCCTGAATGTTATTTTACATGGCGAAATACAAAATTTGTGCTAAATGGGCTGAATAGTCCCTGAGAAACAAAAACTATTCAACCTATTTTGCCCAAGTAATTATATTTTGCTATGTAAAATTACATACTTTAAAATGGCGTAAAATTTTTTATACTTTACAATTCAAAATCTGTCGACTATTATTTGATTAAATAAAAAATATTTGCTAAAATGTATTTTTTACATGGAATTTCCTTTGGAAAAACGAGTTTAAGAATTGTGTGCAAAAACTTTTCTATTCGTCAAAAAAGTTCTTGAGATATGGCAAAATACGTAAAATTATCATTGAGGGGTCCAAACTTTGGATAGCTCTTCTGACCAAACTATAGCGACCATATTTCCCTGATTGCGGCAATTCCCTATATTTTGGGGGACAGATATCTGAATCCGTTGAAAAAAAAGGTATTTTTATTTAGAGCAAGTACGTTTTGGTGTCTGATTTCGTAACTTAAGATATCGTCTGCACTAATTAATTAGCTTATCTGAAGTCACTCTATCCAATAAGAATGAATCCTAGAACGTGAATATCAGAAAAATAAAAGTTATTCCGGGTAGTGCGTTTTTTTTTTTTTTTTTTTTTTTTTGTGCACTGTACATTATTACCTTTATTATACATTATTAGTGTTTGCAGTGTATGTTTTCGATAAATCGTTCGCTAATTGTCAAGGCTTTTCAAGGCAACAAAAAATGCAGTTTTTTTTTTTTTCAAGTCTCTAAATTTACATCTTTGGCATTGCTATTTCGAGGCTATCTCGACATGTAGGCCTGTATTCCTCGCACTTTTTTTTTTTTTTTTTGGTCCCTAAAAACATTAAGATATTGTTTATCATGTATTTCGTGAATTACATGATATGTAAACAAATCCGAGTTGATAAAATAAACAGTTTAGAATAAAAAATTATACTTAGCTAAAACCCAAAAATTATATTTTTTTATACATAATAAAAGCCATTTCATCATTGCAACCTTTAAGCTATTAGTCCGATTGTCTCGTGTTTGGTATCATCCGATTCAACATTAAAAAATTGTATCAGAAACAATAACATTAAATTACAATATTTCATTTGCTCTCCCACTCCCGTGAATTTGCACAACTTTTTACTGCTTACTAAGAGAAGGGTGCTTAATTCTTTGCCACAGAATAGAACTTTTGGTTTTAGTGTCCAGGTTTAAACCGTTACTTTTATTGTGTTGGATAAATATATAATACAAAATAATCGAGTACTTTATCATACGTCAACTACCGTAGACCGGGATATCTAAAAAGGTCAACGTTTAATCAATGGGAAAAACATTCTGGTGATCTAGAGCATTGTGATTATTAGTACTGATTCTAATTTAGAACATAGGCCATGCTTGGAATTCCTTGTATTCTTTTTCTTATCGCTTTTTCTTTTGTTCACGGAAAAAGATCATTTATATCCTGTTTGTTCTTTCATGAAGGATATTGTCTTATCATCAAAGCTTTCGTTTTAGACTCCGTCACTGATAAGTGGAAACATTTATAAAGAAAAAATAAGTTTCAAATACTTTTTATAATTAAATTTATAATAATATATTTATCTCTGTTTTTGTTGTACGTTATACGACATTAAATTATAATGAAGTAAACTTAATTTGTGTTCTTTTTTTTTTTCTTTTTTAAATATTGAAACAGTTTTATCCGTCTCATTATATCACACAATTCTGTTTTTTCGTTTCCGCAGTTGTATAATTGATTTTCAATTTCTCATAGCTATATTTTATTTTTCTAAAAAATTATTTTAATGTTTATTTTAATAAATTGGAAAAATATTTAAATCCCCCTTAGATAATAATAAAAATTATCTTTTATGGTACGCTTATCTTCTTTTTTTTTTTATCATAATAGTCATCCGAGCGTTATTCAAATGGAAAGTGCTATGTAGAAGTGAAGCTTTCGTACAATGCACCAAAGCAAGGAAAGAAAAGAAGAAAGAAAAAACGAACCACTCTGAATAACTTTTGATTTAATAATCGGATATTCATGCTCTGGGACTCAATCTTAATGGTACGAGGGAGTGACTTCAAATATGCTAAATAATTAGCGCAGATTATTTTTTTAAAGTTACAAAATCAGACACACATTTTCTCTGAATAAACATACCTCTTTTTCGAACGAATTCAGATTTTTGACCCCCTAGGTATAGAGGTAACAGCAATCTGGGAAATATGGTCCCCATAGTTTTGTCAAGAGTTCCAAGTTTGGACCCCTTAATGTTAATTTTACTTTTTGCGTTTTTCAAGCGAATTGAAAAATTTTTGCACACAATCATAAAATTCGTGTAAACAATACATTTTAGCAAATATTTATTACTTTTTATTATTTTATTTAATCATGGCAAAAAAGTTTAATTGTAAGGCATGCAATTTATTACATCATTTTAAAAAAAGGAATTTTGTTCGGTAAAATGCAAAATTTGAGCGAAATAAGTTAAATAGTTCCTGAGAAATCGAATTTCAAAAATGTCGTCTATTTATTGATAGATTATTATACAGATCGGGCTGATTATCAAATGACATCATACTGAATCCGGTTTAAAACGGTCCCCATAACAAAAAGGTTAAGCTCGTTTAAAAATTTCCTGTTACAAGTTTATACAAGTTTTCAATGCATAATAGAGTACTACTAATTTCTTCTTTTCTCATTTTCCTTTATTTCATAAATATCAAATAATTACAAAGAAAATATTTATTAATTTAAACTTCACATCTTGAAAGGAATGCGAAGAGACTGTGAACGGCAGCTTAAGTGTGTTAATTATAACATTGTTTAAGTTTATTACGTTCTTTGAAGTGCAAAATTTTACAGAATTTCCAATTTATTTTGGAGAATGAAAAAGCCAAGATAAAAAAAAAAATTCTTGATAAAAGTATCATCGTTTTAAATAAGGATGGAGCGGTTTCACACGCTGTTTCCGAGAAAGGCCTACTCTTACTTTATATCTTTCCATTTCCAAAATTGTTTTCTTTCTCAAACTTTTTGGATCACCTGTAATAATTAATGCATTCACTATTCAATAATTTCAAAATAGATTGAAAAAAAAAATTTTAAGAAAGGAATTGTAAAAAAAAGTAAGTTTAAAATATTTTATTGCAATATTTAACAGCCCAAAAATCTAATAGCTTAATAAACTATGGCAGACTCAATGTTATATTTTACAATACACAAAATAAGATCTTACCTAAGGCTAAATTTTAACTGTTCTGTAGACTAAATTTGACTCAAAAACAAATAAAAAAGACGTATTGAACAAACAGCTAACGGGCATACGCCCACTAAATTAAAAATAAATTTTAGTAGGTCAAATGATGTTAGTAGTTTTTTAGTTGGTCTTAAGGGTAGTCCTAAAGGCAGGGCTCGAAAAAACTCGGAAATTTTAACCGTCCCCGAGGACGGCTTGTCCAACAATGTACCCGTCCTCCTTTTAAACTAACCCGTCACTTCTGAATAAATAAAAATATAATTTTCTCTTATTTATTACAAACATTTATCTTATAAATTGCACAATGAATTAGTAGTTATTAGAATTAAAAATACTAGGGTAATATTATACAGTTATAAAAGAAATACTAGGTTACTAATAGTAACCTAGTATTTATTTTATGAAATACTTTATTTCTGATATGAAATCATTTTAATGACAAAGGTCAAGCTATCTGGAATGTCAATTTATCCGAGGATATTGCGTTTTTTAAATGAATCAAATATGACGTTTGCCAGTTCCACAATCTATCTAATGATTTACAGAGGTTTGTGCTCAGAAATCTGAAAGGGGTTTTCCATTTAGGTAGATGTTCATAATTGCGTTTAACGCTTCTTGTTAAGACCAGTACGTAATGTGTTTTTTTGTAAGTTCATTACTGAAAAGCTCCTTTCAACCGCTGCAGTACTCCCAGACAGCGAAAACATCAATTCCACCAAGCGCAGTATGTTGGTGTATTTCTAGATTAGAGGGTCATTATAGAAGTGAGGCGATAGACTCTTAAAAGATAAAAAAATTGAAAATGTATCACGAACTTTAACGGGAAAATGGCCGTCCACGCGGACGTCGGATTCGAGAAATTTGTTCTCCGCGGGGAATTATTGACCGCCGAGGACGGGCGGTTTTTCGAGCCCTGCCTAAAGGTATATATTTAGTTGGTTCTAAAGGTAGGTCCTAAAGAAAATTAGAAAATGATTGAATGAAAATCTTTTATCAAAACATTTTTGCGTGGTTTTGGAGGACCAAAGCATTATTATTTCAAAATTTTTCTTAATTTTATTTATTTTTTTACTCTATTACTGGGCAAACTTCACTTTATCATGAGAATAATAATTTAAATTCTCATTTAGATTATGTAGTTAAAAGCGAGATAAGTAGTTGTAAATTTATTCTATTAGGATATCGAATTAACAGATCAAATAAAAAAAAGAATCAGCGAGGAAATCCTCCTTTTTTGTGTACTATATTTTTTTAGAAATTTTTCGACCATTATTATCTTTTTTACTGATGGCTCTTTATTATTAAACAAAGGAAAAACTTATTGATATGAGTGAAAATAAATGAAAAGAAACCTTTACGCATTTCTCTGAGCTCGGTGAACTTAATAAGCATAAATCTATTAACTTTAAAATCTACTTATTGGTAAACTCATTATTATTTTCATTGAATTAATTAATGAATGCGAGGGATTTATGACTTTATATAAAAGAAAAAGAACAAGCAATAATTTTTGTGGTTAACTATTTTATTTTATCCCATTCAACCCAAAAATGTATTATCAGTAAGTATAGATAAAGTATCGAAATTAAATTAAATATCTTGAAGTCCTAACTAACAAAAATTTGTAGTTTTTTTCAAATAATCGCAAAATTAAGGTTAATTATTATATAATTTTAATTCTTAGATATCGTTGATATTGATTGAGTAAATTACATTCTACATAATATTAATACTGGTGATTATTTTACGAAATTTTAATGACTCTTTTGCTTAAATCATAAAAGTTAATGCATTAAACTTTTATACATCTTTCATAAAAATGAAGCCACAATCAAGTCAGTTGCTCAGCAACTGTGAAGGGATGAGAGAATCTGGTTTCAGTGCATATTATTTGATAAAATTTCCATTAAACACCACGAAGTATATCCTTGTAAAAGGTATCAACTTTTAGATAAATAAAATTCGAAAAACATTTCATACTTCATAATTCTTTCAAATAGATATCGTAAACAAAATATGAAACAAAGAAATCATAAACTTTGATTTAGAAATAAAACTAATTGGAAACCATCCATGTACTTTTGATGTAATTAATGTATTTAAAAACATTAATGTATTTTTGACAGTTCTAAAATATAAGGAAATAGTCCGTTCTGTTTTACGGTAAAGTTTATTTCTTTAAACATGTTGCTCTTTTTTAATAAGTAGATCTATTTGTCTGTCAATTAATAATAAAGGGTCAAACTTAAAATCTGGAGCAGAAATTTGCTTTTCACAATGTATTAAGAATTTAGGGGAAAAGTTTATAATATTCGTTATCAATGGGTTATTGATACAATCGATTTTACGCTCAGAAAAATCATTTCAAACTTGAACCATAATATCGGTACTTGGGGCATGAAACTATTGAGAAAATTCACTGTAACCTTAATACGATGATAAGGTGAAGCTTGTTCTCGTTTAAGATAGAATATCGTATATATGGAGTAACTGAGCTAGGATTAACTTATGCAATTATATACGGTTAAATTTGGCATCTTATTTGGGTTGCAGTAAAGTTTCTCAATAGTATATAGTTCCTCAATGTTTATAAAATTGCATCTTAGTAATAAAAAAGAAATATGTGTCTTAAGGAACCTCAATTCTGATTCCATTAAATTATCAACATGACCATCTTTAAAAAAGAAGTAAATTAAAAGATTAAATTTAAGTTTAATTGTAATTAAAAATAAAATCTTACTATTGGCAACTTCAGCATGGAATGTTTCTTCATCAACTGCATTCTTCTGATTAGGCACAAGTTGATCTTCAATAGGTTTAGATCTTGGAGCATCCGAATGAGTATTAGGCAGGGAAATTTTACCTGGTGAGTTAATTGGTTTGATGGCTGAGTCAACAACTAATTCATGTTCATGTTTAGCAAACAAAGCTCTTCTGTTATTTGGAACTGTTGTTAAGGGTTTTAAAATTGTGTTGGTTCCAGGATTACTATTTTTGAAAGTATCAAGGCTTTTATTTTCATTATCACTCTTGGCTTGATTTAACAAAATTAATGCGTTTAAGTCTACAAATTTCTCAAATGATTCGTTTAACATATCAGTTTGGCATGCAGTATGTTTAACAGCATGTTTCTCTTTAGGTTCTATAACGGAATCTATCATTAATGGATCATTCATTGTCGATTTTTTATTTAAAAAATACTTGGAAGTCTGCGGAAAACTCTGTAATGATTGTGCTTCAGAAAAATTTGCTGTTTCGTATTTTTTGGAGAAGTCAAGCATCTTGTTGAATGGATAGCTTAAATCAGATTTTATTTTACCAAAACTATGGAGAGACATCGCACTAGAAGATAAGTCATAAAACGTATTCGAATACACTAGATTTTCTGAAATCATCATTATTGGGGAGTGTCTCTCAGTGGTTGAATTCTTATTGTTATTTTTTGATGGTATTAAACCAAAATGTAAACTATTTTCTTTATCATGTCTTTTGGAACTTTTGGTTTTTGATTCCGAAACATATGTCTTATCTAATGAATTAAACCTAGCGTTGTTAGAATGACGTTTGAAGTTACGATTTAATTTAGTTTTATGGATTTTTGCTTTTTTCTCCATTAGATGGCAATATTTCTTAATTATCTTCTCAGAAAGTAATTTAGCATCATTGCATAATCTACTGATGTTAATTTTTCTATTTTTAAAGACTATGTTTCTTCTGTTTTGTTGGAAGGCTAGTAATGAGGTGTTACTTTTCGTAAGCATTTTTTTGTTCGAACTAACAAAGTCTTTAAGATGTTTCATTTGGTTATGCCTTGAGCTTGTTTTATCTTCTATTTTTCGGCAGAGAATAAGGTTTTTTTGTGTTGTGGAACCTTTTTGAGGAGTAATATCTTTTTGGGGAGTGGGATCTTTTTTAGGAATGGGATCTTTGCAAAGAGTGTTATCATGAAAACCGTATTGCTTACATAAAATTAAATTATGTATTTGTTGAATAAATGCATCTTCAGTAACCTTATTCATATAAACCTCTTGAGGGCTTCCATCTCCATGACTTCTGTTAAGAATTTCATGTTTTGATATAACTCTGTTTTTTAAGGCGGAATGACAGCCTGAGTTTTCTAATTTCATAGAAACTGCGTAATCGAACTTCTTTATTATTGAATCGTTAAAACATTCTGGAGAATACATTAATGCTTTTGAATTTTTTTCAAAAAAAGTGTTATTTATTGTATTATTGAATATTTTAATTGTTGTAAGTGTTTCTTTTAATTCTACCAATTCAACTCGGAATTCCCTGCAAACAAATGGCCCTAAAAGCATTTTGCTAAGAGAAAAAACTGTTTCTTTAAAAGGTACATTGTGCGGTAAAATGTTCTTTAACCATAACAAAAAAATTGCAACCAAACTTCGATAATCAAGACAGTAATTCGTTGCTTCTTTAATGTAATTCGTATTTAAATCTAAAATGACATTAAAAAGAGCATCAAACTTTAGTTTATCTTTTAAAGGAATATTGATATTTCTAGAAAAAATATCTTGATTCCAAAAATTATCGAAAAATGGAAGGAAATTTGAAAATATTATATTCATATCATCGTTTGAAATTGAAGTCTTTTCGTTGCTTGCTTCATTTAAGTCTAATGAAAATATCTGATCATAATTGCCTTTCTGTTTAACACTAATCAAACTTTGATCAGAAATTTTTTCAAACGTACTACATACATGTAATGGAACACATTCCAAACTTTGGATTTTAGTTTGAGTATTACTCGACATGTTTTGCATGTTTTGTGCCAAAGCTAGTAGTTCATTTGAAAAATTTTTCATTTTTTTAATGCTAAGATCAGCACAAATGATGGTGTTACATAGATTTTTATCATCCAAATTATAAGTTCTCAACTGGAGCCTTTTCTGGAAAAATGAGTGAAAAAAATGCTGCAATGTTTCCATTTTTGGTTCTTGCAGTGGCTTCGAATCACTATTTAGAGTGGATTTCAAATTTATCTCTTTTGAACAAAAATGCATTGTACCTTGATGGCTGTCTTGTGAAGTATGGTATATTTTCTGAGAACTATTAATGTTTAATGAAGGACAACTAGGTATTTCTTCAAGTTTCTTTGATACTTTCAAGATTTTTTCCACGCTCTTCGAATCCATTTATGGCAAACAAATTCGTTATGTTATTTTGTTTTCCTATATAGATAAATGAGAAGTATTATAACAATTTAAGGAACTTTATATAAATACACATGGTAGACTTCCTCTAGAAGTAAAATAAATTTACAACTATAAAATACACGTCTTTATTTATTTATTTATTTATATTTTGCTTAGGTTTAATTCATTTCACATTATTAAATCTTTGCGGAAAAATGTGTTTTATAGAATAATTCTAGGTATTCTAATATTTTCCCTAATATATTGAATATTTGATATCATAGAAAATATTAGAATAGCTTATATTTTATTTTAAAAAAACTATTTTGCCAGAATACTACATTTTATAAGCAGTTTCAATGTAGAATCCAGAATAATTCAACTAGGTTTGTGAGATAAACTTAGTAGAAAACTTCTCGGATACATTTAATTGTTACTTTTACCAAAATCATTACAAAAGCTCTTCGGTAAAAATTAGTGACATTTTTGGTGCTCTCATAGAGTCAGAAAAGCGGTAATTTTTAGTACATTCTGATAGTTTTAATCATAATTTTTTTCACAGTGCATCAACCAGAGCTTTAAAATCGGTAGTTTAAATGTTCGACTCTGATTCCGACACTCCTGACTTTTCTAAGAGCCCTGCTCCAATTAATGCTCCATACACCTTGATTATACACCTTGATTATACGCCTTGGAAAGTTGATTCTTTAAAGTTGTTTTTGAAGTCAACTTCAAATAACCCTTTAATTTATCCTAACACCTCAAAGCAACTTCAAATGAACGCAAAAACACCTTAAATTTTTGTAAGGGATGTTTCCCACATTGCGGCTACCCCTTATACTTTGGAGTTCAGAAATCCGAATCTAAGTAATCAACCAATTAACAACCAAGTAGCAATAGATATATTTTAGCAGCCTTGGACGATTTTATTCTATAAAACCTAACTTTTAACTCGCATGATTAGAAAATCATTATTTAACAAAAATTATCGATTTTCTTGTGCTTATACAATTTTTAAGTGCCTTAAACCAATAGTTCTTGCTTAATCTCAATATTTTAAAGTAAGGATTTGCATAATATTGTACCGAGTGCTGGGGTTGGTGTCAATTGGAGATGAATAAAGCATTCCTTATAAGACTCCAAAAATTTATTACTTGAATATTTCCAGAAAATACGGGGATTTTCAACACTCAATTACAGCACGAGTAACCGGCTACAACAGATGATAGGCCGTGAAACATCAGAACACTATTGCAGTCACAAACAGACTAATGTTCTCTCTACTCTACTTCTACAACTAAACTTACTGCGAGACACACTCCTATTTATATAGGCTTGGCAATGAAACCCCTAAACTTTCGACATGATTCGACACGATTCTCGCATAACTTCGTAAAAATTGGCCCTATTGCTTCATAACTCGAATTTTCCAATGCTATCATTTTGTCACCAAAATGTTCTCCAACCATCGACAAGTCACCAAAATTAATGCTAAATCGGCAAAAATTTCACCCAACCAATATTTTATTTATTTTTTTTTTTTTTTTAAATTAGAAATGCATTAAGCATTATTTTCTCTCTAAACTACGTTAGAATTAACGCAATTTCCTGTCAATTTTTCTAATTAAACTGTTTATTTAGGATCCGTCTGAGATATTCAGCCTAATAACAAAAGAATATTTACAAAATTATTCACATATTTAAAAATCCATTAAAATATACATTTTTTTCATTATTAGTTTTTAGCATGTGTATAAAATCATTATGTTGTTCCTATTTTTTCCTATAGAATATTTTTTGATTTTAAAATGTCCTAACACAATGAGTTATTTTAAGAAATAAAAAAATCCTTAAATTTCTGTATTAAAAAGCATTTTTAAAATCATAATACATGTATAATAATAAATACATGTCAGATAAGTTTGAAAACTATAATTTAATATTTATATTTTTAAAATATAATTTAAATATTACACGTGAAATGAATACAATTTAATAAATGTTTATAAACTAAATATAATGAAAAGTGAAAGAGTCTTTTTAGTTTCTACAAACTTAAGGTGTTAGCTTTTGCTTATAATTGCAGGATATTAAATCTATGGTATAATTTCCATCACCCAAAACTAGTTTAAAAGATATGGCATACATACATTAAAAAGTAAAAGTTGAAAATTATAAATCAATCTTCATCAGCATTTACATTCTTTTTATCTAAAACTTTTAATCATTCAAACCATTCACAACTTTATGACAATTTTTACTAAGCTTATACAAGACTAATAAAATTCATTTAAGATTTAAGTATTTCGCTTACGTAATAAATAAATAAAAGAATAATGCATAATGCTTAATAAATAAAAGAAAATGCATTAAAATAATCGAAATATAAATCATAAATTTACCTATTTAACACAAGAAATTTTAAATTTTGAAAAATATAGCTACTGTTAAAGTTCCTTTTTGCTTTAAAAGTTATCTTTTGCAGCTGAATATACATTTCTTATAAATATCGTTTTTAAATAAAAATCAAACGATAAAGAAATATTATAATTATAACAATTTATTTAATTTTTTAATGTATCAAATATATGTTATTACTTGCATTTCTTATCTATCACTTAATCATTTAAGGTCTATTTCTATTCCTGAGTTTAATCAGTTCTGTTGTATTAGAACAAGGTTGAACTAGCTCGTAATTTGAGTGCTTTAAAAACGCTAGTGCTGATAACTTCCACCAACATTTTTGAACCAGTTGTCGTTTGTAAATTCCTAAATTGTTTGAACGTTACATGATTTTGAAAGAACGAATTAAGCTCAGTTTCTTAAAGAATTGGTTATCAATGCATATTTTTTATTATATTTTTTTCATAGCAGATTTCATTTAATTTCTTTATCGGAATTTTAATGAGACTGATAGTGATATGTCAATCTCATTAATTTAAAGAAAAAACTTGTTGTTTCTGATATTCTAAATTCAATGAACTGAATTAACATAAAATAATAAAGATAAAAGTAAAAACAAAGACCACTCGTAATTTGAGAAATTACTGACAACAATCTAAATCAAAACACTAAAGGCTGTGATTTAAATTCGCGATCGCAACGAACTATAGGGGGCGTTGTTGTATGTGCCGAATCCCTGCGATTTCCATATGAACAGTCATTCAGTTACACTGGAGACGTCTTTAATGTAGCATGTAACATTGTAACGTTCCATCTTTATTGTGGCTGATTAAATTTAAAAAAGAAAAATTTTTGTTTTCTTTCTTATGCAAACGAAAACAAAATGGTATCTCTTTTTTTTTAGAGAAGGAACATCCAGAACACATCGGAAAAATATTTGTAAATAAAGAGAAAAAAATAGGTATATTCTTATAAGAGTTCAAACCTAATGCCTGAGAAATAGTTTTACTAAATTTAATGGTATAACATGAAAGGCCCATTTAAATTTTAACGTAAAATAAAGAATGCTTACGGAAAAAAAAAAAAAAAGAACAATTCTTTTTTTGTCGCCATTTTTTAGTGTTACGAAAATGCGTCTTTGGGACTTGCCAAAAACAAAACAAGATGCAATTTTATTTTTTTAGAAGCGAAATATTTTATGGTGTGAAATATAACGAAAATGTACAAATGTCCATAACATGAAACTTTATCTTAGTAAACGTCCGTTTTGGAAATGTTATTTCATTTTGAATCTTATTTATTAGAGTTCATAATGGCTATAGAATCAGGTAAGAGAAAAGTTTGTTTTGAATCTATGCTAAACTCTAAATCGGCCCATTTTCCACCGAAATCCGATTGACTACTTTGATTTTAAACAAAGTGTTTCATTTTAAGATTTTTTCCAAAAATTTTAAGTGCAGATTGGCGGCACTAAAAAATCAGCCAAATCTGTAGCTGTGGTTAATACGTAAGTACCGAATTTTTCTTCCATACTTTTCTGAATCATATTACTTCAAATATTAGAATATGCAAGAAGTATACATAAACACATAATTTAATACCATTTAATTCTTCAAAAAAAGTATTTTGACAACAATTTTATCAAAAAATTATAAACTAAATAACGTAAAATAAAGAATTCTTAGGATAAAAACGATTTTAAAAATTCATCATTTTTCAATAAAAACTTTCGTATTGTTTCTTTTTTTTAATTTTTATAGTATTTAATCAGACGTAAAAAAACCATTTTGTAGAGAACGATCATCAAGTAAGAAAAAAAAATTTTTACAAGCAAATTTTTTATTATAAAAATCAAAACACTTACCTGATTTATAAGTCCGGAGAATTCCAAAATGATATGTTCTTTGTTTGAAAACTTTATTCTCAAATAATATATACATATTTTATCCCTTCATTACTTTTAGGTAACATACCACACATCAAAATTTTATAATTGTAAGATCTCGATATGAATTTTAATATGTAGCTTAAAAACAGAATAGCTGAATTCTAGTTGAAATTCTTTCAAAACTAAAAAACACTTACCAAGAAAACGATAAAAAATGTATTTATAATCAGCACAAAAGATACTTTTTCAAGTAATTTGGATTATTCTTTATTGTTGTTTTCTGAATTATGTAGATACAGAAATATATACTATTCTATGAAGAAGAAGAATATTCTATAACTATTACAGTTCTGTATGGAATTCATTGGAACACATTTATTCATTGGAATGACGAAAGCAATGTTGACTTCATTTTAACTGGTAATGAATTAAAGACAGAAAAATTATTTTACCGCAATACACACATCTGTAACAGCAAGTGATCATGAAATCATGTTATGTTGTTGGTAATAGAAAGGTAAAAATTATTGAGAAGTTATTCTTCAAATGCTTGGCGTGTTCTGCTTCAATGTTTGGCATGTTCTGATTAGTTTTTTCAAGAAGTTTTACCTTTTCTTTAGGGAAATTTTGCTTCTTTTTTGATGCTAAGAAAATGGCGTCCGTCATTGCCAATAGTTATGTGGGAACTAATGCCCGATATTTACAGTCTCCCGCTAGATGGCGTATCGAGTGTTGCGATCGCGAATTGTAATTTTAACGACTTGGTTTTAAAAAAAAAATCTTCCTAGCTCTTTTTTATTATAAAAGTTTGGGATTGTTTTTTAAATTTAAAATAGCAGCCATTTATAAGAAACTATATATACTTTCATGAATATAAAGACTTATCAATTTATACAGTAGAGTTAAGCGTCATTTACCATAGAGCAGTTATATTGACCAAAGTAATTCTTACAAGTTACAAATTTATTGCTACATTGTTGGCATAGGGGGTTTAAAAACACTGTTTTCGGTTTGTAATTTATTGTCGGTCCCTCAAACCCCTAAAAACTTTGAACTTCATTGAGAAATCGCATATGCTAAACATTTCTTAATTTATAAAATGATTCCCTAAGTATTTTTTGAGAAAGATTAAAAACTATGTCAGTATAGAAATGCTTCTATTATTTTTCCCAACCCGTTACCATATAGATTGTTTATTTTTTACTGGACAATTAATAAGTTTCAAGAACTTTTTTTTAGTGAACTGATGTGGAGATCAACTGTTGCTAATGACAAGTCAACTGTTGTCAGTCAACTACAATTAGTCAACTGTTGCTAATGACTTTATACCTATTTTTTAAATGTTTTTTTTTTTTTAAAAGCATTTAGTGTGAGAAGAGTAATTTGTAAATAAATTTTAAATTTATATTGTTATTTGGATTATTTCTCACAAATCTGTTTAATATTTATGATTAAATATTTTATAATGCAAAGTATTTTTGCTACTTTAATGTATGTACAGTCAGCAAAAAAAAAAGATATCACCCTGAATAATTTTCGTTCTAATGATCGGATTTTCACGAACTAAGTGTCAATCTTAATGGTTCCTGGGGGTGACCTCAAATATGCTAAGTAGTTAGTGCTAACTATTAATTAAGTTACGAAATCAGACACAAAAACGTACTTTCTCTGAATAAACATATATTTTTTTTTACATATTTGGAATCCTTATCTTGTAAATATAGGGGGTAGCCGCAATCTGGGAAATGTGGTCCCCATAGTTTGGTCAGGAGAGCGATTCAAAGTTTGGACCCCTTAATGTTAATTTCACTTTTTGCGTTTTCAGTTATATTTTAAAAACTAATGAAGCAATTCAAAAAAATATTGCACCAACTCATAAAACGCATTTACCCAAAGATAATTTCATGAAAAAAATAGTTTTTTATAATTATTAATTATTTTTTATTATTTAATTAAAGAGAGGATGAAAAAATTTTGAATTATAAGGTATGGATTTTTTTATACCATATTAATCTACATGCTTTTCAATTGAAAAATATAAAGTTTCAACTGTTTTTATTTATTAGAAGAGGAGAAAATTTAAAATTAATTATTTTAATAAAAATAATTTGGCGACAATGAAAAAATGATTAAATGGGGCGATTAATATTAAAATGTGATAAACTTACGAAGAACTTGATTTAGCGCGCGTGGCGTAAAATTTCATTCATATTTTTTTCGCTAATAATCGTTTGCTAATCTTTTTATTTTTATTTTTTTTAAAACTATAAAATACAATGTTTCTCTTTTAGTCCTCTAAAAATCTATTTGAAATTAAGTACAGAAATTTGAATAAAACATTTTATTGAATAAAAAACATTTTATGCAATGAATGTCGAGTTTTATAAAAGCATGCTTTTGATAGAATATGATTATACACCAGATTGTGCTTATTTAATGTGATTATTTTTTAGTTTTTTTTTTCTCAATAACTGATACAATTACAATAATATACATATGTATGAATAGATTTGGAATAAAATATTTCTCAGTTTCTTGTATATATTTTTTATGAATATTAATAAAAATACGTAGTAAACATATTTAAGCATATCTCACATCATCGCAAATTTCTCAACATCTTATATATCGTGTTAATCTTAAAAGTAATTTTTTAATCACCTGTCCGGGAGTGTTTCGCAGAACTATTTTACCAACTACTTAATTAAATTTTAGCATTTTTAAAAATTTTATTCTTTACCCTACTACATTTATTATTTCTTCATTAATATACTAATAAATTTTTTTAGTACTTTAATTTAGATTTTCTTTAAAGTAAAGTTCCTTTTTACATTATAGTCAAGTTTTTTTTTAAAAGAATTATTGTCTGCTAGCTAAGAATAAAGCCTTGTTAAGAAATTAAAAACACTCCGCTGTTTAAAATTATTTAATGCAAAACAGCTGATTATTTACTAAGCATACTATTTTTTTCGAAAAAAGAATATAAATCATTGATTGTCTTTTTTGTTTTGTTTCTTGTGACTTCAACATAGATTATCTAAAATAGTGTCCATGTTTTATAAGTCACTACAAAGAGTATTAAGATACCGAACATAAAAAGCTGTCAAATACGTAGCCAAAACTTTTAAGCGTCTTAAAATATCTCAGTATCTTAAATGATTCTTTCTTTATGATTCCATGTAGATTTTTTTCCGGATAATATACTAAACTATTTTGTTCAATTTTTTACTTCAGCACGATTCCCAAGATATTATTGTAGTATAATTTGTTATCAGGAACAATGCCTTATTTTGTTTAGCAGGAAACACTAAAAATTGAAATTTGTAAAAAGCTTCCGAAGCCGTGCGAATTTTAGAATCATCTGATTTAAAAAAATGCAATAAAAAATACGTAAATTTCCGAACTTATTTTGATTAAAAATAAAAAAATAATAAAAAACGTGGCAAGAAGGCTAACATACTTTTTACAGAACTGTGAAAACCAGTTTTTCCTATAATTCGTCAAAAGAGGATAAGAATGATATTGCTCCAAGGGACCTACTCAATAATTTCGCTATTTCCAGAATGAAATCTGTTTGATCGAAACATATTTCCTTGAAAATAAAAACGGGGAAAAAATTAACTTTTATTATTTATCAAAGCTTATTCCATTCATTTAATGATAGCGGTATCAAAGTTAAGGATATGCGATGGAAGCCCTGTTTACTACAGTGAATTCGCGATAACTCGAATCTGATAGGACTGACGAAAAACTTCGACATATCGGAAGTTCGACTTACCGTTAGTTTCGGTTTTGGACTTTCAAAATATTGTCGGATTATTTAATTAATGCTTATTAATTACAAATCTTCTGAATGCTTACAATATTTAAGAAAAAACTATAAAGTATAATATATGTAATAACTTACTTTATTATTTGGACTACATTTTACATTTTTTTGAAGTAATCCGTCACTTTACGTTGAAGTAATCCCTTTTGAGTCTCTAGAAACAGTAAATCTTCAATTTTCTGCAGGTGCACAAACATGGAATTATCAATTCTTTCACGACTCTCTAGAAACTTTTGAAGAACTTCAAGAGATGCACGCGCTACAAGTATGGTTGGGACAATTGTTTCTGAACATTCCTCCTCAGCAGCACTTTCATCATTTTCTTCTGTGATCGGTATAAATTCTTCGTCGGAAATATCACCACAAACAGCAATGTTGTCATCGAAGTTTATGAAATCGGAGTTCTCAATTACTTCTTCATCTTGAAGCTCTTCTATCACAGGTTCACTCTGTATTTCTTTAAAAAACCCACACTTTCGGAAACAGTTTCTTATTGTCGTTTCGCTTACATCATTATTCCAAGCACTGGAAAGTAGCCTCATGGCTTCAAGTACATCAACTTTGAAAGAATTGTTTTCTATATCGTTTATCATTTTTCTGACAAGCCTTTTACGATAAGACTGTTTGAAGCACTTTATGATACCCTGGTCCATCGGCTGCAACTTTGCTGTTGTGTTTGGCGGGAGAAACTGCAAGTTTACTGCTTTCAAATTAGGTAGATCACTATGCGCTGTGCATTTATCCATAAAGTGTATCACTTTTCTTTTTTTTGCGAAGAATTTCCGATCCAATTTTCTTATATAGTCTTCAAATAAAACTGATGTCATCCAAGCCTTTTTGTTAGACTTGTAATCCAAAGGATACGTTTTTACATTCTTGAAACATCGGGGATTTCGGTATTTTCCGATAACAAGTAAGGGCAATTTTTCTGTCCCAGACGCATTTCCTCTAACTAGGATAGTCAAACGTTCCTTGCTCATTTCACCCCCTGAGCAGTTTTCATCTTCAAACATCATAGTCTTATTTGGAAGACATTTAAAAAATAAACCCATTTCATCAATATTGAAAACATCATTTTCACTGTATCCTTGAAGTAAATTTGGTAACGTTTCATTTAACCACTGTTCACATACTTCAAGAGGGACAGCTTTAGCTTCTCCATGAAGAGTGCGAAATACAATATTGTGTCTGCTCTTGAATTTTTCTAGCCACCCAGCACTAGCGTGAAAATTGTCTATTTTCAACAGTTTAGCAAATTCTATCGCTTTTTCACATAGTAAAACACCACTTATGGGAATAGCATTTTCTCGATTTCTGTACTGCTGAAACCATTTCAGAAGAGCTGATTCCACCTGGGGAAAGGCACACATCTTCATTCTTTTAGACAGATTCATATCGTTTAAGGATATTTTCTCTTTCTTTTAATATCGTAGAAAGGGTATTCGGGGGAATTCCATATTTCAACGCTATATCTTTCTTCTTCATGTTTGGATTTCTATCTACATCATTAATAAGATTAATTTTATCTTCCAAGTTGAGAGTTTTTAATTTTCGCTTCGACATCTTTAGAGGTAAACACTTCTTCCACACAATCTCTAACAGCAAATCATAAGCATAAAACTTGTTGTTTTTAGCGGTTTGAGGCTATGTTTACGAACTATCACGCCTACGCCACCGAATTGGGACTTTCCCTCTTTAAAAGTTTCAGTTTAGATTCCTCGCCTGTTAGTGTTTTCGTCTTAAGACGCATCTTCTGAATTCTAAATATTGTAAATTATTAATAAATAGTGCTTGTTAAATATTTTTTCTTGCTTTAAAAGATCTAGTAATCTTTTTGAAAAAAATCGAGTTAAAGGGAGTAAAATTCGAGTAATCGAGAATAATTAACATGAAATTGAAGATAAAAGGGTCGGGACCTCATAAAAAAATCGAGTTATAGTAATATTCGAGTTATCGTACTTCGAGTTATAGCGAATTGACTGTATTATACTATAAATGCGTTAAATCATGTTGCTTGAATAATTTATTTTAAGCTTATTATTTAATATTTTTAAGCAAATAAGGGTGTAAAAATAAACTCGATCAAAATACTCCGAAAGTATACCCTAAAATATTTGTAGAATAAACTTTGGAATCTATATATACAAAATATCTTTTCAAACAACTTCGAGTAGGACGAAAACGCTAACTTGTTTAAAATAGTTGTCCTTGTAACTATTTAATTTCGATTTCTGGTGCTAGGGGACATTCCATTTTCACATTCGACTTATGAAATTTCAATTGTAAACGGAATTTTTTTATGTCCTTAAATTAAAATGTTAAGGCTTGCAGCAAAAAAAATTGTACTGCATTGATTTTTTTACAAAATAGCGAATTATTATTTTTTTAATCTAAGAACCTGTGCCTATAACTTAAGTAAAACTTATTTTAATATCGAGTGAAATAATTTAATATATTGTGTAACTAAATAGATAATTCCAAGAAATTGAATTGAAAATATAAAAACTTCATTGATTTAAAAATTAATAGATGATGATAAAAATAGACATGTTTTGAGCACAATAATAAAAGTCACAAGTTATTCAAGCTTGACAAGTTTTGAGAATGGGTGAATATATTTGAACGCTCGAAACATGTCGACTTTTACTTCCCTCTTCATATTTTTTAAAGCCAGTTGAGTTTTTATCATCAATTATACTGTTTTACATTAGGGTCTTGATCATTATTTTGATAAGGTTTTTATACTCGTTAAAGAAAACATATGAATTTTCATATTTTAACAGGAATTATGTGGTCTTTAAAAACATAAGAGCATCAATATTGTAAAAGTTATATTTAACTTGGTTTAAAATTAAAATTTTGAGACCAGATATTTTGAGTTAATGAAATTAAATATTTTATCTTTTAAGTTTTTGTGCCCCCCCCCCTTATCAGATATATATAAGAAAACAAAAATAATCATAGTATCAGTATTTGGTGGTAAATGTAGCTTATCGTAATTGAAGAATATGCTGTGCGATATTTTATGGTGAATTTGCGAACGTAAGTTTCTAAATGTATCGAAGCATAAGGATGCTATTTGCTAATCATCTTTATCCAAAGAAAACTTTGTTATCTAAACATCTAGCAGAATGAAGCGATTTTTGAAACAATGAATCATACTATATGCAACATATTATTTCAATATCTTATTCTTAAACATAACCTATTTCAATGCTTTCAGAATACCACTAAACATTCAGCAATTCCTTGAGTTATAGGAAAAAGAAATATCATAAATTATAGAAAAACTTGTGAATGCGCATTAGAATTACTATACAATATACATTTTATTTTTCAAGCACTTTTTTTTTCTTCAAACTTTCTTGCCTAGAAGACTTGATTAAAGCTGTAAAAGTGATTATCCCTAAAATTTTGTATTTAGCCATAATAAGTTATGTTAATTTGATTTTAGTATGAAATCCTCGAATAAATATAGCAGAAACAACATAATCTAAATAATATCAGATAAAATGTTCATGTATTTAAATTCTAAAACTTAGAAAATCATAAATAATTTATAATCGATTCAAATTTTCTTTTCAAGGGAGATTAAAATTAAAAAAAACTTTGCTTTTTGGACAGAAATCAGCTTAAAAATTGTCAATTGCCTAGGAACTTCGAGATATTTTATATTAACTATTAATTAAACCTCTCTGAGTAATCACAGAACATTATTTCAATTTTTTTTTCCAGTCAGAGCTTGGTTGCTTAGCAACCTAGTAAAATTAAGCATTTTCTTTTGAATTAGTCAATGGGTTATCTTAAAATATTCATTTGCGTTGGCGACCTTTTTTGGCGGTTTTCTGGACTATCGCCAAATATATAAACCTTTGTTACGACCCTATTTACCACCCATTTTTTTCAAAATTTTGTCTACCCCCCCTAATTCAAGTATCTGGATTCCAAATATGTAAAAAAATATATATGTTTATTCAGAAAAAGTACGTTTTTGTGTCTGATTTCGTAACTTAATTATTAGTTAGCACTAACTAATTAGCATATTTGAGGTCACCCCCAGGAACCATTAAGATTGACACTTAGTTCGTAAAAATCCGATCATTAGAACGAAAATTATTCAGGGTGATATCTTTTTTTTTTTGCTGACTGTACATACATATTAAGTTGCCTTAATTTAGTAAATGTATTTTTGTTCTAAGAAAATTAAGTCCTCATAATTTTAGAGTAACAAAAATTTTATAATTTTCTCCGTATCTTTTCCTTTGCTTTATTAGTAGCGCATGAATTGAATTTTAAAAAAAAGAGCTTATGGTATAATAAATAGACCAATTATTCAGTTATAGAATTGAATAAACTAAAGTTATAAAATTGTGAATTAAAAGTTACAAGATGAATAAGCTATGAAACTAATGAAGCATATCATGAAAGAATAAGTAAAAAGCATAATAAATGATAAAACAAATAATAAAACAAATGAATAATTTCAGATATGCACAAATAACAGCGATAACAGAAAGAGTATAGGCAAATATAGGAATTTTCCACAAAAAAAAAGGCCACATTAGAAATTTAGCCTCCACGATAACAAATATGATTCATGTTATAAAAAAAATAACTCGTAATAAGAAAATAACTTTCGTGGAATTAAAAATTAACTACACGAAAACAGTAGTAATTTGTAAATAGTATTGAATTTGTTTCTTTATGTCATGGCTTAATTGAAGAATATTTTTTTTCTTCTTATCTTCATTATAGTTGGCATTTTTTCCGAAAAATATTTAAACAGCTTGACAAAAAATTTTCGTCATGTTTCTAAGATTAAAATAACACATAGGTTATTCTTTAAAAGCATTCTTCCTTCTTTGAAGAACGAAGTATTATTTTCTCGTCATTAGAATTTTTCTTATCTAAAACGAGAATAAAATCTTTACCTAACTGAGGTAACAAGCAACTTTTAAAAATGTCCAAGATGGCGAAGATTTGTTTACAATTTTTATGAGTGCTAGTGATGTATTGAGGAGGGCAAAGGGTTGTCTCACAGTGAGGGTTACCAGATAAGGCGATGAAACAGTAGCCTATAATAAAACCGCAGCGAGTGAAGGTGCCCGGGAGTCGACTATACGGAAAATCGCGAATGGATATAGTCTTCGCAACAAACTCGTCGATTATGGTGTAAGGTAGGGTTATGGGTGATTGAAGTACTATCGTACCTTCACTAATTTGTATGCGATAATTCAAGATCGCACTAGGCAATCTCTAAAAAATATGTATAGGGATGGGGGGGGGGAATCCAGGAAAATTACTTTAGGGTGCACAGAATAAAGAAATGTACTGATATTAATTTTAAAGCTAATTTACATAATCGAGTAAAATACTTTCGAATGAAATATCTGTCTACATCTGCACCCAGTATCAAAATTAACGGTGTGAATCCGCAGCACTACCTTCATAAATCCAAATTTATATGCGACCTTAACGCTACATATTGTGTAAATAATGTGCCACACTGAATAAAGTGCAAAACCCAGCTTAAACTAACATACATGCAGTAAAATTTGCAAATATAAGGTCCTTAACATTTTACTTAAAATTTTTGTTGTTTAAATTTAAGCTGCATTTTATACAATGATACTGAGAAAATGAAATAATTCCCTATCAAGTAACAGAAAAAATAATTCAGTAAATTTTGTTTTCTGTCGTGTTTTCATAATTCAGCTTTCCGATTTTCATTAGAAGCAAGTTAAGAGACGTTTTTAAAATATTCCATTCCGCATTTTGTTTGATCGCGTTTTTGTAATAAAAAGAAAATAGATGATAAATAATCTGCAACTTCTAAAATAATCTGTAGCACCCGCCGTCAAGCGGGGGAGTTTCTGCTACCAGAGATATTCGTGATTTTCCTGTCCATGTAAAGCAAACTCGAGTTAGTTCCCTCAAAAAATCCTTCGTGAAGCAAATTTTTCCCAATGCTTGATCCCTTGTCTTCTCAATTGGGTTCAAAATTGCAAAGTTTTGGAGTTGAACTCTGATAATCGTAAACTCAAAATTGGGTCAACTATTCAACGATGGTTATAAAATTATAAAAATATTTAATTCATGTTTTGCGTTTTCTCTTATTAAAATGCGTAGTAAAATAAAATGTTACACCCTATTATTCATTCTTATCATTATTAAATAAAATAATTTCAAAATATAAAAGGGTGAGATTTAAAGCCGTTATTGCTCTTCAAGAATAGCTTAATGTACGAAATTTTCTTTTGATTTTTTTACGCTCTATAGAATTTAAAATAAAAGTACATTATATAAGTAGTTTGTACAGCATTTTTTATATCTAAAAAAAATTAAAAACTGTACATGTTTATTTATTTTCAAAATTATTGCTAAAATTTATTTAATTCTGTAAATATTTATTATTACTGTTCTTTATGAAGAAGGGTGCCAAAAATATTTTTGCTTACAATTGATAATCGGTTCGGAACAGCCCTGAGAACATGTATTCTCCCATACAGATAGAGGAATTTTGTTTGACTTTTCTTACAGTAAAATTAAACTATCAAAAAAATAAAGTAAGAAGACAATCCAATGAATAAAGTGAATGCCTTTTTAATAAATGTGCTTTAAAAACAAGATAATTCATTTTAATAATGATTTTTGAAACCTTGGCAATGGCAAAATCGATTAGCTATCTTTGAGAGAAAAGTTTCAAAAAGGATTCTGGGAGAAGTGAATATCAACGGTACATGGAAGCACAGATACAATAACGGGCTCTACATAGGGAGACTGATATTATCATCCATATTAAAGTAAACAGCATTAAATTTGCTGGACTCCTCCCAGACTAAGGTGTGTTGAGTGCATTAATGAGCATTTCAGAGCTCTGAAAATGAACAACTGAAACACCTTGACGAGGAGAAGTGCAGACTGGAAAAAGATCCCTTGCCTCACAAATGGAAATCGAGTCAATAAAAAGGAAGCAGTCGTGATGGCTCAGGGGATTAAGCGTTCGCCTTCCAATGAGGTGAAACGGGTTCGAATCCCATCGATGGCTGGTGGGATACGAATTCCACATCCGAATTGCACAGACCACAGTGCCTTCGTGAAATATCTTCAGTGGTGGTCTGATAATGGGTTAAGCAACCTTTGCCGTCGGGTAAACCGTGAAAGGTTTTCGTGGTTTTCCTTTCAATGTAACGCAAACTAGGGTTAATTCCATCAAAACATCCTCCACGAAGGCAAATTTCGCCCAATACTTGATCCAGGAGTTCCCTTGTCTTCTGGATTGGGTTCAAAACTACAAGGCTACTGAGTTGAACATTAGTCGGTTATTCTACGACGCCAATAAAATAAAAAATAAAATAAAAAGGAAGGGGTTTTTGAGAACATTTCAAAATACTTGCTCTTTTTCTTTTATTATACCCGACTAATATCGTTGTTTTTATTAGAAGATTATAGAAATAATCACACATAAACATTTTCAAAAATGTAAGTATTGCAACAACAGATGGCAACAACAGATTGGAAATTATAATTAAAGTTAAGGATCTTCCCCCCGTGCCAGTTTCACTCACCAGTCTGTGTGGGGGTTTTTAATCTTAGACTATGTCAATCTTCATCTATCAAAAGGTACCTAATGATAGAATCAAGTTAACATCTCTTATATACTAGGAAATTCGTATTTAATATTTGCAGTGGTCAGTGGTAGTTACGCCACATCTGTACATTTGAAACGCAATAATTTGGCTGTAGATAATCTCTTAAGTTAAATTATTTTTAAAGATAAAATTTTAAGGCAGAAATATTAATACAAGATTTTTTTTATTTTTTTTTTTATATATACCAATTTTATAAGCTAAACATTTGACTTAAAAATAAAAAAGAGCTTTTCTTATTGTTTTTAATATTTTTAAAACTATGCTATTAAATTCGTTGAAATGTTGTCTTACCATAGAAATTGTTCTTTCCCTAAGGTAATTTAGTCTTTTTTTAATTTTTTTTTTTTTAATCTAAATCAAAGGTACATCACTTTCAAACTTAAAGTGAAAAAACATGCATTCGCTTCCCCTTCTGGCTGTTTTTTTGGTGGTCGTTCGCACCGTTTCTTTTTTATTTACATGTTTGCTGGTTTCTTTTTTTAAAATCATTGTAGTCCAATATCGCAGATTTTAAACTAGTCTTACAAAGTATAGTTCAAATTAGTCTAAGGAAATAGAGCTTGATTTTCTAGTTAGAGTACTTTTTTCAATTTTTATTTTATATTTGTAGTTTATAACTTAATTTTTTTAGCATTACAGTAAATAGGGATGAATTTTTAACATAAAATATACGAATGGGGATTTTATTGCTAAATTTGATTATTTTATCCAAAGAAAAAGCATTATTTAGTATAGAATTTGCTATTTCACCATTCGTGTTTTGGCTATATTCACGAACATTCTCTCGGCATGCGATTCGCATATGCGATCGGTTGCCGATGCAATTCACGCACATGCGAGTCTACAGGTAGTTTTTTTGTTCTTGTAGTTCATTTACGTCGCACTAGAGCTGCACAATGGGCTATTGGCGACGGTCTGGGAAACACCCCTGAGGATGACAGGTAGTTTCGAAACATTCACACGCGTGTCTAGAGCAAATCGCATTCAGTGTGAATGCACTTTCGTTGGTACTGTCGCAAGTGCATTTTTAAGAGCATTCTTTCCGAATTCGGTGAGTGATTGGCGATCGCAACACTCGAATACGCCATCTGGGGAGAGACCAGTTTCATGCCTTTAGCCCTTCTCCCTTCCCTCTCCTCCTCTTTTCAGTTGTAAAGGAAAGTACTTTTCTTTAGAACTATGTTTAATGTAGTTCTTAGTTTCATATAGTTTTCCAACTTAAAATATTTTTATCTATATGAAAATCAAGAGAGAAACTAACGTACTTCCTTCCTCTATGACTTTCCACGCGCTAATGGGGAAAGCATGTGAAGTGTTGCCATAGTTAGAGAATTCAGCTCTACGCCACCTGCAGCCCATTTTAATCGCAAATAACAGTGCTTTCTGCTTTTACCACCTGCGAATAGTGTTGATTAATATTTCCTAGCTCTTGCACTTCTTTAAATTGCGTTGTGTGGCAACAATTAGGTAATAATGCGAGGAAGTTGATTTCGAAATTTGTTTATATTTCTAATATTTAAATTTTTTTAAATATACAATTAAATAATTCAGTCAAATATTAAGAAATTTCAAATTGTTCTATATATTTTTTTGTAAGTGAATTGTATAAATTACATCCATTTATTTAAAAGCATTTATCTTATTTAGATCCTACGCATACTGATTTAGTTAAATTTGTAATTTATTAGAACCTTTTATTTCAGCTTGAGAGACTATTATTGTGTATCAAAAATGGGGCCTCGAGTAATAGCCAAGACTCAACATTTCGATTTTAATCGAGATAAGCTGTATGGTGATGAACGAATGAAGTTTATATTGGTTAAAGACACCACTGATTTTCCAGGATGTAATCTTTTCAAAACAGTTTTGAATTTATATTGTAAATCTGATCTCAGTATATTTTTACTATGCCTTGATGGTCCTACCAAGGATATTATTTCCGGCCTTAATTTCAACCAAGATAAGTTTGTTGCCAATGATGAGTTTTTAAACTTAACTTTATGGAACAATAAACAACCAATAAGCGAGACATATTTTGATAAGCTTTTAAAGCATGAGGGTTTATTATGTATTTATTCACTGACATCATTAATTATTCAAGAAAGTTCGGATGGAATTTATAGATTCTTACATAAATTGTTGAATGAGAATTCTAAATTGCAAGTTTTAGCGCTAGTGCATGAAGATGTTCATTCTAATAAAGAAATGGCAATTTTTGATAATTTGGCCACATCAGTTATCAATACAAGTTTTTCAGAGGATTACAATAAGTTTTTGATTACTACATCCACTACTAATAAAGCTTATGGTCAAATCATTTATGATTATGAAGTATCACCAACAAATTTTACATTTATATCCGTGAATGAAGTCGTGAAACACAGTACAAAATCTTTAGCCAAGAAACCAGATCCAACTGCTAATCTCACATTTAATCTGAACTTAAATGAGAAGGAGAAAAAAGCAAGGGGGCAACTTCAAATGCCTTATACGAAAACTGAAGTAATAGAAAGTATTACAACTCAAGATTTGGAAGATTTTTATGAAGAAGAAGATCCAGATGATGATTTAGGATATTTAGAAGCTGTGTGAAAATGCATCAAAAATAAAACTTTAGGATGCTTCGAAAATATTTATTTTTTTGAATTATAATATTGATAATAATTTTAAGAATTAATGTCGACAGCTGTAATATTGTTAATCTGTGCTTCCGTTATGTAAGTACATATACTCTCATTTAAACTTGGGGAGACTGTCATAAATTTCAAATGAAATTGAGTGGCAAACAAGTTTTTTTTTTTTTGTCAGCTACTGTAATGACTGCTTGACCAATTTAAAATATTGCTTTAAGACTAACAAAGATATTTTTTAATGGGGGAGATTTCCGTATCGTGATCTGTGGCAGAATAATCGCCGAGTCTGGGCAACGGTCCTCGAGGAACTAAAAGAAACATCACAGAAAAGGACCAACTTCAAAGATATAACCCGTAGCCACCCTTGGGCAAACATCTACATGTGTTTTTTAGAAAAATATTTGAAGTTAAAAATCTATTTGGTACCTTGGCGATTGCAGTTGGCTCGACAGAACACTGTACAGAAATATCCCCTTTTAATACTAAAATTAGGAATTATACCAAATTTTTAAGGCTTATATCAAAGCAATTCTTTAAATGTGTGTAGCTTTTATAGATTGGGAAAAAAAATTCTTTCTTTATTTAATTTATATCGGTGTCTTTTTTTTTAATGTCTTACTGAAGAATTATTCTGAATTTTCAAATATAAAGTTGAATTCCTGACTCATTCTAATTATTACTTTATTGTATAACTTTACTTTATTGTAGCACATTTTGTATGTAAAGAAATATGTTTTAATTCATTTTTTTCCCTCTACTTATTTATTGGCATTCTGTACTTGCTGGTTAGAACTAAGTGACTAACTATAAATGTATAACTTATAAATTTTTATTTTCAAATCAAAAACATTTTATTTTATTCTATCACTTCAAGTTGCATATTTTATTATATCTAGTATTATTAATGTAAAATCATGGCCTATTTAAAAAGAGTTTTATTTTTAAATTGGTTCAGCATTAATTTCAGCTTTAGCATTAATACTTTTAACATTCTTGGTAGTTTCCAACAGCAGCTGTTTTTTTTTTATATATATATATATTGAATTCATCATATTATTGTTCTTGAAATTATTTATTTTATCGTACTATATTTTATCTCTTTAAACTTATTCCAACTAACTTTGTTCAATATTCCATTGTACTAAATGAATTTCTCAGTGAATAAGAAATTAGAAGCTACTTAGAAAGAAAGGCTTAATATTCAGCAATTAAATTCAATTTATATGGTGTTACATTTAAAGTAATTAAACTCATAACTTTGTTACAAGAAAAAATAATAGTATGGTAGTCAATTTGTATCAGCAAACCCATTAAAATGTGGAAATAAATTTATAGGCTGAGAAAAATAGAATCACTTTGTTACTTAAAATTTTGTATTCGCCGTTAAAAGAATTGTATTGTTACTATCAGTGCTTGGCGCTCAGGACTTCAAATTAATAGCCAGTAAATTAGCCAAATTTCAAAATTCTTAACCCAAGGCAAATCTTAACAATTATGATTGATTTTTTTTTTTTTTGTCCGAAACTTCAAATCATCATACAAATTTACTATAAATTGAATTATTTTTTGAAATGCAAATTTAAATTGAGAGTCATTTTGCAGTTGGTGAGTAGTAAATGAGCAATGAATGGGAAAGAGAATGAAAAATGTAGGTGTTTTACCATCTTTGAGATAGATTTGAATTAATTTTTGATAACTTATTAGATAAGAATAGTAATATAAGGATATAAACCTTGGAAAACATTATGTTATTGTAACATTATTCCATATGTTATTACCAAGAGCAAACATATATTTTCTGCTACAATAGTTGGATGATAATATCTATCTTACTACCACTTAATTACTGTAATCAGGGGTCTGTCTAGGTTTTTCTGAGAGGTACCTATTTTGTGAAAATATAGACATAAATTGTGAAAAATTAAAAATTATATTTTAAAATCAACACAAAAATATGGATTTAACGTTTCTTAAGGGATACAAAAATAAAATTTTACGAAAAGGTATTTTGTGAAACTACTGTTTTTCCTAAAATTGAATTTGTGAAACTACCGTTTTTCCTAAAGTTGAATTTGTGAAGGTACCGCTAAACGGTAGTAAATTCGGCCTGAACAGACCACTGGTTATCAAATAAAAATGCAGGTTTTTTTTAAAAAAATTCCTTTAACGTTTTTTTACAGGATTGAGAGGAATAAATATTTTTCTTTTCGGCAGAAAAAAAAATCTTTCGCCAAAACAAAATTTTTTTCACCGAATTTTCAATCTTATCTCAATTTGGTGAGGTGGTGAATGCACAGTGTAACTATTCATTGATTCTGCTATAATTGGGAAACTATGAGTCCCTAGGACAACTCGTTATATGCCATTTTTCTGGGTCCTTTTTAATTAAAACCTATTCTTATTTAAATTATGAATTTTGTACCTCTTTATCCATTCATTATGACTCCCATTCGTAATTATTCTATCTATTGGTAGATAAAACAATAGATTCTTGAACAAAAAGGCAAATTTAGTCAATTATAATTTTGTTTACACAAATCTGCTGACGTCTTACTATTCCCCTACTGGAAAATTACAGGTCCAAATATGGTGCATAATAATTTATTTTTCACATCCTCTCTAAGATCTTTAGCAGAGTTGATGTGTTATACTACGTAGGTGGAATCACTGCTATTCAGAAGTCATTTATTGAATTGTTTTATTTATTTCTTATTGATTTAATACCTTTTTTGCATGTTATTAACCTATATAAGTATATGGTTCACTTACAGTTTCCAAGTTGTTAAGAAGTTTTTATCTTGTTTTGCTTTTGTAAAATTTAGTTTGCAATAAACAGATTTTTAAAAAAATGATTTCGTTTTTTAGAGTGTAGTCAGTTATTTTAATTAAGTTCATTTTAAACCCTTTGATATTCCTGCATGTACAAAGTTGTATTTTAAAAAGCAGTCTCTTCTATATAACAAACTAACCAGTTTTTATCAAATTAATGGATATGGTAAAGTTGTATCGAAGGGAAATATTTTCTGAAATTAGTAAAGGTGCCAGAGTGCTATTAAGATTTTGTTATTTAATTTTTATTTTTTTTACTTGTAAAACTGTTGAGAATATACTCTAAATTGTGACAGAGGCATTCTTTTTAAACGTTTTTTATCAACTGACAAAATGAAATAATAATGCTAAATGTAAACTTTGCCTATTATGTAGTATATGCTATGAAAGGGCTTTTTTCTATTAGTTATTATGCTTTCTGATACCTTTGTCATTAAATTAGTAGAAGCTATTATAATAACCATATCTAAATGTTGAAAGGAGAATCAGCTTACGCCTGTTTAATTCACTTTGTGTTAATTGTTATGTTATTAAATATAGTCACTTTCTGAGAAAAGAAATTTTTATGCATTCAAATGCTATTATAAACATTTCATTTTATATATTGAGCATGACAACGAAATTTCATTCATTTTAAATTAGTTTTTCTTGAATTTTATCTGTGTTAATCCTGTATTTTCTTCATATTTTCTTTTTTTGTTTAAATATATTATAGATTTGTTAAAATTTCGAGTTAAAGATATGTTTACTTCCTTTTTCCTGATTAGTTTCGTTCTTAACTCAAATATCTTTACAAAAGATTATAGAAAATATTTATATTTTTAAAATTTAGTGCCATCTCATCTTTTTTTTTTTTTTTTTTTTAAAAAAAAAGGAAATAGTATTTAAAAATTTATGATATAGAAATCTTATTTTGTGTATCATAACTATTAAGTATAGTGAAATTGTCAGAACTATTTCAATATAATAAACATAATTGTTATTACCAACATTGTTTATTTTTAATATAAAAAAAAGCATATGAGCCTTGAAGAAAAGTAGTTTTTTCATTCTATAGGTAACATAAGGTGTTATTTCTTATTTGTTTTTAGTTCAATTACAATGGGATATGGTTTTGTGAACCCATAATTGACCCAGTTCAAATCATGAATAAAACCTTGCAATATCATCTTATAATTATGGCACAGCATAACAATGTGCAAGAGTCGAAGAAATAAAAATATGGGACCATTAAAAATTTGCTCAGTTTTGAACATATTGAGCTTAATAACAATGAAAAAAAAGTTCATATACTGTTCTTGTTAATACTTAAAATAACTGTCTTTTACTGTTTTCTTTATTATGAAAGCTCTTAAGTTACCTGGATAGCGATTAAATTTTATCAACCAAGGAATGTATTCCAGAGAATTTTTTTACTGTCCATCTTAGTTTACAGTACCTATTGATCAGCTTATTTAAATTCTTTATGTTTTATGTAGCATAACTGATATTTTCCATTTAAATCCAATATTTAATTAATATTTTAATAATGTTTGCCATTTAATTATTATCTTAAAAATTCTTTCACGTAAGGATTTGAAATCATAATAATTTTTTTTTTTTTTAAATTTTCCTAAAAATTTGCATTTTATATGTTAAATTTGTATATTTTTTTTCTCCAAAACAATTGTACTTAGAGAAGTTAAAGTCTACTAGATGTTATGGCTTTTCTAGTACAATGAGAGGAATAACTTCCTTCTCCAAATCACTTTAAAAATTTATTTTAAACTTAATGACAGTCTTAGTGACTGATGTTATTATGTTTATATATATATATATATATATATATTTACTTGTACTGTTCTCTATTGAACTTAAGGTATATTTGCATATTGGATTTAGTGATAGAAGATACATAGTATTGCATGTGTTCTGATTATTTTAATACTTAAATTCATACAAGAGTGTGCTGTATAGATAAAATAAAAGTGTGCTGTATGTATAAAATAAAATTATTACTTTTTTATGCATACATATTTTGCAAAATCTTCGCTAACTTTCCTCTTGACTTTCATTTCTTTAATTCTAATTAATTTTATTATGTAATTTGCTTAAATTTTTTTGTCTCTTTTATATCAATACTTTTTATTTCTTTTGTAGGATTATAAAATCTTGAATGGGAAATCTTCTAAGGTTATTATCACGGGATGATTCTCCAAAGTATGATGTTTTTGTTGACTTCGAAAGTAAGCCAATTTTGTAATAATGAAGTTTATCATGCATTATTATTACAGCATATTTATTATTCAGACAAAATTTCATTAAAGAAGGATTAAAATTCTTTTATGGATCAGTTATGAAATTTTATGAATTCTTACAAAAATATTGAAATTCAAAAAAAGTTATTAAAAACTGCAATATTAGACAACTTTTCCCATACGAAATCTTATTTTGCAAAAAGGTCTCGAAGAAAATATTTCTTACATTATTGGGCATAAATTTAAACATAAAAAAAGTTTTTGATACATGAAAAATTTATGCCTCAAATTTAAATTTAAATGTTTTTTTTTTTTTTTAAATACATTAAAAGAAAAAATTTTGTATTTGAAGATTTCTAATTCAAGTACCCAAAATTCGGCCTATTGTTATGCTAGTTAATTTAAAGACAAAATGGATTAAAATATTTAAAAATAGTTTGATATATGTGTTGGCAACTATACCATTTGTGCCAGGTGCCGAGCAGCTCGGCTGGGGGGGAGGAGGAGGCAAGAGTTCAACACTTAAAACAAAATCAACAACGTTTATTTACAAGAACAATCACAGACATTCAATCGTTGCACCATTCTGCACAACAGGCTTACTTCGTGTGCACCTACGCTCTCTCTCCTACATTTACAAAAACAGACACAGTAGTGGTGGCGTTGCGCCACCTGATGGACAAGGGGGGGGGGATGTCAACATATGTAAAAGGCATACTCTTTTCTTGAAGTTCTATGATTTATGAAGATTGTTCTGTTCTGCATAATAAATTGCGAAATTTTATAACTAACCAATTTTTAAAAAAAAATTTCTCCTTATGTAGATGCTCAACCGACACAAATGGAAGAGGAAACTTATCGACTAGTTCATGATGTCCTTCAACATTCCAAAAGAATACTTATTGAGCTTCAACTATATCAGGGAGCAGGCAATGCAATTAGAGAGGTTAATTAGATATTTTGTTATTTATTATATACTTTTATTTAATTTGTATTTCTACATTCTAGGGAACACTTAAAATTAATCCAAATGTAACATTAAACATTGTAGAAATTGTCACCCAGTTTGTGAATCTAAAAGAAATATATTGCTAAATAATTGATAACTATTTATACTTTAGTAATTGCTTATATCCATTGTATAAAACTCCTGATTCTTAAGGAAATCTGTAGTTCTCAATAAATTTATTCAGAATTTTGTATCCATGCTTTTTCAGACCTCCCATTCAGAAGCAAATGCCTATTAAAAACCGTTCCCGTAAGATTACCATTAAGACCATTGTTCGAAGAATTATTTTTGCTTTCAGTTCATTTTTAGTTTATGTTGAAAATTTACTAGAAGTGAAACACTTTTGCGCAGTCTTCTTAATAGATCTAGATCCATATTCCCTTATAATGTAATCATTCTGAATGTGAACACTAACATGTGACGTGTAACTATCTTAATATTAAATTGTGCATCTTTTATACTTATATGCACTATTATGAATTCCTTTTTTTTCCTTCATATTAGCTCTTCTATAATTAAAAAAAAAAAAATCATATTTGATTTTGGGAAGGCAAGTATAAAAAATTCTGTTTATCATTGAGGTGATAAATATCTCTCTTCATCATAAGTATAGAGGTGTGATCTAAAAAAATAATCAAAAAGTATACATACCAAATCAAACACATACTGGGTGTTCATATTGCAGGGAATTTTATAAACCTGGAAAAAATCAGGAAATTTAATTAACCTTCTGAGTGTTAGTTCCCACTTTTCCCAAACTTTAAAAGCTACAATCTTAAGTCCATCAAAACACTGGCTCTTTTCATGTTATACAATGAGAGCATGGTAAAAAAATGTCCATGCATTTTCATCCAGGGGGTCAACACTTGGAGGGTTAAAATACCCAAAGAGTCAGAGAAAATGAGGTAATTTAAGTTTAAGGTACCTTAAAGTCTGTTACCATAAAGATCAACACCTTAAAGTATTCTTTTTTAAAAAAAAAAAAAGATTCTAATATTTTTTTTTTAAAAAATTCTTTATTCTTCTAAAAAGAGTAAGAACAAAGTTCTATATCGGTTTTCGAGGAACATCTATTTTCGGGACACATTTTAACTAGCAAAATAATCTTCAAAAGAAAAAATTATATTTTTATTTTGATAAATGCATTTTAAGAATTGTTGGAAAGAAAGAGCCGCAAAAGAAAAATAAACTTCATCGAGAGGAATAAACTGAGTTATAATGAAGCTGAATATATATGATATCTGAAAGAAACACAGTCTTTGCTTTAATTTAAAGTATTATTTATTTAATTAAAAAAAGAAAAAGAGGAGAAAATGTGTCCTCAATCATGAAAGAGAAACTTATTTTTTCTGTGGCCACCCTGATAGCTCCTGGTATTATTGAGAGGACTGGTAACATTCATGGAACCAGAAACTGCTGAGTGAATAAAAAAGCATTTCTAAAAGCATATTGAAACTTAAGTGATGTATAAAAATTGTCTATAATATTGCAATAGTTTCAAATATAAATAAATGGAGTGGTATCCAAATTTGGGTTATTTGGAAGTGAAGAGAAACTCTGAAAATGTTCATGAACAAAAAACTTAATTTTAAAAAATCAGTAATTCTGAACTTAATTTAAGAGTATTTTGTTGGTATATTTTTTTATAAACCCATTTTTGTAAATTTGGTGAAACTTGGATCTTGATTTAGTGTAAAATCACCAGCAAAATCATTATTTTGTGAAAGATCATTTTTGTGGGGGGGGGGGGACACATTGAAACCATGTCTTCCAAAAAATTTTAGTTTTAAAAATAGGAATTAAAACTGTCATTTACTTCATTTTTCCAAAAAAAAATTTTTTTTATTATTGATATTCCATATTAACAGTAAACTATTTTGTATTTACCCAAATTTCTCCTAAAATGTCCCTGAAAGGTAATGCTTTTTGTTGAGTCAATTTTTGTTGTATGTATTAATTATTTAAACACATCAAAAAATGTAATAAATAATAAAAATTATAGCAACATTAATGTAGTGTTAATATTGATAACAATTGATTATTGTTAATGCATAAAAGTATATTTTGTTAAAAATTAAAAATATTAATAAAACAGCCTACTATGATGTGATAGTAAGAGTAGGTATATTGAAACCATGTCTTCCAAAAAATTTTAGTTTTAAAAATAGGAATTAAAACTGTCATTTACTTCATTTTTACAAAAAAAAAAATTTTTATTATTGATATTCCATATTAACAGTAAACTATTTTGTATTAACCCAAATTTCTCCTAAAATGTCCCTGAAAGGTAATGCTTTTTGTTGAGTCAATTTTTGTTGTATGTATTAATTATTTGAACACATCAAAAAATGTAATAAATAATAAAAATTATAGCAACATTAATGTAGTGTTAATATTGATAACAATTGATTATTGTTAATGCATAAAAGTATATTTTGTTAAAAATTAAAAATATTAATAAAACAGCCTACTATGATGTGATAGTAAGAGTAGGTATACCACCGTATTATTAAAATGAACTCATCCTGGATTACCTCTGACACAGTGGTATCCTTTTATTGCGTTTTCTACTGTTTATAATTGAATTAATGAGTCTAAAAACAGGTCATCTCTACAGGGAAATTCACTATAGTTTACCTGTTTTTGAACTCATCAATTCAATTTAATTATTTCTTTAAAGTACAAAATAAGATCTGTTGTTTGCAGGCAATTGCAAAACCTCACAATGAAGAACTTCAATTGAGAGCTTGGGAAGCAGTTATACCATTAGTTCTTAAATTAAGAGAGTTCTATGAGTTTTCTCAAAAATTAGGTAGTTTGTTAAAAATTTTTGTTTTGTTATTAATATTATTTGTGTGTATGTGTTTTAAATATTATTAGATGAATTAATTTTATATTTCTTACACAAGTTGTTGTATCTTTTTAAAAAGAATACTTTTGGCTTTTTAGTTATTGTTTTCATATTAAAAATTTGTTTTAAATGAAATAAAAATTATAAGTTTAATTTTTAGTAAGCATATTAATTTCAGTAAAATGTATTTAAAATGCATGAAAATAACTTTCAAATTTTTATATTGCTGACTATTTAATATAAAATGCTAAATATGGTAGTTATCGTCAAACATCAAATAATTTGAATGATGTCTGTGAAAATTCATATATTTTAGACATTTTTATAAGAAATTTTCTGTGTAAAATTAAATTTTCAAAATATTACAAAATACCTTTTTCTATAATGTTGAGTTTTAAGTAGATATTAGTTATTGTAATAATTGATTTTTATTCACACAGCAGAGTTTTTTATTTAAAAAAAAAAAAAAAAACTTGTAGAGGATCTCATAATAGATATAGAATAACATAATATAGCTGTTCAATATTACATTAACTATTTTGAAAATATTTTACATTTTTCAAATTTATTAGCTATACAAAAAATTTTAAGTGAAATTTTTTTTCTTAGAATATTAAAGTGTTGATTGGCATAGAGATTGAAACATATTTCAGATTCATCTTCTTTGTTCAAAATGTTTATTCTGAAAAAAAATATATACTTTAATGTTTTTCTTTGTATTTTTGATTTCATTAAAATTTTGATTTATTTTCTTTAATATATATATATATTCCTATCTGTTTACAATTTCTTATTTAAAAATTTCATCTTAACCGCTTACCTGATAATCCCGAGTTAACTCGGGTACATATTGCAACTATTTATTATCCCAAGAAAGCTCGGGTGTAGCAGAATTTGTCAGCGTGTTTTGTTTCATTACATTTTTACTCAGCCGGAAGCAAGTAATAATAATAAACTGCTGTAATTGGAAATTTGCCAAACTTTGTTTGGGAGTTTTGCTGTTTGATTGTGAGATTGCTCACATATTTTGTGCAATTGTATATACGGGGGTTGTTGAATTTGCATAGGAAAAAAAAGAGTACAAAGAAAAGTGACATATCATTTCACTTGCTTTTGGAAAGGATCACTTTGTGTTGTCTCTTGTTTTAAAAACTATCTTACAAAAACTTATATTTTACTTTTTTCATTTACCTGAGACTGCTCGGGATAGTAAACTGATGGTAAATTAAGTGTTTTAACACACAAAAAATTTAAAATTTTTGTACTATGTTTTGTTTTAGTTCCTAGGATTCATTAATAAAATTTAAAAAAATGTTGATTTTTTGCTTTTTTTTTCTTCAAAAAAAATTGGTAAAGGAATACTTTTCATATCATTATGACGCATTACAAAGAACTGGAGCCAAAAGCAATTTTGATGCTCCAGCTCTGCTCCTAGATAGTACGTTTAATCTATTTTAATATATCTTTATATGCACTTTCAAGTTTCAGTTTTTATTTTTTAAATTTTTATTATAAAAACGATAACATAGTTATCAGCTTATGCAAGAAATACAAATTTAATTAAATTTACAGTTTAGTTTATTCTTTTTTAAGAAAAGAATTGAATGTAATAAATGCTCCTTTGTATTAGATCATAATTTCATTAATGCCGAAAATAGTTGAATTTAATGCCAAAATAGTTGAAAAGAAATTGCTGAAGGAAAGTCATTAATGCCGAAAATAGTTGAAATGAAATTGCTGAAGAAAAGAATTGAATGTAATAAATGTTCCTTTGTATTAGATCATAATTTCATTAATGCCGAAAATAGTCTTTCTACAGCAACTTGCCTTACAGGCAATTTATTTAAAATGTGGCAGGCTTCTTGAATATCTGTAGTATACAATGAAATTGCTGAAGCATGGCAAAATTTAAGAGCAACAACTCATGCATCTGCTCCAAAGAAACTACATGCACAGCTCACGGTCTCAATTTCTTATTTAAAGATATAAAATTTTATTTCACACTGCAGTTTCTTACTTGAAGCTGTTTCTTTTTGTCTTTATTTCTTAATTTACCTTTTTTAATTAATCTTTTTTTAATTAAAAGAAATGTGTTGTTCTAGATGCCATAGTTCCTCGTATTTTGTGGGAGCTGAGTTCAGGGCCTTTGACACCCACTGAGCACTTAAAGATGCAGCAAGCACTTGTTAAACAATTTGCTGAAGTTTTGGATTTTGTGCTAACTTTTGATGACCTTAAAGTAATGTATTATTTTTTTATTTTGATGTTTGATATTTCTTTTACATTGTGTATTTTTGTCCAATGTTATGAACTTTTTACTTTTCTGCAAGCTTTGTCTCATTATTAGTATCCATTAAAGCATTTTTATTGTATAATTTATTAAATATTAAGTTGTTTAGATCATTTGTTTTTAGCATTTGCATCCAAAGTAATTCAATCTCCAAACTTTTCACCATCTATCTTAATGATGACAAAGTTAAAAATTCTCTGAACATTAAATAAATTAAACTCTTAATACTACTCCCATTAATCTAACAAATAAATCTCTTCAAATTTAATAATAAAATGAAGTAATTTTTTTTTTTTCAATATGTAGAAGCTCTTATTTCTAAATTTGTAAATCTTACACAATGGAAATAAAATTATGTGATATAACCTTTTAACTAAAAATTTTCACCCCCCTTGTTAACAATTTGCACTAATTTTTGAATGCCAAAAGTTTGTGCAAAATCATGAAAAGTAAAATGGGCGATTTGTGTAAATTTATCAGTAAAATAAATCCAATTCTTTTGATCTCTCACACTAGTTTTTATTAATTTTGTCTTTTTTCAGTTGCATAATTTTAGACCTGTGCATAAAATCTCTCTTATTTATATTTTATCAATCTAAAGTATTGTTTATACTGTTGCAGATGACGAATCCTGCTATTCAAAATGATTTTAGTTATTACAGAAGAACTGTAAACAGGCTTCGTTTAGCTAATCAGGTTTGCATCTTTAAATTAACTCATTTATATTAAAGCTCGGGATCAGAATTTTCTGCTTATATGACTTTTTTGTTTTTCTGTATGTTTATTTGTTATTGTTCTTTACAATTTTTTTTACATTGTTTCTTCCTTAACAACATTTTTACCTTGTCCCCAGCTATGCTCACAATTGGCTCAATATAGATCCTATAAGAACATGCTCTGAGGAACCAATATTGGGATATCTAGATTTTTTAATATTGGTCCTTCAATGGCCTATATTGTCTGAATAATGAATATAAAATTTTGAGTGAATCTCACAATTCTATGTAGGGCAATATTGGTTGTAAAATATTGGGCGAATCGGACAATTCTATGTAGGGCCAATATCGGAAAAAATAACAGCTCTTTGAACCCTTATTAAGCCAAGATTTGTAAATTTCGGTCGTGAAATTTAAACAATTTAAGAAATTGGATTGCAATTAAGCAATTTAAGAACAATTATTTTATTACTGTAAGTTCATTATTTTATTCTGATTAAATTTGCTATTATATTGATTGTTTTCTCTAATTTGTACTGGAAAGTTTGAAGTTAACAAATAATTGTTTGTTATATTAATAAATTTTTTTTATTCTTGAAAGCAAAATTTCTGAGGGTATATTTCTCTTCACTTTTTGATGTTCCAGATATCTGAACATTTTTTACATTTTTAGTTATTTTATACACATTTTTTTCTAGTTGCCATAAGAATTTGAAAAAATTGTCGTTAATTGTTAAAATATAGTAGAAGTATTACATTTTTAGTAATTTAGTACATATATTTACTTTAGACAGCAACAAATTATATGTATTATTTACCAGTCAAATAGAAACTGTCAACTAAATATTTAAATTCAGCAATACATCTTTTTTAGAAATGTTTATATATATATATATATATATATATATATATATATATATATATATATATATATATATATATATATATATATATATATATATATATATATATATATATATATATATATATATTTATATACATACATATATATATATACATATATATATATACATATATATATATACATATATATATACATATATATATATACATATATATATATATATATATATATATATGTTTATTGTGCACTTGCATATATATATATATGTATATATATATGTATATACATATATATATATATATACATATATATATATATACATACATATATATATATACATATATATATATATACATATATATATATATACATACATATATATATATATACATATATATATATAATTAACTTTAATATTTTCATTTTCCATATATTAATGTTTATTGTGCACTTGCACATGTCAAAAGTATTTTATTATATATAATTTTTAATTGCACAGGTGTCAAGTTTCTAGAAAATTTGGAGAGTTCTTTGACTTAAAATTTAATTTTTTTTTTTAAATATTTCTTTGAGTTTGTAGTTTAAGTAAAGAAAGTAAATTCATAGTTAAGTAAATTATTTTTATTTATTTATAAATATTTTAAAGCCTTTATAATATAGCATGAGAGTTCCATACTTATGAAAGGCATACATGGGTGCAAAAGTACAAGTTAGTTTTACTGATTTTTCCAAGTGTCACAATAAGTTTGTACAATGAAAAGAAAAAAAAAAAAAAAAAAAAACAAGAAATGCAATATTTTACTTTCAATTCTATCTTAGACTTGAATTATAAACGATGATAGAAATATAAATTATGTGAATGTAAATTGCCATTCATTAAATTTCATTTTATATCTTAAATGAAATTATTCTTAATTATGTGCTATATAATTTACATAGGATCCCACAGATGATGAATTAGAAGTACCAAATGAACTGGCAAATCGAATGTCTTTGTTTTATGCACATGCTACTCCAATGTTAAAAGTATTAAGTGATGCAACCACCAGATTTGTTGCAGAAAATAAAGATTTACCCATTGAAAATACTACTGAAACTCTAGGAACCATGGCAAAAGTTTGCCAAAGAATGATAGAAAATCCGTGAGTTAAAAAATAAACATGTATTGTAGAATTTGATTTAAACTATTCATTATTTGTTTGACCTTTTGTTTATATTTATAAGCTTAGGGCAATCTTATGATAAGTTTTCCAAAAAAAAAATTTTACATTAAATTTTTTTTGGTATTGTTTCCAGTTTGTATTACTCAAGTATCCTGAATTTCTACCACATAACAGCACATTACGCAAAAACATCTTATTGCACACATGGAGTGTTGATTTTCACCAGAAACGCCTTCATTAGCTATTGAAATTCTAACTTATCATTTTATTTGCCCAAGTTTTTCATTTGTTTAAAAGAATTTTGAAAATATCCAATATCAAGTCAACAAAAAGTACAAATGTATTTTGCAATAGTAATATTTCATAATCTATTAACAATAATGTTTCATAAAAAGCACTGGGTTTCCATTGTTCTTAAAAAATCCTTAGAAACTGGTTAATTTTTATTTTAGAAAATAAGGGCCCTTAAACTTTCTTCTTTTTGGTTCAAGATTTTTAAATATCCTCAATTTTCCAGTATCATTAGTTGATTGAGAAAATGTTTTAGTTTTACAAAATATTTAAAACATAAATATCAACCTTTTGTCTAGAATAAGATTCTGCATAAAGAATAGAGCATTTTAAGAGAGAAGAAGGGGTGTGAGTAGGGGCCTAGCCTACAAGCAAAGGGAAGAAATCCTGTCCTTACTGTGGTCCTTTTAATAAAATATTCTTCCTTTTACCTAAAATGAGACTCCTGAAAGAATAGAATAAGGTGTGGGGGATACTGCATATTGAAGACATGCCTTCTTTTTGTCAATTTCAATGTACCCACATTGACCTAAGATATCAAAAGATTTCAAGAAATTCAATCCTACTGGTAGTGCATGTGTTTATAGAAAAGAATTAGCAGAAAAAATGTTTGAGCTCCTGTCCATGAAGAAACCAACCATTTCTAAAAAATGTGTAAGATATTTCAAGGTGCAAAAAATGTAAATTTTTAATAATTAGTAACTTCCTGATTGTGCTAAAACAGTTCAGTTATAACTACATTTATATCAGTACTATTTGCAATAATAATGAAATTGTGTTTAAAAAGCTAAATAATTAGCACTGTCTCTCTCTATATATATATTTGATGATATATGTATATTTGATGATAAATAATTATTATTCTATTTTAATCATCCCTAATTGTTTAAAAAAAGTACTTAATTTTTTTAACAAAAAACAAAGTCCTTAAAACTCCTTAATTTTTGCTTTGATAAAAGAGTGGAAACTCTTTACAATAGTTTATTTTGTTAATCTTAGTAGTTTTTTTAAATGCTTGTTGTTTCTATATTCCTTTTAGAGAGTTTTGTTCCAGATTTCATCGAGAAGACACAATACTTTTTATTCTTAGAGTCATGGTTGGATTAATTATTCTATATGACCACGTACATCCAGTTGGCGCATTCAGTAGAAGTGCTCATATAGATGTAATGTATTAAATTATTTTACCTCAATTAAATACGTTTTATTAGTTTAAACCTTTGCATTATAATATATTGCAGATTATTGTTTCAAACTCTAATCTTGATAATTTTCCATTTAAAGTATCAAATTAACCTTATGGGAATGTGTACTGATTTAGCAACTGTATAACCAGGTGTACTGTAAATTTAACTGTAAAAGAAAACAATTTCCTTTATAAAAAATATATGTATAAATTCAATGACTAAATGTAATTTTTAATTAGGTTCTGAGATTTTTATATAAAAATTTGTGTCTAGTTATGCAAAACATCAAGTTATGGTTATAAATTTTATGATTATTTGTTATTAAGTGTTTATAAATACCAAGTTATAAGTCTTTCTTCTAAGCATAGTAATAATCTTATAGTACCCAGTGTTTTCACCACAGCGCGAGAATGCGAGAATCTCACATATTATTATTTTTTTTCTCGCATTAAAAAATGATTAACGCGAGAAGTTTGCGCACTCTATTAATCAATTTTAAAATGCGCGATTCTCTCGAATTTTGGAAAAAATTTCGTCTTCTGCCATTTTGAAAAAGACATTAAAACAGCTACGACAAGTGTTGAGGGAAAAAAATTAGTCCCTTTTAATAAGTTGTTTAAAGTTAGCTCTATTTTTAGCTGTTAATGAATTACCAAACTCCCTCATTGACAATTTACAGCAATTTGTAAAAGTTGAAGTCTGTGAAAACAATGCTGGAAGACCTAACAAGAAGTATTAACATGGAAATAACTTCAACGAACTTCACTCTTCTATAACAGAAATAATTGAAAAGCCTATGCTGGCAGATGTAGAGGATAGGAAAGAGTGTGCACAATGCTACAAATTTAATTAGTGATTCCGAATAGCAAGGTCATAAACAGCAAGGTTCCAAATAGCAAGATCATAAACAGCAAGGTTCCGAATAGCAAGGTCACCGAGTGCAAGGTCATTTAGCACCCAAAACCGAATTAAAACAAAATATTGTAACAGATTGACTGATGAGCTTTGAGCTACCTAATGAGAATAGCTGTTGAAAAAGTAGCAAAAATATTCAATGGTTTAGAAATTAGAAGATGTAAAAAATGTATTATAATTAAAGAAATATTTTTTTTTCCAAGTCTATTCATGTTTTATAATTTTTAGAAATATCACCCAGTTTGAAATCTCACCTAGAAAGGGTGAGAAATTCTCTCCCATTTTTTTTCAGTAATGAAAACACTGAGTACCCTAATAATAATATTGCAATTATATGTAATTTTATGAAATAATTACTATAAAGAAAAGAATATTATTGTTTATTTACCGAGTCAGAATATTGTATTTTTTTAGTTAGGAACAATCCTTTATTAAACTGAAACATTCTATAAAATTAAATATTCAAAACCAATGCTTAAATCTTTATTAGTTATAGAGTTCAAGCTAAATGTTGAAAATCATAGACAGTTTTGTTGAAACTTGTTTAGGTTGTGTTTTCTTAATGAGTTCAAAGTTGAAAAAGTTTATTATTGTTATCAAAAGACTTTATTTCAAGACAAAAAATATTTTTATTTATATTTTAATTATACTTTTAGGTTAAAGGATGCATCAAAGTGTTAAAGGATCATCCTACAAATGTTGTTGAAGGTCTTTTGAATGCATTAAGGTTGGTTGGTTTGTTTGTTTTTAGCATTTTCTTTGAATTTTGAGTAGTGCAAATATTGGTGTTTCTGTACTAAAAAAGTTGCTAATTTTGTTAAAATTTTCAAAAAATATTAAAGCTTTATAATGCAAAGTAACCTTCTGCTTTAATCACTGATTGAACTTCAAATGCCAATTTTGCTGTTGAAAATTTTATAATGAAATGAAACTTATATATATTTTTTTTAAACCTGATCTCTGTTGCTATTTCATTTTATTTTTTCAAAAATAAATAAATTCTATTTTCATTAAAAATTATTTTTCCTGTTTTTTTCATAAATAAATACAAATCTCTCAGTATAAATAAATTAAAATATTACATTTTTCTTATATAACTACTTTATAAAGTTGTGTTGGAATGATTTTTACGAGGGTTGCTATTTATATTTCTGGCCTAATAATGAAAAAACAAATATGTAGGATCGAAATTTGTTTTATTGTTTTTCAAAATATTCTCCATGATGATCAATACACTTTTGCATGCGTTTGAATCAATTTTCAAAGCACTTTTTCCAGTCCGATTGAGGTAACTCCAAAACATGCGTTTTGAATGCATCAACCGCTTCTTCGGGGGTCGAAAATTGTTGTCCACGTAATTTATTTTTGATGTGTGGGAATAAGAAGAAGTCATTGGGTGCCAAATCAGGGCTGTACTGCGGATGACCCATCAGTTCGATCTTTCGCTCCGTCAGAAATGCCTTTGTTTGAGTCGATGTGTGAGAGCTCGCATTGTCATGATGAAGAATGATTTGCCTGTTCTTCTGCTTTTTTCGAATTTCTCCGATGACTTCTGGCAAGCAAATGGTCGTGTACCATTCAGAATTTACCGTCCTGTGTTGCTCTAACGCCGCTGTTGCCACATGACTGTTAATGCCGAAGAAACAGGCAATCATTTGTTTTGATGTGCTTCTTCCTCGAACAACTTTTGTTGGTTTTGCCTCGTCTTAGAAGACCCATACAGTTGATTGCTGTTTTTTTTCTGGCTCATATGCATAGATCCATGATTCGTCACCTGTGTAGATGTTATGCACAGCAATTGATGTACCTTGAACGTATTTTTCCAACATTTCCTTGCACCAATCGACACGAGCCTTTTTTTGAGCGTTTGTCAGATTATGCGGGATCCAACGCGAACAAATTTTTTTTTACGCTTAAATGTTCATGCAATATTTTATTGATGCTAGTCATACTAATGTCCAAAGACGCCTCTATCTCACGGTATGTCACATGACGATCTTGCTTTATCAGTTCACGCACAGCATCGATCTTTTCTGGCACAACAACGGATTTTGGACGACCTGCACCGGATTCGTCCTGGATCGAACATCGACCACGATTAAATTCGTTATACCAATTTTTTACAGTGCTGTAGGATAGCGCTTTATTGCTGAATAAAGAATTAAGTTCATCGAAGCACTCTTGTCTTGACAATCCACGTCGAAAGTTATGAAAAATAATGGCACGAAAATGTTCACGATTCAATTCCATTTTTTGAAAGAGAAGAACTTTTCAATTTATGTTTAAAAATATCAAACTTTCGATTAAAATCGTCTGCGGTCGCCTAGCAACACTTACTATTGCCAAGGCCAGAAATATAAATAGCAACCCTCGTATTTTCAACTTTTTTTTATTGGGTGGCTTTTTCCTTATTTATTTTTATTATTTAAAGATTAACAAAAAAAGAAATCATTTATTTTTTAAATCTATTATTTTTTATATAAACAAAGGAATTCCATTTTCTTTTCAGATAACTTATACACACACACATATATATATACTAGGGGGCAGAGCCCCCTGCTCGCTGCCGTTCGCCAACCTTCAATAATTGCTTCGCAAAAAAAAATTTAAGAAACTCTCTATAATATAAAAAATTGACTTATAATTTTAAATAAAAGTCTTTACTCACTATCAATAAAAAAAGTCAATCAAAAATTCTAACTAAATCAATTCAAAGTGCAATACATTGCAGATTTAAGGAAAAATACTATATACATTTGAAAATGATAAAAATTAAAAAAGAAAAAATACTATATGATACATTTTTTTTACATTTCACAAAACTTCTTTGAATACAACATTTCTTACTGCATAACTGATTTGATAATAATCAAAATTAAAAAAAATACAATAATACATTACTATATACAATGCTGTACATATACCGGGAATCATAGATGCTTCTTCCCAAATAATCAAATCAGTTTGGACTAAACATTTGTTTGTACTTTTATCCAAATACAGAGGAATTAAGTGTTCTTCTGGTGCAGGCATTTTGATTGGCAGTTTAAATACTGTATGGGCAGTTCGCCCGTTTGGTAACAATACAGCTGCTATGCCTGTCCAAGCAACACATAATATGTTTTTGGAGTATTGTCTTTGATGATGGTAAAGACACTTATACAGAAAAGTCTTACCTGTACCTCCAGTTGCATTGATAAAAAATATTTTTTTTGGAGAGTCAGAAGAATCCAGGGAAGACACAATGGCATGAAATGCTCTTCTTTGGTCACAATTCAATTGTATAATCATGCTTTGGGCTATTGCACAGTGTTCATTTGCAGAAACATCATCAAAATGTGTTGGTACCTCATTTTGTAAAGAAGGAAGTCCAAAATCTGAACGAGTTTTGTTTTCACTTTTTAGGCACTGCTCAATGTCCTGTAAACATGCTTGCTCTTCTGAATTCTTTCACATTTCTGGACAAAATTTATCCCACAACTGTTTAGCATTAACATGAACACATGTCAACAGAAGATGTGCAAAAAATATTCATAATTGCTTAGGCATCGTAAAGTGGCTAACTTCATTCAAAATTTCTTCAACTCTATTGTCACTTTCTCCGAAACCTAAACTATATGCGGCTTCACGAAAAGTTCAAAACCCCTGACCACTAACTGACCAAAGAGCTTCAAATGAGCATGGTCCAGAAACATGTTAGAGCAAAAATTTAAGGAAAAATTTCTCACTGTCCTTAGACGAAACTGAATATAAACATACAATGAGTTTGTCACTGCCACATTGCCATTTTTTCCATTTACGTTCATTTTGTATCCAAACATAATGCTTTGGAATCTCATTGTACTTGTACTGTCTGGCTTCAAGATCATCAGAATTAAGCTTAAAAAAAGCCATGAGCTGAGTAACGGAATTTTGTGAACGTAACGCTTCCGTTTCATGACCTTCTTGAAAAGTGACACATTGCTGACCAGGTAAATGCACCGGAAGTCGAATAACTGAATGACTGTTTTCATGGAGAGGTAATTCCAACAGATGCCAAGCAGCTTTCATCGAACTCACATATCGAGTGTCAACATAGTCTTGAATCTCATTAGTTATAGAGCTTTCTTGCTTGTTTGCAATCGTCACATGAATTCTATTATGCCCTTTATTGACATACTTAAATATGTATTTATATGCCATGATGCTACTGCAATACTCCACATTTATATAGCAATCATATTTCATAAATAAGTATGGATTATAAGGCACTACCATAGAATTGTCGACCGAAATAAGTCTGTTATTAACTCTTTTGTTGTAGAAATGCATTTCTGCACAATTGTCTCTGCGTCTGTAGATAGAAAAACCACCCCCAGACATATCAGAGGCATTATTAAATGCATATGGAAACTTTTTATGACAAATGCCAGTTGAAGTATTGTAACATGGAGTTACGGCAGTATGTGGTCCATGTAACATGTGTTTCATGACTTTTCCATACCAGTTTGGAAAATTTTCTTTGACAGGTATTTCAGCACAAATGAAACGATCAAGCACTTCAGGTGTCAGTAATTTGTCTCTAGGATTTAATATGAACAAACAGTGAGCATGGGGTAAACCCCTTTTCTGGAATTCAATATTATGTGTATACCCTAATATCTTTCCGAAAACAGCCCCAGAAAAAATTTCTTTTATGAAAGTATCAAACCTAATAAAAAAAGCAAGAACAACCACATGTGGAATGTCACTTTCAGTATAGCCTGCAGGTAGTGTTCTAAGGAAATCTCGAAGTTTGGGCCATTGCGGGTTGGCAGTAAAGATAATTAACAAATTTGGCCTTCCTACTTTTCTTGATAAAGCCATAGCATCTTGGAAATGTTGCTACATCGATCGAGGACTTCCTTCAAATATTGATGGTAGAACCATTACCCTACCGAGGCCAACTGCGTCAGACCTATTTGCGGCACTACGTTCAACATGATCTTGTAGCCCCTGCACACTTTCTCGACGAAACTGATCCTGTTGAGTGCGAAAGTAAATTAATTGATTCCACTCATTTGTGATATATCCATGTATGACATATTGTTGGGTCAATCTACCAGCCATAGTTATAATGTTAAGACCATTGGTGACACGTAGTTGCCATCCAAAATATTGCACAGCCATAATTCTTTGAGCAGACAAATTATTTTTCATATCTACGAAGTAGCCTGGATTCCCTAGTGGAAAAATGGACCATGAGTTCCATATGTTGAGATAATTTAAATAGTTTTTGGCATTCATAATTTTGCTTCAGATAAATCACAAAATCTATTGCTGATGGAATAAGACCATCATTTCCCGTAACAATGACTGCTGCGATTTTAGCCGAAGAGCTTGCAATGAGCAAGTTATATTGCCGACCATGAGAAATAGCACTACAATGTAACACTAAATGAACGTCTTCTTCCGGATGTTCTTCATATCTCTGGTAAAGTGTTTTATAGTTTTTAACAGTTTAGTGTTCATAACACTTTGAATTATTTGTAACACAGGCAAACTACACTTGTCAGATAACCTATAAGTATATGCTGCATCATTTTCATGAATATAAATTTGTGCATATCTTGGTTTTTCAAAATTTTTTGGTATAAGGCTAGTAGTTGCAAGTGCATTTACTTCACCTTTTACTGTAACACAACTTATACCATTAAAAAGAATTTCCTCAGCAGGTGAAAATGCTGCCATTGCAAATGCTGAATTGTATGAGCGTATGTTCTGTCTGAAATGTTGTGCATCAGAAGAGTGTCCTAATAATAATTCTCTTGGTGCTTCTAGGTACTGGGGGGTTTCTAGTTGAATTTTACCATGATGGCAACAGTTATGCTTGATTCTTCCGTGCTTATTTTGAAAAAGTAAAGCATCACAGTAATCACATTTTACATTCATGCCACCAATTGAAAGCGTAGGGCAATCGTCACTCAGATTTTCACCTAGGTATTGATTTTCAACCCTTTTCATAGCTACAACTCTAGCTTTGCGTCGACGACTGTTAATAAATTCTGTATTTTTTTCATAATTTCTACGACTTCTCTCTCGTTGCCATCTTCTCTGCTCATCACTGTGGCCTGGTTGATTTTGCCGAGTGCGGGAGTACTTTCCATTTCATAAAGATATAAAAAAAAAACAACAAAAAAAACACAAACTACGTTCCGTTTCAAAAACAGAATTTGAAAAGTTAAAGACTTGTAAAAATAACCGAATGCATAAAAACAAACGAAGTATAAACATTAAAGTGAGAACACTTCATGCTGGAAGTTAAGTTGTAACAAATCAAGCAGAATAAATTGGAAGCCTAAAAATTTGCTATTGTTCAAGGCTAATGCAGCAATTTGCCGTTTCTGATTGGTTGAAGTCACATGACTGCCAAGCATCAGAATTCTATCTTTTTATATTATATATATATATATATATATATAGACAAATAAAAAAACAAATTGCAGAATTTATAAATAAGACAAAATTATTTACCATTTATAAGACAAAGCTTTTATCACTAAAGAAATTTTAAAAAAAGCATTTTGTAGTCAGTGATGGAATAGAACATATTTATTTATTTTTTATTGTTATTTTCATTTATTATTTTTATTTTAACTTTTATGATATTTAAGTCCATTTCCATGAATATAAATTAACTTTTTTTCATTTGCGAAGCATTTCCCATATTTTTTCAAAATAATAATAATTTTAGCAAAGTTACTGTCTACTCATATTATTATAAAATCTTTAAATATTATTATTTTTAGTACCTAATCTACACTGAGATCACAATAAAAAATGTAGCTAGCAAAAATGCAGTACTGTCATTTCAGTCTAATGCATTCACTTTTCTGTTAAAAAGTGTTTCTGTATTTAAATTTATCTTAAAATTTTATTATACTTCTTACTGTGTATTGCTATAGAATAATTTATAATTTAAAAAGTGTTTTTGCATAGCATATTTTAAGCATGAAAAAAAATGTCAAATTAAGGATTAGTCATTTGTTTGCTCAAATCGTGTATATTTTTTCCTCACTATATTATTATTTTAATTTATAAAGATATTTCAAGTAAAAGATATTGTAGAAGAATATCTCCCCCAATGGCTGACTAATAATTTCTAATAAAAGTTAGTTATTGTTTACAATACCTAATTATTTATTTAAAAAAAATAAATAAATAAATTAAACATAAGAAAACTAAGCATGGCGAATAATTTTCTATCTAACAATAATATTTTCCCTCTACAGTCTTTAATAGTTTGAATTGAGCATATAAAATATACTATTTGTGGTAACCGTTAATTAACTTAAAAAAAATCATGCTTTTCCTGATTGTTAATAAGTAATATTGTGTGCATATATTTTAAATTTAAAAAAGGAAAATTTTATAGTTTAAGGAAGTAATAATTTTAAAAATTAATTGCCATGTAAACTAAAAATTTTATAAAATTGTGAAACTATAAAATGCTATAGCCACACATTTTTGTTTAGTAAATAATATTACAGTGAAACCTGTGTAAATTGACAATTGTTCATTTTTCCATGGATGATAATAGTGAAACAGGTGATCGATTTATTGAAAAGAATGGATCAGTTTTGTTTAAAATCATTTCTTACATCATTGCATTCATATTTCCAATCGAAATATGGATAAATATAATAAATTTTTTTAATTACTTAAAAACATTGGTTGCTTTAAATTGTGATTAACTGCTGAAAGAACTGCAATTTATTACACTAACTTAATATTAAATTAAATATATTTTGTTTTGCTTATATAATTTTTTTTTTTTTTTTTTTGTCTTTTGCAAAATAAACATAAGTCCTGAATATTTTCCTGGTGTGATAAACTCTCAAAGGGACTTTAGTTAACTTTTAATTTTATCTCCAATTCAGTGAAATTATTCATTCAATTCAGTGAAATTCAAATGCATAAAAATATTCATAAAAAATATTTTTCTGGTCAATGTGTGAAAGGTTAACAATAGCATTTTATAATATTTTTACTCAAATTTAACTAATTTCTATATTTATCATACAAGATCAGGTGGCTGAGGTTTTGCTCTCTTTTATTCTATGAAATATAAATTCTGTTCTTGATAATGGAGGTCACTTTAGACAAGTGATCAACCTACAAAAGTGGCCAATTTGTTTGGCTACATTGTATTACTATGATTAAGCATAGTTTTGTATTCTACTTCATGCCTATTACCCAAAAGTTTGATCAGTGTGAAATGCCTGTAACCAATTTTATCATTGAAAATATTAATATGGTGTTTTTGAAAATCCTAACACAGATTTGACACTTTTTCTTTAAATTCTGTTTTCATATGGTAATTTTTTTTTTTCAGTTGCAATGCATATTTTTTAAGTTTAAATTAAATGTCTTTTATTATTGTCTATTTTCTAAATTTGCATTATAATGTTTTTTAAATGGCATAGGTATACTACAAAGCATTTAAATGATGAGGCAACACCTCGGCATATCAAGAGCTTACTAGTCTGAGGAAAACTCTTCCCCCATACCCTATTATGTGATTCAACGTGGATTTTGAAAAGTATTCTACTACATTAGGAAAAGTATTTACTCACACATTTTAGAATATTAAGTTTATCAGATTTTTAAATTAAAAGGAAAATAATTACTTTGCTTACTGTTTATTCTTTATTATATTTGTGATCATTGCTGTATTTTTTGACTTGTATATTATTTTTTATGTATTTCATCATTACTTCCAATATATTTCATCATGTATATGTCTCAGAGCTATGTTTTATTTTTTAAGGAAAAATATCATGATTATAAAACTGTGACATTTTTTTATACTCTTACATGTATGAAATATTAATTGAAATTCATCACATTTATCTTCTACTTAAAGGTATTAAGTCATTTGGTATGACTGCAAAACTTATGATGCAACACTGTTTAGAATTTAATTTCTCTTTTCATCTAATTTAAATATAAAAATTGATTATTTAGCACTAGTCTTCTTAGACAAAAAATTTGCCTAAATATGGCATATGTTTGCCTAAGTGTGGCACATTGTCTTTCAAAAAGCATTTGTGATCTATGAATATTCAACCAAAATTAATTTGATTAGTATATGTCCAAAATTAAAAAAATGTTTGACTTAAATTTTTATTGGTATATACATATACGGCATTATTTATTCTAGAATTATTTTTTATTCATTTCTATGGCTTCCTCTTCCTCCTCTTTCTAATTTGTAAAAATTGTATTTTAATTGTTAATAAAGAAATAGATTTTCAAGAAATGTTTTCCTGTTTACTGATACCGGTGAAATATGAAGTTTGAAGTCATTACTTGTTGTAGAATATATTCCAGATTTAATGAAACTGGGAAAAAAGGCCATTATTGTATGAACTTAGTAAAATGTCTCTTATGAAGAAATTATATTGTACTCTTTATATATTATGAAGTAATATTGTATTTTTATGAATAATACTTTCCTCAAAGTCTGTGTGTAAAGTTTAGTTTGACTATTATAAAATTAGAATCAGTTCTTTAAAATCAAAGTTAGTTTAATATCATATCTTTTGCCACATGTCATTTTTTTTTTTTCCCCTTTAATTTATAGGTATATTTTAGAGCTTACACAGGTTTAAATACAAAATATTTCATTTTATTTACGATTAGAAATAATAGTTAAATGATTTTGTTGAAAGAGGTATAAAACAGTAATAAGCAATGAAGTTTTTAATTTAATGTGATATTTATGTTTGTTATTTTATATTCTAACTATAAATTAAAAGTTTTGGTACTATATTGGTTTTTATTGTAATTTAACAGTTGAAATTAAGCGAATTTTTTAAAAGAAATTTTTTATTGTTTAACATGAAGACATTTCTTTTATAGAAAAAATTTATGTTTTAGTTTTTAGGGCCAATAGTTTAAGTTAAACTGTGTTAAGATTATTATTTCATTTTCAGCATCTTTCTAGTCATACACAGTTATTGTAAGCAATAAGGTATAGTTAATTTTTTTAGGGGAGCAAAATATTTTATATAATTTCTTATGTTATTTTTCTTGACTAATATTTTCCATTATAGTTGATTGCTTTATTTTAATTAACTGCCTAAAAATTACTTAAGTTTATTTAAAATTATTATGATAAAAAATAATTCTGCAAAGCTTTTCTCACATATTTAAACTAAAATAGTCCAAACAGGCTTTTTTTTAAAACTATTTTTCTTCTTTTATTACTCTTTTAAAAAAATGCATTAAATGGTACATTTTTCACTAAAGTGCTTGAGAAATTATTATTACTTTTTTTTTTATTAAAACAATCACATGATACTCTAGTCGACTAATGATGATTTTAGGATACTGATTCTGAATGCACTATTTAATCTTGTTTCTTTAAGAAAAATTGGAACTAATTTATTTATTGTCTACAATTTCGCGTTTTAAAAATTTGCTAAAAGTAAATCCAATCTTATTATTTTACGATTGTATTGTTTGTTTTCAATTAAAATTATAAAAAAAAGACTATTTCTTGTTTTAATAGTCATATTTTCATGTACTAATGTTAATTGTTTGAAAGGCAGACTTCAAATATGTGCTAACCATTTACATGCTTTAGTTAATTTGTACTAAACAATGAAATCAAACATAAAATATTCTTTCTTTCTGTAAACAAACCTTTTTCTTACAAACTTGAGTTTTTGACCATTAAATAATTTGAGTTGTCCTAATATGTTTAAACAGTAACTGTAGAAAATTTGATCCTCTTAATGATAATTTCGCTCTTAGCATATTTCTGCAAATCTCTGAAACTTTTTCAGCTATTCAAAAAATTGTTGTTCACCACTAATTGATGGTCAAGAAAAGTTTAGATTGTATGGTATATGAATTTCTACACTAAAATATAAGGTTCAAAATATAAAATTGGTGTAAAATTGTCTAATACACTATTTTGTTTAAATTGTGTGTTTAATATAGTTTTAAATGTTTAAATTCATTGTTTAAAATATTACATTATATAAAATTTGTATACCTTACTATCTTTTACTATTTAAGTTCCCAAGATGTAGCAAAATACATAAAAGCATTAAGTCGTCCAAACTTGTCTTCTCTCAACTTAAACTTTTGAACCATATCTTCAGTATTGTTGTTACTCTCCATATTTTGATAAATACTAGTACAAATCTGTTGAAAAAAATGCAGGTTTTTTACAGAATGACTGATTTCTTAATTAATAATATTCAATTAGTTCACTCTAATAAGTTAGCATATTTTAAGTCAAACCTTTGAACCATTAAGATTGGTTTTTATTTCTTGAAAATCTGATCAATGAAACATAATTATTTTAGATTATTGTTATTATTATTGGTTCACATTATTTATATTGTAAATAGAAATTTTTATGTAAAAAAAAAAATAAAATTATTAGCAATTTATTTATAAATCTGTCTGAAGTCAAATAAACATTTCTATATTTAAATTTTATTTAAAGATCAATTGTTAACTATTTTTTAATCTGAAAATTAAGAGATTATTTTTTGTGTTCAATACTTTTTTTTGTTTATTTCCTGTACAAGTCTTATTTAAAAATAACAGGCAAAATTTGAAGCCTTGCTGCTAGAAAATTAATTCAAATTTGCAACAGAAAATAAAAAGTTAGTTTTGTTGCAAAATAACAATGGATTTAGTGATATAAAACAGATTTGAAATTGTTTATAGAATAAATATTAATTTATTTACAATCGTTTTACCATTTTTTCTCTTCTAATTATAGTTTTTTTTATTTTTAAGAATATCTCATAGTCTGAAGTACCTAATTATCTGATATTTTGTGTAATTTAGTCTGGTATTTTTATAGTAACAAGGCTCCAGTAATTTGTTATTTTTAGATCATTCTGTATTTAGCAGCTTAATAAAAAAAATATATATAAGTATATTTATGATATACTTGTTATCTTGTTCAAAAAAACTGTTTGGGTTGAGTTTTAAATTCAGTATTGTGATGAAAGATAGATAGTTTTTAAAGAAGCAATAATGGATGCTCATAATGTCAAGTGCTTTGTATGTTAATTAGCACTTTGTTGTTTTTTTATGTTCATTAGCACTATTATTCTGTTTCAAAATAAAAATTATATTTATTATATTTTGAAAACTGAAACTATAAATATTTATCTGTGTTCTTTAAATTAAAGAAGGAAGAAAAATGTTGTATATAATTCTAAATATCATTCCAAAATTCAATTTTTTATTAGTTTATTTTAAAAGAACTTTTTGATCAATTAGTTTAAAGCTGTAAGTAATTATGGCTCTGATCTCAAGTTAGCAATAGTCTGCTTGAGTGATACAGTAATTTTAATTTAGCTTTACAGTAGACTGCCTAAAAATAATAATTTATGTAAATTGTCTTATTAAATAGATATTAGCCCTGATGTTCGAAGTTTGTCATGCCTTTTGTTCCCCATTCAATAATGAGAATAAAGTAAATATCATGACATCATAAGCAAATCATGACAAATATCAAATAGTTTTATTATCTTTAATATTATGTTCTTGTAGCTATAAGTCTTTGTACACTTCATTTAATGCAGTCATTTTTTAAACTCTAAATTGAAGAAAAAAGCAAATTTTGTAGTTTATAAAATTATATTGATTATATAAATCTTTTTATTATATAAGATATTAGTTTAAAGCTTATATTATACACAACTACAAGAGTAAGAAAAAGAACATTAACACATGAAATAGACATTTGTTTTTTTTTTTTTTTTTTTTGGCTCATTAAACAAAGATTGTTACCTTTTTCATTATAATGTTTTAAAATATCATTCATTCATTTTAAAGGTTTGCATTTCACTGTTTCAATGTTAACATTGATGCATTGAAAACAACATGTATTTCTGTGAACATCTGTTATCTCTTAATTTTTTATAAAATGTCTATACTTTGTGCCAAATAATTGATAATTTTGTCAGATTTCTATTAATAGTTTTCAAATTCTGTTTCTAAGAGCTTTTTGTTTCTAATCTAGTTTAGGTACAAATAGAAATAGATAGTTACTCATTATACTATTTTGAGTATTTCTTATTTAAAACTTATAATGCTTCTACAGGCAACAAACTCACTTTAACACTTGATCAGATATTTATTTCCTAACTTAAAAGTTGAGAAAAAAAGTTATTATTTTGAAAATTCTTAATGGCCAGTAATTTTCTTACTTTGAAATTTATGCATTAAATATTTAGGGTTTTATTTAATTACATTAAAAAGTGTTTCCTTTTCCTTCTTTTTTTTAAAAGATTTTTTTTCTTCTATTTTTTTAATATAAAAATGCATGATTTTTAAAACAAAACTATTGTAGTTATTTTTGTTAGATTCCATTTTGCTGTTCAATAACATAAGCTTAAAAGTTTTCGATTTGTTCTTTTCTGCACTTCCATGTTTTAAAGATCTTATAGAATGAATAATTTAAATTTATGTACAATAATTTCATTTGGTGCAACACTAGGTTTTGTTCATTTCATATAAATATTTTTTTACAAAAGCTCTCTAACTTATTTTATAATGCCAGTATTATTTAAAATCTATGAGCTTACTGTTATTTGACTAAAATCTCTTCAAGAGTTTTATGCATTGCATTTGGATACTCTAAATCACATTACTATAAATTTTGTCACGTATAAATTATTCAATACTTATTTTTATACTTTTTTATAGCAAATATTAGTTAAAAATTCAGTGGTGATTCCAATCGCTTAAAAGTATTATTCAATGTGATATGCTTCTTAGCCATTCTTATTATTGACAAATTATATAATTTAAGAATCTTAAAAGAAAATATGTGTGTTTAACTCTTAGAATTTCTGTTTATTATTATTATTTAAGTATTGTTTTGCAATGATAACCTTAATAGCAAAGTAACTGACTTTAGTGATTTTTAGATTAAGATATGTTATAAAAAGATGTTTCCACTGTAGTTTATTATTAGCTTTTATACTATTACAAAGTATTCATTCCACTAATTAAGAGTTTGGTAAGTTTGTTATTAAGTCAATTGCAAAAGTGTTCATATGTTATCATCCACTTAATTATTTTTTAAATATTAGACTGCTCTTAAAAAGTTAAACCTATATTTATGGAGGTTTGTTTTAATTTTTTAAGAAAATGTGACATATTTTGACCATAAAATCACAAAAAAATGACACCCTTGCCTATAACAGTATAAGAAAAGAAGTTTATTTTATAAAAAGAAAGATTAACTTTATTCGGTATTTGACACTCTAAGTAATACTATTAATCACAACCAACGAATAATAGTCAAAGTTAACTATAATCAAGGAAGTTAACTATCAAGTCATGTATTAAAATGATTATAGTTAACTATAATCACTTTAATACATGACTTGAATTTTTTTTTATTTCAATTACTAATGCCTTATTAATATTTATGGAGACACATAACAAAAGGGCATTTTAAAAAATAATAATAATAACTTGCGACTTCTGATAGTTTTCTAACTATTTATTCAGTGACCTTACCCTACGTTGATGCCTATGCTAACCTGACAATGAATCAAAGATAAATCACTATTAAAGAATGAACAAAAAAAACTTTTTAAGAAAACCGTTTTTGATTATGGAGGGCTAAATGCTAGCAGCCATGATTATGGAGGGCTAAATGCTAATTTTATATTTTAATTAATTGAAGAAACAGGATTGTCTGTAGCTTACGTAACGGTGCTTGCTGTTAAATATATGAAAAAAAATTCATTTTTTAAACACCTTTCCTGAATTGATTAAAATTTTCACCCAATTTTTAGGATCAGTGGTGGCCTTATGCATCCACTTTCCATATTTCAGGGTCCTAGCAGAGACAATTCCAAAGTTATAGAGACGCAACACAAACTTTTTTTTTTTTCATTTTCATACATAATTCAACATGTATATTAAAAAAAAAAGACATTTCCCAATGATGCACATGTTCCTCAAACTTTAAATTACATTTTCTAAAAACAGTATATAAGCTTCTTTTTATAATTGCAGACAAAAAAAAAAAAAAAAAACTAAATTTAAACAAAAATATCTTATGCAAAACAAAAGAATCTGTTATTATAATACACACTGTTTTATTTAAAATTATAGTCATGATGACTGAAAATTAAAAAAGTTATTGTGTTTGTATGCATAATTTTTTTTTTCTTATTTCCTGCATACAATGCAAAATGTGGTGTATCTTTCATATTTATTTTTAGTACTATGCCCTAAAATAAACGTAACAACATTGTTAAATTAGGTAAAAATATTTTTAACAAATCAATTTTTTGAAACTTTTACTGTGCTTTTCCCTCTTATATGAAGATATTTAACGCCTGCATCATATGAGCTGATACTCATAAATGCTCATTAGAATCACATTAGCTTTGTTATAAAACATTATCTGTTTATTATTTTTGCCTTTTTTTAATGAAGAAAAAAAAATAATTAATGCATATGTATTCTAATTATTTCAATTTCATCCCTTTCCCTTTTTATCAATATGGTTTAATATCTAATTTTTTTTTAAATATTTGCCTTTTAAAAAAAATTTTATTGCATCTAATCATTTAAAAAAATTTTACCTATTGATCATTTAACATAGAAAAGAAGAATCAAGGAATTTTTTTTTCAATAATGGAACTTTGCTACTTAAGACAGTATTAGTATTTTCTTATTATGTTTTTCATAAAATTGTTTATACATTTAAATTTTTATCACTTACATACAGAACAGTGTTTAAATTGTTTAAAAAATTTCAAAAACAGATTTCATGTCTTATATTCAATTTAAAACATTGAAAGTTATCAGAACACATTTTCGAAATATTAAAAGTTATTTAAAATGTGGAGCATATTTAAAGATTCTTAAATTTCTGTTATTTTATTCCTTATTATGGTCTTATTAACCAAGGAAGATATTTATTTAACTTTTATGCAATTGGATTGAAATTAGATTTTTTAAAGTTCGTGTTATTTCCAATTTAAGGGAGATATTTCAATTATTTAATACACTTTTGTATCTTTTATTTAAAATAATTGTAAATAACTAAAACCTGTTATGATGCTGCAACTTTATGTAAGACTTCGTAAACATGCTAGAATAGCTAAAAATCACATTCATTGTGATTTTAAAAGTGGTAGTATAATCTTTTATAACAATGTCTTTTAGTAGTTTGTAATCCAGTATTGTTTTTGATAAAGAGGTTTATACAAATTTAATATCACAAGTAGATTCTAGAATTGACATTTTGCTCAACTGTGTAGTTCACACACATATTTCTATAAAGACGTAACACATGACAAGTAATGTTTCCAGAATTTTTGTAAGCAAGTAGTTTCATTCTCAAATCCTTTTCTAAGAAAAGATATCTTTCAGCATTAAAGACCAATGTGAGCCTTCAAAACTCTTAAGCCTATTTTTTCATTTGTTATCAGTTGTTATAAAGGAAATTTAATATATATGTCGATTCAAAAGAAACTGATTAATTCACAAATTAACCCACAGGCTGTTTAGCAAATGGGTAAAATTGAGGGAATGTTTCAATGCACTATTTTCCCATCTAATGAAACCGGGTTTTCTATGTGAGAAAGACTGCATGTTAAAATGAGACTTTTTACGTGCAGAACGGTCAGTGAGTTAATGAAATGATTTTCAAAATATTGTGTTTTGAAATCTTCGGTTTTTCAGTATTTTTATCGAGTTAAGTAAATTTAATTTTTACGATGTAAACATTTTTGGTTTCTGCAAAAAACTATAAAAAAAAAATTTTTTTTTAAAAATGATTTTTAAATTGGTGCCAAATTAAAGCTATTTAACTAAGTACCTCCAAATTTTATGATATGCCAAAATATTAGTGCAGAATATCTACCTTTGCGTACGACCAACAAAAACTGTATGTTGACAAATATTATGTTTTCAGGCTTGTGAGTTTTAATTATTTTGAAAACAATTCAATATTGTTAGATCAAGATATTGTTTGATTTCTACGGGGGAAAAGGTTTTTCTTCATCAATTCTAGTACGCTTGTGTATTTAAAGCGATCAGCTTAAACTTTTCTGCGTTTAAAGTTGATTTGTACAAACTCATAAATATATCTTAAAGTATTTTGATAATTAACATCTCTGTTATTTTATTCATTTTTATTGAAATTCTAATATACGTCTGATTCTACAAGAACAAATTAACTTGTCTACTTATGTTACTCTCAAGGTTTCATTGTTTTTTTGTTTTTGTTTTTTCAAATAAGAATAAAATACTCAAATTAAAACATTTTTATATTTTAAAATTAATGTTTTAGGTGTAACTAAATTTATGGAAAATTTGTCCCAATATTGTGTCTTATCTGTCAGAAAGTCCTAATTGAGCCTTTCTGACTCTGGTCTAATAAGGATTAACTCGAAATACTACTTGCATTTTGTCCGTGCATGTGAGTCAGAAAGTCTTACCTGAGCCTATCTGACTAAGGCCTTTCATAGGTTTTAACTGATAATATAACTTATCCTTTACCGTCGTTCAAAGTGTAATGATGTTCCTTTTAGAATTGCCTGAAGCTTCAACACTGCCTATTAAAATTTTTGTACAAGATGTCATAATTGTCATGCAGCCTTATTTTTTGTAACCAATCTAGTTTTACAGTGACAATTTATATATTATATTTTAAGCAGTTTTTCCCCCCTTTTAAATTTTTTCATACTGCAATAATATTTTTTATAAAAAAGCATCTGCTTTGCATTTCCCCCACTTTTTTGCATTTCACTGTGAGAAGTTTTTATAAAATGTCATCTTAATCATCTCAAGGAGGTGTCTGTTTCAAAACATTCCATTTGTAGATTTTTGTAACAGGTTAGATGTTACACCAATTGCTTTTGTAAAATGTGTGTATTGATGTTGATATGCATTGCTGTTAAATTAGTCTTTGCCGTTCGCTCAGATATTTGCTGTAATTCCCTATTGATTATGTCTAGTCTTATATCTATTGAACATGTTTTTTGAAAATAAAGATATTTAAATGTATTTGGCAGTTTGAGTTACTTTTTTTTTCCTTTTGAAAAACCTATTTAAGGGAACCATTATACAAGGAAACTTTTTCAGTTTTTTAAATTAAAATTTTTAGGAGTTAGGACAAGCTCGTAGAGCAGATAATAGTCTGCCTATCAATTATCTTAAGAGCTTGTCAGGATGACAAAAGTTGTGATATAAAAACCTGACAACGATGCAACATTCACAACAGGAATGGTGCGACGCTTCTTAACTGTTTGGATGTGAATGATTATATTTTCCTTATAACTGAAGTGATCTCCGAAGCAAGGAAAGAGACTCTACTGTTTCGATTGCGCAACAAGCTCTGGTTTGTGAATGTTTGAAGAACGAAAAACCTCGTTACACGCTTCAGAACTAGTTTTTGTTCATAGCAAGGATAAAGCAGGAGGTATATATTATGTATTAGGATAATATTTACGTTTTGGCTTTAAGCTCGGTTAACAAACTTAGCTATGTCAATGCCACAAAATGAAAATTTGACGTCCATTCATACGAATTCTAGCTGTACTTCTCCCTCCCCCTTTTTTTTTCCAATGTTACTTCATCTAATGCGATTATGATAGTTTCAACCACTTTTGGGCATCTCATAACTCCAAAAATTGGAGTTATTAGATACCCAGTATCCTAGATGACAATTCATTATTTTAATCTACGTATTATATTTGAAAGGCCCCCACTCATTGACTCAGCAGTAATTTTGCACTTGCCTACAAAATCAACCACATGGCAGTAGTTGGTGGGATTGAGGCGAACGTGATGAAATCTATATAATTGTCGTTGCATCATTTTTGCCGCAGTAGTCCTCTTAGAATCCGCATTTCGAAGTGCTGCTGAGTTCACGATAGAACTACTCTGACTCAAAGATTTCCCAACAGTAATTTGTTGATTACTTGATTTGAGGAAAACCCACGGTTAGTCTGACAGCAAGGGTAATCTGACCTATGATCCATCAACCACTGAAAATATTTTACATGCACGATATTTTGAGGATCGTGCGGTAAAAGAAAATTTACGATCGCCTCCACCTGCAGGACGATTTTAAAAGAATTCTATCAGTCGCCACCCGTTCGCCACTTTTTTGTCGAAAATGCTTCTATGTGCATTTGTTGTTGTTGTTTTTTTTATTATTTATTTATTTTTATTTTTTTGCAATAAATACAGAATGATGAATATTTTAAAAATTTCTTATTTTTCGCTTGTCTCTAAAAAATTTTCTTTGTTAAGATTTTTGAAAAAGTCGTCACTCTAAAATATTACAACTGGCCATCACCAAAATTTTTTAATTTCGTCCTAATGTCTTGCAGTTCCTAGACTTATTAACAATATATTTTTTTTTTCACTCTCTTGGTGGTCGTCTTAGTGACCAAGCTTTTTGAAGTGGTTGATGGCCTAGGAAACAGTTGGTTTAGGTACATTAATTAAACAAACGATTTTACATTGTCTTTTACAAAGCAACATTAGTTAACAGCTTCTATAAAAAAAACTAACAAACACTGGTGCAAAATTTAATAAAATAAGAATTATCTGGTTGTGCTAACAAAAATTTATTTTTGGAACTGGCGCTAACTTCAACCTCGTTATCTGTTATCACTCTATAAGAAAAAACTAAATCTTTTATTTTGGTATTTCTTAGTCGTCGGGGCAATCGCCCTAATTGGGTATTTTCAACTTGAGAAGAAGTGATGTGATTAAAATCAGATTTAATTTTAAACCTCGATGTCACGTACGCGTGTTCAACCTGATTGACTTCTGAATCGACAAATGTTACGAATTACCTACGATGACGTCACTTGCTGGTATCCCAGTGACAGTACAGTATTATTAAAAAACTCGTTCTAGCCAAAATAGAAGTTTCAAACTCGAACCATGAAACTAAAAATTCGGAAACTATCCTGATTCGCGAAAAATGCTAAGATTACAAGACTCAAAGACAGTCTCTTCAGGTAGGTGGAGTTGGTGACAGAAGATTATTTCAATCACGGACATTTGTACGTAGCCTGTTCCAATTTGAGCTCGGTGGATAAAATTAATATTTTTTCAATCTGATGCTTACATTTATTGTTGCCCTTTTATATTAATTTACACTAAACACAAATTTAATGCTTAGTTTTATATTAGTTAACCGTCCTTTTATATTAGTTGACGCAAAGTTAGTTTACTTTAAATTATTTACTGCGCTGCTTCAACCGAGCAAAAAGCTACTTCTTAATAAAAGGAGAAAATATTTTTAAAAAAAAGTTGGTTTTTTTTGTTTTTTTTTCAAAAAGAAAAATGTAAGAGGAAAAGGAGCACGCGGAAAGAAAAGAAATAACGCCATTTCTTTATAACTGAATGCGGACAGGAAAGAATTTAACTGCACCAATCTTTTTGAACGTAAACAGGATCATCACCTGGAATAGTAAATAAAATTTACTGCGATTGTTCACAAGGTTAAAATGTCTTCTGTCGAGGAAAAATTAGCAAAAGGTAACTAAATAGTTAACAATCTGTATTATGACTAATTTTTTTTCCCGGCATTAATGTTATGAAATCCTTTTAACTTCCAGGAGAAAAAAGCAAAACTATGAGTCTGAATATAGATTCATACAACGATTTTACAAAGAAAAATTATATTCGTTAAAATAAGATGCAGAAATCCTTCTCCGCCTGTCTAACGATTTTTAAAATGGGTGTAAATACGTGTTTGAAACGATTTGTTCCTTAAAGCTATTCATGAATGATGCATAATTTCCCTGCTAGTTTTCTTGGTTGCTTTATGAAGTTTTGTTTTAGCACGACCATCATCATCACCGAAAGGTGATATTGAAATATTGATGTATTATTGAAATGCCCCTTTGAGAATTGCCATAATGTTTTAAAAATTAACAAAAATGCTGTCACGCATAAGTAATTCGTATGAGATGCATATTATGTGAACCATCCATTATTAGTAGGAACCAAATTTAGCAAACAAAATTTTTTATTCTAATAATTTCGCCAATTCATTGAAAGTGTATTTTTATAGTATATAATTTCAATTGAGCTCTAAATTTTGAACTAAATATGTAAGTTTATACCTTGCGCAGGAATATCATCTGACCAACATGATCATAGTTCTCTTAATGGCACTATTTTTAGGCAACTGTTATATTTCCAAGATTGAAATAATTATATGTTTCGGGGTCTTAAAAATCTTATTACCAAAGTACCACACCATTAGGCACTTATTAAGAGATCCTTGTACGCATATTTTTAAAGATTCAACTACGAACTGCACGCTTCATTTAGTGTTGTTAAACACCATTTATTTTTGTGCGGGTATAATTTTTTTAATATGCACTATATTTCAGTTTTTCTGTAGCTTTATCTGACAAATAAAATGCTAGAATGATTTTTTCATAGGAAAACCACAGTTTTAAAATGTTTTATATGTGTCCGTTAGTCTCGAATAAATTAATATTTAAATTTAGTGACGACGTTAAGGAAAATAATTTTTAGCTGCTGCCCTAATTATCTTAAAAAATTTAATTTATTTTTATTTATCATAAAACATCATGTTTACTTTTGATTTTTTTTTTTTTTTTTAAATTTTTTTTTTTTTTTTTTTTTTTTTTTTTTTTTTTGCTTTGCCTTTTTGCATGGTTCGAGGATAAGGAGATAATATAACTGGAAATACAGTATTGAAGGTTTGAACACTCCAGCCATTTTTACTTACGCTTAAATTTACTTATTAACTTATTATCCTCTAGATGCAAATACTCAAAATGTCATTAAAATAATGCATACCTTACAAGTAAACATAAATTGCATTGTTAGCAGCCATTTATAAATAGATATGAAAGGCTTTATGCAATAAAACCATAAACCACATTTCAAGATCAGTTTGATCAGGGGCGTTTTTAGACAAATGAAATGTTACTTCACTGCATTAATTTATAATCTGTTAAATTTAATTGGTTTCAGGTCGATTAGAATTTATGCCGAAAGTATTTGAAGGGTCCTTGCCTTCACCGAATTTAACGGTAGGTCCTACAAACGAGACAAAATCTCTATGTTATTGGCGACGTATGTTTGAGGAATGTTTCTGTATTCAAAAATGGTAAGTTGATACAAATTGGATACATCAATTAAAAGCGACAAGCGATTATTAGAACCGTCTTGAAGTTTCATCAAATAATTAAATTAGTTATGACGTTTTTTAGATTCATTTACCAGTGTTTGAACAAATATTATGACGTTTTTAATTGGTTTTGCTTAAGTATCAATGGGTCTCTTTTGACTGTTCAATTTTGACTCAATTGACAAGTATTCAAAAACACATAAAAGAGTTTATTACAACCCAAGTGCATTGGAGATTTGTTATTTTTTCCCGCTATGTTGATATTTCCATTTCATAATTTCATTAAAATAAAGAAATTTCGTATTGACTGGGTGGACAGTTTTTTTAAATCCTTAAAAATTAAATTAATTTTAATATACCGAAAAACAGCATGTTTATTTTTAATCATATTCCCCCGATGTCATGATTAAAGATGATCTGACTTGGCAATGACGAAAGAAATTCTTTCATACGAGTGCCTGAGGGGTATAATTGGGTACTTGCACTTCAAGATGAAGATCATGGAGGCCCACACATATGATCTATGACGTCAGCGCCAGCTAATAGTTTATGAGAAAAATGTGGTGTTAAAATCGAGCTAAGTTTTTCCACATATGTTAGAAGGTTAATTAACTTTAAAGTTAATTAAATGTGCTGTATCGCACAACGAATTTTTTAAAATAGAATTCTTTCTCGTCTATGTCTTTTACTTAACTTAGATTTATTATTTGCTTATTTATTTCATTGTAACCGTGATATATTTTTGTTTTGTGTACCTGTCAAATTTGATTTATGATTAGATTGTTTATGTTCTATGAGGCTTCGTGTCTGTCTTTGTGTTAAGTAAGAAATATGTAGGGAAAGAATTGAAATCTTTGTGAAAAAATATAGAATGCGTCACTTAAGAAAAGTGATACTTGACGGACTTGGCTTACTCGAAATAAAATGGAAAGAATAGTTACTAACGTAAACAAATGCCACGTTTCAACAACCAATCAGGATTGAGATACCCACTCTACGTCACTTGCAGGTATTCCATTGCGCTTTATAATCGTGAATTCATTTTATTTACTCGTATGGATGGTGTTTTCAGTAGAAATGTAAACAATAACAATCTCGAGCTGTATGCCTGCTCTAGTGTTCCGGTTAGAAAGTTTGCAGCTGCTTATTACATGTCAATCGGCGAGGCGATATTTTCAAACGGATAATTTTGTTTTCAATAAAAGAAATAAATTAGATAATTTCTGAGCTCAAGTCTGCCGTATTTCATAAGATATTGTTATTATGTAATTCTGGAGAGTTTGAAGTGAAAATTTGTTTTAGTTATTTAGAGATATATTGCTAAAAAAGGTGGCATGGTTGCTAGATTTTAAATAACTCGCTTTTTAGGCAGTCTTGATTTGGCCTCTTTCCATTTGTTTATAACTGTTTGTTCGTGTTGCAAGCTGTGCACCATCTGTTAGTGTTAGCATATTATTCGAGGAGCAAGATTAAGTTTAGTAATAAGTATTCAAATACTACGTTTGCAGGAATTTTAAAACACAATGATCACGTTGTGACCCAAATGGCTTTAAAATACACAGGAAACAGTAATCCAGAAGTATAAGCGGCATACAGCTTGCATCGCTCCCTAGTGTCGAAAACAACATCCATATTGTTTTGATGATTGTGTGACGAATGCTCGATTATTGTACCAATTTATCTTTATTTATTGCATTGCTGAGTCGAAAATAACGTTTGAAATAGTTGCTTTGTTTTATGGGAATTTAAAAATGCTGAGCAAAATTTTTAATATTTATATTTTTGTACTGAAAGAATCATTTAAGAATAGTATTCAAATGTTTACAATCTAAAAAATTATCACATATCCTAATTATTATGTTTTAATTACATCTTGATTTTTATTTCCTTATTAAATTGAATTTTTAACAACACAAATTTTTTTCCTTTAACAGAGTTAATGAACTCGTCTAACTAACATTTTCAGTACCGGCAGAGTTCTTTGTTATCTAAACGTGATGATAAAAAATTAATTAGTGAAAAAAATCTTTTGACCTCGTATTTCAGGAAGAAGAAGGAAGAGAACAACGATTTTGTTGCATATAATCCTAATTTCTGTCCTGAATATAGTGAAAATATGAAGCAATGATGCACAAATAAATAAGTTACATACTTTAATATTTTTAAAGGTTGGTCCTGATTGTTGAATAAAATTACTTACTTTGAAACCTGATTTTCATGATTGGCTTTAACCTTTTTCGGTGAAATTTTTTTTATAATGTTTATTTTGTTTCGTTGGAAGTTTTGTTAGCATGTAACACACTTATATAAAAATAAATGAATAAAAAAAAATCATTGTACACTTTAATTCAATTACTTTTGCAATTTATCTGTTATGAAATTATTATCCCTTTGATAGGAAATTGTACTGATGGTCAGAAAAAATATTAATAATGATGGATAATAAAAAAGTGTCGAATCGAAATGCGGTGGCGTAAAGCAGAACTTGCTACCTATGGTAACGCTTCGCATACTTACACCATTTGCGTGTGGAGAGTCATAGAAGAAGGAAGTATGTTAGTTTCTGTCTTGATTTTTATATAGATTGAAATATTTTAAGCTGGGAAACTATATGGAACTAAAAACTACATTAAACATAGTTCTAAAAGAAAGCACCATGGAAATTTTTTAAAAATATTTTTATCAATTAAAAATGAAAAATACTAAGAAAAGGAAAAAATATCGTAGTACATTCCTATACAACTGAAAAGAGGAGGAGAGGGAAGAAAGAAGGGCCAAAGACATGGAACCGGTTTTATCCCCAGGTGGCGTATTCCATCGTTGTGATCGCCTATGGATGATTTTTTTCTACACTAGGAAACGCAGCAGGCTCTATATCGCCTATACTTCCGGGTTACTGTTACAGGTGTATTTTAAAGCCATTTGGCTCACAACGTTATCATTGTGTCCTGAGATTCTTGCAAACGTGGTATTTGATTACTTATTACTTGTGTTTACAATGCTAAAGGTACTAACACGAATGTAAGATGGTGCACTGCTGGCAACAAGAACAAACAGTAATAAACAAATGGAAAGAGGCCAAATCAGGACTGCCAAAAAAGCGAGTTATTCAAAATCTAGCAACCATGTCACCTTTTTTAACAATATATCTATAAATAACTAAAACAAATTTTCACTTCTAACTCACCAGAATTACTTAATAACATTAATATCTTATGAAGAAAGGCAGATTTGAGCTCAGAAATAATATAATTTATTTCTTTTATTGAAAACAAAATTATCCGCTTGAAAATATCACCTCGCAAAATAAGCTGTTGCTGTAGTAAGCAGTTGCAAATTTTCTAACCGGATCTAGAGCAGGTATGGAGCTCGAGATTGTTATTGTTTACATTTATATTGAAAACTCCATTCATAACTTTTATTTTTAAATTAAATGTGTGGTGATTAAATTTTGTGAAGAATAAAAACATAATTTCAAATGCAAAAAATATGTCTCAGTAAATACAACCTGAGTGTATGATCCACAAACATTAATATCAAAGAGAGGAAAAATCGTTTAATCTTGATAAGAATCAAGCTGTTGACAATCAAATAAAAAATTGCCCACAATTATTTAAAGAAGAAACTTCATTTATTTAAGGTTAGGTGAATGAATGTAAATAATAGCAAACTTCCTAACACCGGAACAAATATAGAAAACTTCCGGTGTATCCCTCCACTTAAATTATGCTTACAAGGTGATGTATGAACAGGCTTAAAATTCTAAGAAGTTTTGTGATTTTTTTTAATAAAATTTACGCATAATTTCACTCTTCATAAGAGTTATCTGTAATTTATAAATTCTAACAGGTCATGAGTCTAAAAATAATTTCTGAAATTTAATACCACGGTATAAATAAAGTGTAAGGTTTGACATGATTTAAGTGTCATCCCTTATTTGGCTATATTTGTGTAAAATAACGCTGTTTGTTGCTTTTTGGTTAGAATCATAGCAAGCCTGTGGAGTTTTCTATATTTATTTGTTTCGTTAAAAGTTAGATTGAAAGAATGCGTTATATTGTAAACACTACAAGTATAATAATATTGCATGGTGCGTTTTTTCAAGCTTGGGCGCAAAAATCAGTCGAAAGTAGTAACCCAGAAGTCTTACGATGAATTTTAACCCCTAGCGCCATCCTCTCTTAGCCTTACACGGTCAAACATTCATATTGTGGCTCAGGGGATAGAGCGTTCGCCTGCCAATGAGGTGAACCGGGTTCGAATCCCAGCGACGACTGGTCGATACGAATTCCACACCAGGCTCGCACCGACGACAGTGCTGACGTAATATATTCGCAGTGATAGACGGATCATGGGTTAGAATTTCCTTGCCGTTAAGCTAACCATGGGAAGTTTCGGTGGTTTTCCTCACTATGTAACTCAATACTGGTTAGTTCCATAAAGAAAAGTCCTCCACGAAAGCAAATTTCTCCCAATACTTGATCTAGGAGTTCCCTTGTCTTCTGGATTGGGTTCAAAATTATAAGGTTACGGAGTTGAACATTTATAGTCGTAAACCCAAAATTGGTTCGGTTGTTCAACGACGGTTATGAAACCGTCTATATAGATCTAAAATATCAAAAATTTCCATTTGTTATTTTTGGTAACATAATAGCATACTTCGGCGAGTCTCCTGAATAATTTTGTTGTTTGTTTCAAGGAGAGCTTTCCCAAAGCGTAAGCGTAAAAATAAATCGGAAGTTGTAACCCGGAAGTCTTGTGATGAATTTTAACCACAAGCATGTGTTTAACTTTGTACAGTTATCCTAAGGTGATCAGACTTGCTCAAATTTTGAGGGCAGTGCTCAAATTTCAATAGTTGTCCTTCCAAACTCTTTGAGGACAGAAAATGTCCAAGAATTTCTCCAAAATCTTCTTATATTTCTTATAATACCTTCAACTTCAGTAAAATATCAGAGGAAAAAAATCATAAATGTGCTTATTTTTTAAACTAGAAAATTTTTTCCTACAGAGAAAAAAAAGCAAAAATTCATCGAAAGCTTCTGATATTAACTTTAGGAAAACTAAATGATTTCAACAAAAAATAAGCAAATTTTAATAATCAAATCATATACTTGTTCATTTTGTGCGTGCGAAATAAATATAGAATGCCATAACTGCTTAGCAATGAAATCAAGGTTTATGAGGATATTTCCACCCTTGAAACTAGTTATCAATTTAAAAAAAAAAAAAAAAAAAAAAAAAAAAAAAAAAAAAGAAGATATGTTTGAAAAATAGAGAGATGATAAGGTTTGAAAGTTTTCGTATAAGATAAAGTTTTTATTGCATATATAAATCGCATCGCAATGCTCGAATATGCCATCTGAGGAGAACACCAGCTCTCTTTCTAAAGTCTACTCTCTCCTCTGCTACTCAGATTATAGGAATGTATCACAATGTTTACCCCTTTCATGTATTTTTTGTTTTAGATTATTAGAAATATTTTTTTAAAGTTTCATGACGCTTACTTTAAAAAGTATGTTTAAGGTGGTTTAGAATTCCAGAAAGATTAAAAAATTTCAATATATTAGAAAATAAAGTACGAAACTAACACACTTCCAGTTCTTCCCTATTATGTAGCTTTTAGTGCGACGTAAATTAAGTACCTACCTTACTTTCGACTTCTATAACTATCCACACGACAAACGTCAATAATGAAAGCATGAGGAAGTGTTGCCATAAAGGCCATTAGCGTTAGTTAGAAGCCAGCAGTGTTTTCAGGGAAAGCGTAAGACGCTCTGAATACGTCACATACGTGAAGATAATACACGCATGTGCAGCAGAGCAGAGACTGTTTACTTGCTTTCTCGGTGTGGCGCTGCTTTGTCCTGTTTCATTTTATTGATATAATTTTTTATGTATATAATAAATTTCGACACATAGTTCATACTTTTAGTTACCTATAAGTTCAACAGCCCTTTTTTATTTATTTGTTGAAAAATCTAACCATATAATAGGGTCTGTCCAGGGTAAATTTACTACACTTCAGTGGTACCTTCACAAATTCAACTTTAGAAAAACCGGTAGTTTCACAAAATACTTTTAAAAAAGCAAGTTCTCATGCAACCCCAGTCTCGTTGTAATCTATGGAAAGGAGGAGCCGGCTGTCTTTCACGAAAAGGTGGCATGTGTTAGGTTTGATAGTGCAATGTGGTAAGCCTATCTGGTCGCTTACGCCATATCAAAACGAGATTTCTCTGAGTTTTTAAATTGAAACAACGAGGCTCTCCCTCTATAAACTTTATAGGAACTCAAAATTTGAACATTATTCTAAATATTCGCACATTATCTCAAGCACTATTTCAAATTTATTCTAGCAGACATTTATTTTGTAAGAAAATTTTTTTTCTCTGTATATCATAAATTATTTTCATACAATTTTGCTATTATTAAGAGAAATTATTTTATTGTTATTTCTTAAGTGAATTTTATTTTAGCAAGAGAAATATGTCAGTAATAAATCAGTTTGTAAACAAAAGATGTACCATTTTGTTATAAACTTGGAATGCGTATCAGAACATATTTTAAAATATGTTATTAAATTATAAAATTGAATAATACGACGAAAAACCAATTATAATAGTGTATGCGATTTTACTTCATTAAAAAATTAATTAATCTGAAAAGTATAAAAAGAATTTTATAAAAAAGTATAAACAAAACAGATTTTTAATAACCACCTGGTGAAAATAGAAAATTAACTCGAAAATGTGAACTGTTTGACGTAATGCATGATGTTAGACACATGTTTCTCTAGGCCAATAATGATGACTCTTTCCGTCCGAAATGCCAACGTAAACCTGATTGACGGATTTCTAGCAGTCAAATAGATTTTACTAATCAGGTTCTCCCTCACACCTCTGGATTTGCATAAGTGATTTTTTCGCATTCACTGTGAATGATCTTATAGGACAGAAGTTTTGCTGCCTGCCACTTGTAGTCCGTTTGATGTAAGGATTGGCGATCGAAACGTGCTGCAGGTGGTGCAAAGCAGAACTCTCTACCTATGGCAGCAACTCTTCGCAAGCTTTCACCATTAGCATGCGGAGAGTCATAGTAGAAGAAAGTACGTTAGTTTCTTTCTCGATTTTCAAATATATTAAAAACATTTAATATAGGCAACCATATGGAACTAAAAACTATATTGAACATAGTTCTAAAATAAGTCAAGGAAATTTTAAAAAATATCTTTTACGCTTAAATAAGTAAAATATAAAGAAAGAGAAAAATATCGTCGGCATTCCTATACAACTAAAAAAAAAAAAAAATGGAGGGGAGAGAAAGGGGAAGGACGAAGACATGGATTCAGTCTTTCTCCCAGATGGCGTACTCGTGCGTTGCGATCCAGAGATAACAACTGCTTATGAATTCTTATTAGTTGCTATAATCATGTGATGCAAAGAGAACCAATGGGACACTAGATCGCTTGATATTCAGAAATTAAAACTTTGGTTGGATAACTTTCTGCAAAGCGCTGCGACGTTTTCTAAATAAGGAAATCCAAATAATAGTTATTTTGCTTCTCACTAGAGGACACTGCATGAATGAAGTAATAATTTTTTCTTATCAATCGCGACTGGCTGTTTTGCTCGTAATCAGTGCGAGTGCGAAATCGACTACGAGAATCGTACCGAACCAAACAACTGGGAGGAAAACGAGTGTTTTTTTTTTGGAACTGAACTGTTATGCCCAATTGTTTATAAATACTTCTGTTAAGGATACACGTTTCTTTATTGATAAATTATTAACTTTTAATCGAATCTAGATTGGTAAGTATCAAGAGTTTTGTTGTGAATTCGTATTAGATTATTTTTGTACTAAACTTAGTTGCTCAATGAACTTTTATTTACGAAATAATTTTGATATATTCGTTGAAATCGGCGTAAAATAACTTAATAAGAAGAGTTTGGTATATCATTTTATTCTTTTTTAAAGTAGAAAATAATGATAATGGTCTTCCACAGTTATGAAATGAAAGAGAAAACGATTGTTTTTTATTGCCTGTTTTTTGTTTACCTCTGCTAGGATCAATGTCAATGCTGAAAGAGCTCCCTTGAGATTTATCCGGAAAGTTTTGTATTGTGAATTTTTTGTATATAAATTTTTTTATTTGACATATGAAGTTTACTGGGAGAGTCAAGTTTATAATTGATTCAGATTATTGTTAAAATGTTTAGTAAATTTGTATCTAAGGCTGCGCATTATAATTATGTATTTTTAAATATATATTAGAATTTAAAGATTAAAATAAATAAAATCTTCGGTTTTCATTTATTTTTTTGTAAAAATTTATTTGGGTTGTAAGCTATTGCTTTGGTGGAACAAATCTGTCTATAATCTATAACTGAAAAATTACTTAATTTTACAGGTAAAAAAGATTTTGTGATGCACTCACCTTAAATATAAAGACTTGAAATACCCTTGATTTTTAAAATTGACATGCTCATATATTGTTTGAACACTCTTTAATAAGTTTTTAATACCTTATAAAATAACAGTTATCAATTTTGTCAGCATATTTTGATTTTTTGTTGCTTAGCGTTCAAGCCCTATAGTAGTAAACAAGTTGTTAACCTAGGTGATAACAGAGTATTAAATAGAGTCACTGAAAGCCATAGAAAAAGTGAAAATATGGTTGGGTTCTTACCAATATTTTATTAATATATTGTTATTAGAAATATTATGTTTTCTTTTAAAATATGCTATTTCTATTTCTTTGGCGTTTTACCTTGAATTATTTCATAAAGGGAACCGAAAGATGAAATAAATTATGAATTAAAGTTTGGAATTAAATGTAATCTGAGGTGCAAAAACTTATGTCTGGTTATAAAAAGAAAAAAGTACTAACTTGTGGAATCCTACTCTTCCACGAAATAATAGGGCTCAGCCGAATACCTATTAGGAACCATTGTTGTTGAGGGTGTCTAGGAGGGGGGAGGTGCTGAAATTATAATAATAGAAAAATAATTTGGACTGGAAAATTTGTTGGAGGAAAAACGGGAACAGAGCTACGGTAAATGATAGGCGATGGGAAACAGGCCATTTGCCTAAGACACTGTATTGCTAGGCATGCAAGTTATATAAAATTATGTTAAAATTGAGACTTTTACATTTAAAATTATTTTTTGTTGATGATAATTTTAAAAATTTGCTTTTTAGTTGAAGCATTTATAATTACCTAAACATAGTTCTGGAATTTTGTGGTCTTCATATTTTTAGGAGCCCTGCTCAAAATAAAATGTATTTAAGCATATTTAGCTGACTATTTAAGAAAGATCTTTAATGAAATTATATCTCATTTCTATTTAGTAGGATCCTGCATCTGATAAATCATTAATACAATTTGAGTGATGATATAAATTTGAAAATAAAAATGCAATAGAAAAATATTAAGTCTGTTCTTAAGAAGTAAATTAAAGAAGAAAATCCTAAATAAGTCATTTATATGAATAATTTATATCAATTTTTGAAAAAATGAACGGTTATAGACGATTAGTTTTTAGACAAAGAAGATTGATTAAATTAAAGGACCTTGTAGCGCCTGTTTTTTATTGATTTTTTTGTTCTAATTTAATGCGGTAAATATCCTTAAAAAGTTTTCTCTTTGCACATTACTATTTGCGTATTGGAAATTTTCATTTCTTCAAACTCTCATAAGCAATCTTGGTTGAAATGAAAAACTTTCTGCAAACATTATCTCAATCAAAAAGCTTTCTGCTAGCAATTTTTCGACTTTTGTAACTTTCGTTGTTCGTTGCCACCTAGTTTTGTATCACTGATTTTTTAAAAGTGTTATAAAACTCTATATTAATAATTACAAGTACCAGCACTTATTTTTTTAAATTTAGCAGTTTTCCGAGAATATAAAACTAATTATTAACTTGTTATGTTTTAACTTTTATGCGTAACTTTCTTCATGCATCTAAATTTCAGTTAGAAATATTTCAAAAATAAAAATATTTTTATATAAATAAACTTTAAATTTTTCTACTATTAAATAATTTTGCTTTCTTGCGCTATTCATTTTACAATACATTATGAGAAAAAAATTATTAATGGTGAATTTTTTTCCACGAGAATGCTTTGTGTTCATGCAATCCTGTAGCTATATCATGCACATGTGATATTTATATGGTTTAAATAATTTTTATTCTTTCAATTACATTCTTGGCCATAAAATGATTAAAAATCGATAAACATTTAGAAAAGGAATACATAGAAAATTGAGGGTGGTCAAGAAAATATTCGGAAATATTTTAATAAAATAAATATTTAAGCATCTAAACATAAAGTTTATTTCTGAAACTGTTTTAAAAATTCACAGAAAAATTAAAATTTGTGAAGGTGTTTGTTTAAATAACTTTTTATGGTATTCTTTATTCAACTAAATATTTTAGTTTAATTAAAGGGAAATTTAACAAAAAATTATTAATAATTAAAAACATTATTCGTTTATTTTCTCAGTGGATTAAACAAAATATATCAAATTTAGAGCTTACATTTTTCTGTTCTGTTACATGTCATGTAAAAAATGTTAAAATGATTTGTTTCCCTACTTGTATACATGAAAAAGGTGTATAAATCTGAATAATTCCTAATGATTCGAATTAATTTATAATTCAAAGCTGTAATTTTTTGTATATGATTTTTTAAATATTAAACATAATTGAGGCAAAATGGATACAAAAACAATCTCTTAATTTTGTTCTTTTTGTTACTAATGAGCCAATATTGACCACACTACTTCATAAATGCAAACTTCAAATTGTTACCTTTATGATGTTTAAAATATTCTTAAAAATAATTCAATAACTTTGGAAATATTAATTACTTTTTTCCCATTGATTAGTTTTGTAAAATTTTAATATGCAGATGAGCTAATTAATAAATAGATTTATATTTAAATATTAAAATTGGTTTTACAATTAGATAATAACCATTTCTTAAATTTATAAAATGTTGCATAACAAAATTGGTTTAGAAATTGTGTTACTGTTGCAACAATTATTTAGTAAAATAAGTACAAAAGACCACAGTGATTTAGTTAAAATTCGAGGATCAAAAGGTCAGTAAAATAAAGTTCTTAATCACATTTTTAGAAAAATTGAAATTTTATTTTAATCTCATTTAACTAAACAGGATTGAGTCATTAAACTGAGTCATTTAATTGACTGAGTCATTAAATTTCTGTGGATAATTAAATGGCAGTCTTTGAGTGGAAGACTGCTCCCCTAGTGCATTTGGCAACTAATAGTCAACAATTTTAGAAACCCTGTTTTTTGGCCTATACTGTAAACATTATGATGCTAATAGTTCATATAAGTTTCCAAAGTTTGCAGATTTCAAAAAATGGAAGTTTGTAGACAGGCAATATATATAAAGGTCAAAATATAACCTGCATTTTTTCTCACTGAAAACTAAAAATGCACATTATAAATATAATGGTCCCAAATATAATGGTCATTTTTAAGCCTTTTTTTTTTTTTTTTATGAAATATTTTTGGCTAAAGCTGTTTAATTTCCTCGTTTTATAATTGAAGAGCTTGATTTAGGGCAATATAGGAAAAAGCAAAATTTTTTTAAAGGTGACATTTTTTACATCTAATATTTCCTTAGTATTTTTTCCGGATAGGAAACTGTTTGAACTGTTTTGAATAATTTAAGATGTGGATTATTATTGTTTCAGACCTTTTATTAAAAACGTTAATTTTAATCGTATAAATTACCTACCTTTTTTTATGAGTGAACGTGTTTATTAATCATATTTCTTTCCGAAACCGTTTATATAACATTTATATATATAATAGATTGTTGTTATTCTGATACATAATATGTAAATGATTTAAAGAAGTACGTCTAATTTTAAGTAGCTCCTCTAAAAGATATTTTTTTTAACTAATAGTTATCCTTAAAAGGAAATTAACGTCTAGACGTTATGACGCCAGTTCTATCTTGAATATATCTTTGCGGGAAAAAAAATCAATTAAGGAGAATCAATTACTATTAAAGTGTTGCTATAGGCAAATTATTAACTATCCCACAAAAACCGATCTTTTGTGTAGTGAAATGAATAAATAGTCAGCTAATCGAAAACAGTGTGTTATTTTACACAGGCCACAAAATTAATAGTTTTTTATTTTTTTTAAATTACTGTAATCATCTCATGTCTGAATTATTTTTCTGAGACAGTTAAAAGTTTGTGACTAACTCAAACGACTCTTAACACTAACCGAAGGTTTTTATTTTCTGATCTGGAAATAAATAAACAAATTTATAATATGAAATATTAATTCTTCTTCTTGATCACATATTAATTACTATTCTCCTAATTATTTTTGACAAGCGCATATAAGTGCTATTGTTAAATTTTATAATATTTTTAAGTGCGACTCTTCATCATCATTAGTGAATTGTCAAATTATGTAAAAATTCAATTAAAAATTTTCTACGGTTTGATTAGATCTACTGTTTTTTTATTTTTATTATATTTATATACCCTTTTATTGCCGGTGTTGCATAATATACTATTAAAAATTTTTTTGTTGACGAACGCGTATGAGGATTCATAATTTGATTGTTAAAATATATAATATTTATAATAGTGATTCTTCGTAATGGCTTCATCAAATTACGAAATGCGCCATTTAAGTATTAGTAGTTGATTTTTTAACGTTAAGTAGTAAGTAGTTGATTTTTTAAAATCTTTTTATAGTATTTATATTTTCTTTTTTATTTGATTTTGAAAAACATCAAATTTTGCTGTTGAGAGAATGGCCTTTTTTTCCCGTTGACAAGCGTATATGAAGGCTCATAAGAATGTTAAAATATGTGATACTTGTAATGTAATATTCAATTATGATTAAATATCTTCAGTGCAGTTATTTCAATCTTTCGGAATTGATTCCTACTTCTAGGAATGTAAGGGTAATCAAGTTACTTGAATTATTGCTAAGATATGAATAAAATCATAATAGAATTTAAATGAACTTCGTCGCCCCTACTTTTATTTATGTTTAACATAACATAACTATGAATCGTTATCTTTAAGGTATATGAAAGGCATGTTTCAATGTGTGTTTTCCTTTTCTTGGATTTGTTCTGATAAAAATGGAGTTATATTTGAAGGATTACCTGTAAACAATCAATGTTTTACTTGTTAATGTAATAAATAATAAAAAAGAATTAGAAACTAGCATAATTAAAATGTGTTGAATGTTGTTCTGAGTAATTCTACTGACAATTATAATTGTTAATTTTACGCATTGAATATTTTTTCTGCCGGCGTTATTTATTTAAAAATTGAATTTAGTTAATCGTTATAAAAATAAATTTTTATTATAATTCTCGGAGTTCAGAATTATTAATTAAACGAAGTAATTTTTGATAACAACCCACCCATTCTTACGTTATTAATGTACACTGCTGTTTTTGAAAATGGTTGAACATAATTTTTATCATTTCAGAATTGAGACTAGTGATTTTTCAGTTTTGGGCTATAAATTTTGTCGCGAATTGATTAATATGTTTTTACAATCGTATTTTTTATATATATTTTTTATCATTTCGTTTTTTTTACTCCATATATTTTTTTCCAGATTCATCCATAATAAAAGTGTTGGTTTCTTTAACTTTTGAAAGTTATATATTTTTTTTTATTCAATTCTGCAAATAACCACTATTGAATAAGAAAATATTAGTTCGCTGAGAATAAGAAAGTATGCATAACGCATATAAGCTGTGTGTTTATGCAATTCACGTAATAAGATGCGTTCCCCTTTATTAACTCCGGAACGATTATAACTTATGGTTAGCCACACCCTTATTTATCCTCTTACCTGTTGTGTATATTGATTGATGACCTAATTCTGGCCTATCTTTTGAATGAAAAAAAGGGAAAATAGTATTTTTTTTTCTTCCTTTCAAGGAGAGCCCTTCTACCTCTTAAAGCGATTATGTCATTTTGAAGAGATTAATAAAGCATGTTCTTTTCCTTTTTTTTTCTAAAATGAATGTAGTGAGAGCAGTCAGGTTTAATTGCATCTGAGGCAGTATTTTAGCACTTTATATTCTATTTTTTTAAAAATGCTTTTCATTTTGTATTGATATATTTGAAAAAAAATTATTTTTCAAGCCGAGGTTAATAAAAAATTCACGTTTCCGGGATAAAAAGAGATTGCCACCAGCATTTTTCCAATGTGAGGACGAAATTCAATTTAATAATACCCATTTTGCTGTTCTCCTTAAGTAAATGTCTTTATATTTGGTAATGAAAATATGTTTTTCTTTATTAAATTCCATTTTCCTGTATGTCAATAAGACCTGCAACCATTAGTTTGTGCCGTTTGAGATCTATTTTAAGAAAAGTGATTAAATGTTTGATTTTGATATTGTATAAACTTATAAGGAGAAGGGGGATCAATCTCATTGGGTCCTAAAATTGTATCTTATGCGGGTACCTCAGAGTATTTTGACTGGCAATCCTAATAATTGATTTGTCGTATTACTACACTACCCAAGCCGTAACAATTACTGATTGCTGACGATCCTGCTTTGTTCAGCAATCATGTAGTTCGTAGTTTCTTGTTTAAAAACAGGTGTGGTTTAGTTTTAATTGAAAGACTTTTCTTGATTAGCAACATAGGAATTCCTTTGTCTTATGAGATTTTAAAATTTGAAGGAATGTGTGTTGAACGTTATTACCTTAAATTCAACTGCTTAGATACTTTTTCTTCGTAAGCCTTAAGATGGTAATTTATGATGAAATGACATCATTATAAATTTAGCTTTAAATTTGTGATATTGCTCCAATTTTTTTCCTGTGCCTTGGTTAAACTTATAGGTAACTTAGTTAACTATAAACGAATAGGTTAAACTTTTTTTACTTAAAATACTTTTGGCACATGGTTATGACCGTTTGATTTAAAAGACAAGGCAGCCTATTTCTCACTAAAGGGTTTTGAGTTAGAACTTTAACGTGGAATGAATAGGCTTCACAAGTTTTTTTTTTTTCTTCCATGGAACGAGAATTGTTTTTATAAAGGAAAAAGGACATAATCATTAATTTTTATGAAGGAAAACGAATGGAACCGTAGATTTTTCTGAAAGAAAAATAAATTAAATTGCGAATTTTGTGAAGAAAATAGTTTATAAAAGAGAGTATAGTTAACTTTTTAAATTTTTTAAATAACCTTGATTTTTAAATGAAATGCCCATTTTCTTTTAACTAGCCAGGGTTTTCATGAGTCCTTGAAAGTTTTAATTCTGATCTAAAAGAAAAAATCTGGAAATCTCTTGAAGAAAAATTTTTTTTCTTTCTTTTTTTCTATAAGATGCATTTTTAACTTTTAGATTTATAATACGAAATAGAATTAGATTAGTAATTTTGAGAGCAAAAGTATCTTAAGTTAGTTAATAAATATTGTAAAATTTTTATGTTGTTCTTTTTTTCTTCAATTTTTCTTACTACCGTTAAATTCTAAGACCTTCGGAACCCTGCTTATCGCTCTGGCAGTAATAGTGCTTGCTGCAAGTTAAGTTGTGTTGTATTTCAGTTTTTGTAGTTTCTTCTTATATTTAAAATATATATATATATATTTTCAAATTAAAAATAAACCTATTTTTTATTGCTCATTCATTGTCAGGTTATGAGCTGTTTTAGCAGAAAATAATTGCATTGTTCGACTCAATTTAAAGTTTTGAAATAAAACAATGGAGTGCTATAATTTATGCTGTTACATAAATTTTCAGGCGAGTAAACGGATCTCTACTACGCACGTCATAAATTCCGAAAATATACTTCATCTCATTCTCATTTAACAACTTATAACTTGAGGATAAATGTGAGCAGTATGTATCTTCGAGATAAGTTGTTTGAAATTCTGATTAAGGAAACCCATAAAAAAAAAGTCCTCGCTGTCTTTATTTTTGATAGACATTTGATAGAATGAAAGAAAGAAAGCCAAAACAGATGTGGTTTTTAGACTTTAAAAAAACTTATTCCTTTAATTGGTTAACAAGGTTGAAATTATTTACAGACAGTTGTCTCTTGTCTGTATAAAAGTGATAAAATTAGATGTTCAATATATTAGACCTGCGGTTCCAATTTTGTTTCCACTATGGTTTCCACTATGCGACCTTCTTTTCGCGGAACCCCGAGACTTAATGAATAAATTTCACTAACAATTGTAAATATATTAATCAAAGATCGACTGTTAATTATTTTCAAAAAATTTAATGAAAGAAGTTTTATAAATTATTTTGAAAATATTTAATGAATGTATGAAATTTTTTTCTTCGTATCGTTCTTACTAGTCTTCTAATTGAGTTTCATGTTAGAAAGTTAAGGTTTGAAGCGTCATCTACTCTAGTTCATAATTTGATTTTAGTGTATGTGTTACCGGCAAAGTATGAAAGGATTTATATTTCGCACATTGCCTAGGCATTATATATAATGCCGGATGCTATTTAGGCAAAGTATGAAATAAACGTCCTGATGAGGTTATTATGTAAATAATGTGAATGTTACTGTGAATGACCGTAATTGTTGACATTCACCGGTGAATATTGACAATCACATAGTCGCTTTGGTGAATGTCCGAAATATTTATTACATCCGATTTGATATTAATTTATTCGTGGATATAATTACATTTATTCGATATTTTAATACTTACTGACGATAGATTAGAAGAAACTTCAGTGTTTGGAGTATCGGGCAAATATATATACCCGGCAATGATACTTGACTTTAAAAAAATATCAGTGTAGGGTATACCGGGCAGTGGCACTTAATCTTTAAAAAAAAACATCAGTGTAGGATATACCGGGCAAATGTATATCGGGCAGTGGCACTGAACCTTAAAAAACATCAGTGTAGGGTATACCGGGCAGTAGCCCTTGACCTTAAAAAAACATCAGTGTAGGGTATACCGGGCAAATGTATATCGGGCAGTTGCCCTTGACCTCAAAAAACCATTGCCCGGTATACATTTGCCCGGTATACCATACACTGATGTTTTTTTAAGGTCAAGTATCATTGCTCGGTATATATTTGCCCGATACTCCAAACACTGAAGTTTCTTCTAATCTATCGTCAGTAAGTTTAACAACCACCGATTTCGGTTATTCACAGTAACATGCACATCATTTACATAAGAACCTCATCGGGACGCTTATTTCATACTTTGCCTAAATAGCATCCGGCATTATATTATATATATATATATAAAATATATATAATGCCTAGACAAAGTATGTAATACTTCTCATATTTCATACTTTGCTGGTGACATTTGCATAAACTGAAAATAAGAGCTGAAATATGGTTTTAACTAAAATAAAAACGAAAATTGACAGAAATGAATCTCGTAAATGGTTATTTACTAAACATACTTTTACAGTGTTTTTTTTTTTGTATTTGATACGAGATACTGATGCAATTTTTCATAAATCCATTCATTATTCATTCAATTTATTGTTACTAGAAGAAACATTTTTAGATTTACTTTTCTTTCTTCACAAGTATTTTACTTGAATAATTTTATAAAAATAATGGAAGTATTAAATAAATAATGGGTATAAGTGATAATTAGGTAGGTATAAATTTAATGATCGGTTTCGAAATTCGTAAATGATTATAAATGTCCTAACTCTCGAAACCCCTGTGACCCTTTTACGGAACCATAAGGTTCCGCGTAACATCGTTTGGGAACCATTGTATTAGACTCTGGGTCTCTGCGGAATAAAATACTAAATATCTTAGTCACAAGATAATTTTTTTTTTTCTTACGGTGATTAACTCTACACAGAGATATAAATATTTTTTTTTTCGAAGATCAATTTTTGAAAAACGAAAGTTACAAAATTCCATTAAAATTACAATTTCTCGCTTGAACGTATTTTTTTAATGAAATCAAACAAATCAAAACATTTTTTGTGATTATGAACTTTACTGCAACAACTAGTACGTTATACCAAATATGGATGTTATTTTTAACATTAAGAAATAGTGAATGAAAGATTTTATTGGAGAAAAACAGCCTTCAACGAAAATGTAGTTTTTCAATATGTTATTCAAGAATTTTGACCAATTCATGTTCATTATTGTCTCGAAACGGACCGCCAAGTTTTATGTTTAAATTCCGTTATTTCTCGCTTACCGCTCTATTACAAAATGCTATTCGTAACACATGGATGGGCTCTGTGAATAAACTATGCTAAACGCTTAAAAGGTTTTAACCATCAACATCACGTGATTTATTTTCCTTTTAATAAATGCTATTGTTTTATATCTTTCATTGCGACTTCATTCTAAACATTTCGGAAAATCGTTTTACTTTTATGCATTCGTTTGTTTGTCTGAATGTTTGAGACATTCGAAAGTCAAACATTCCTTCATTCACAATTTCTCTATGCTAATATTAACTTTCCTATTTCGTACAATTTACTATCGATTGCTGTGAAGTAGTTCATGACCCCCGAAGTATTATTGGTATGTTTTATTTTGCATTTGTAATTTTGTTTATCATTTTGTAATTTTGCTTTTTAAATTGATTCACGAATGAACAAGTAAGTTGACGATTACGTATTGTATGACGACTACAAATGGATAATAGACCGTGCAATATCAATATTATTTAAGCGTCGTTATAATGGCTTTTGGAAAAAATATTCTCTTGATATGTCGTGTCTTACTGTAAATGATGTATCATATTCGGTTATATAACTATCGAATAAGACAATATTGTAGTTATTATCACTAATGATAATTATCGAATAGAATATTATCGATAATTATAGACGACGAATCGAATAAGATGAATGTTATCGATGATTTTACTTGATACTATTCTGAATGTTGATAAATTTTATTCTTGGTCAAAAAATTGATAAATTTTGGTAAATATTATGTGAATGGAAATATATTGATGAGAAACATCGTAATTTATCGATGTTTCCCATCAATATATTTTAATATTAAAATTCAGATAGTACCTAACATTCATGAGAATATAAATGGGGTTTTGTTCAAAAAAGTTTTTTTTAAAATTTAATTTATGGCAACAGTTAATAAACGTACGCTAGCAGTCTGTTTCTTCTTAGTAAACGTACGCGAGCAGCCTGTTTCTTCCGACTAGAGATGAATTCGGGCTCGTTTTTGGAGGGCCGAGCTTTAAGATACATAGGATTATTTAGATCTCGAGCCTGCCCGAACCCGATATATACATCAGATAAAGGCCAAATTTTGCGGTCTCGTCACTTGGCCTTTGATGTCTATATAAGGGCATAGCAAATTAAAACTTTTTCTATCGCTAACCTGTGAAAAAAAAAAAAAAAAAAAAAAAAAAAACCTTGGAGGAAAAACTGAACCAATTGAAATTCCAAGATTACTAAATGGTTAAAAAAGAAAGTCTTAATCTAAATAAAAGTCATTTGACAATTAGCTTTAGCCTCACAAAGAAAAAGCATAGAACTGAAGTAGCAGATCGAGTAAATTTTTATACCTTCTAAATTTTAAAATTTTCGTACTCAATGAATGAACCAAACTTTGTTGTAAGTAGTAAAAAAATTATGAACATTTTATCAGGAATCTGAGTCCACCCGAGCCCGAAACCTATTTTCAGCACGGGCTAAACCTATTTCCTCTACTTCCTACATTTTATTTATTTATTTATCTTTAATATAAAAACGTATTATTTTAGGTGAAATGCACGCTTACCACAACGTTAAGTTCAGCAACGAATTTTTTTTATTGATACAAAGATTAGAATTCTTTAAGCTTAAGCATTTATCGTTATATGATAAAAGTTTTTAATGAATCATTGCTCTGGAATTTTTTTTTTAAATGTTATTCACGATATCTCTTTCATTTTCTTATTTTTTTACTATTTTTTTTTTTATTTCATGAAATATTTCTTAACACGTAGTTTTATTTTGAATTGGCGTAGCTTTGTTTCCTTCCGATTTCATCTTCAATAAATCTTCAGGCTTAAAAAAAGAAAGTATAATAATTGTAGCATTAAAAATAAATAAAACATGAAAAATAATACCAATCATATTTATGCTAGATATTTTTTGTTAGAATTGCGTTCAATATAATTGCAGCTAGAAAACGACCTACTCAGGAAAATCTACAATATTTCCTGCACATAAAAGATGTATTGTTCTTTCTAAATTTGTAATTTATTATTATAGCTTTTCTAGTAGTTTATGGTTAATTTTTATTACCTCAGATCAAAAATAATTCATAAGTAAAGTTCGAATTTTGATGGCTTTAAATATAATTTTAAATAATCTCAAAAATAGAATAAAAACAGCCCTAAAAACTTTAAAAAATTTTTCCCCCTTGAAATACAAAACAGTGTCTTATCAGAAATTCCTAAATGAAACTTCCCCCCCTTTTTTAAAAAAAAAAAAAAAACAATTTACACTGTAAAATAAATAGAGAATTAAAAGAATCGAGAATTATGTAGCAAAAGAAATCCCCAAAGTTTGTAATTGGTGATAAGTGAGACAAAAAGACTAGGATGTAATAAAATAGTAATGCAGAAGGGGGTGTTCATTAATGATGTCACATTTCACCCTACTCTTGTCACATATTACATTATGAGTTATATCATTCTATTTTCTAATAAATGTTCATTTAAACAGTTTTTCATTCCGATACAAAGCACTACGCTGTGTTGGATCATATTTCAAATTTTAAATATGTAGTTTAATTACGTTGTGAAGATTTCCGTATTGTCATCTGCAGCAGAATTATCGCCAAGTCTTGATAATTTTCGTGGAACTTAGGGAAAAAAAAAAAAAAAAAACATTACGGGAGAGACTAACTCGATCGTAAAGTATAACTAGTAGCTCTCCCCAGGCAAATCTCTAAGTTTTATTTATTTTGATTTGCAAGTTTAAATTCCATTTGGCCCTTATTGGTAATTGTCGTGAAAAATGTCGATACGAAAATTACATTTGTAAACATGACAATGATATTAATGATTACGTGTGTACTTTTGTGATGAAAAGTAATGTAATTTGTTTAATAATATTTTTTAATAATCTGATTTTAAATGTTTTTATTCTAACAAAAATCAGTTTTGCCAAAATTCTTGTTACACCCTCCATCCCCTATGTTATTATTTCACCAACCTCCTAAAGCGCAACATCATTTGTGAACGGCTTCTTAGGAGTAAAAATTAATTCCGAAATTGTACAAAAATTCCGTAAAACGGAAAGAAAAAAAATTAAATACTCTATTCTAAATAATATTCTAAATTGAAAAGAAAGTATCTCAAAATCTAATAAAATACCATGCAAGAAAAAAATGTGGGAAAAAAAATGCTAATGTCTCGAAAATCTGGTTCTTTGCTTTAATCATACGAAATTCTTCCTGGTGTTGTTTGATAACATAATCAAACGAACTAGCAGATTCACAGATGGTCCCAGGCTGGGAATGTGAAATAATATACACAATTTCTCATTTAAAATTTTTTTTATTATTCCCATTTCTGTGTTCAGCCGGGAAAGAAGAGGACTCTTATTTTTAAGAGCAGTTCAAAAGCTTCCTACGTGTGAACTTCAACTCCATAAATGTTGGCGTTTTCTGTTTGTATTTGGATTGAGTGGTGTGCAGCACGGGCTTCGAAGAGTCTGTTCCGCCTTTGTGTGGTAATTTTGACATGGCTGCGCAAAAAAGAACAAAGAAATCATTTGTATGTTATGGTAGCAGTCAGGAACAGCTTTAAACACGTGGACAGGGCGCTTTTTTCTTCACTTTTTTTTTTTTTTTTCCATCTCACTCTTTTTTTTTTTTTTTATAAATGTTACCAGTGCGCTCTCTGAGACAGTTAAATCTTCTTGAATCTCTGCTTGTCTTATGCTTCTGTGCGATTGTTATTTTTTTAATGTTTATTTTTTTTTTTTTTTCACTTGGACATCAAGTAATTGTTTAAAGTCTTATTGCAGCTGTTAAGGCTTTCGGGTATTTTTCTTTCCTTTGCGTAGGAAGCCAAACTAATTTACTTCCCCTGTCTCGATTTACTGGTATGGATTCAGTGCCGTTAAGCATAAAATAACTTGTGTACTATAATTTCAGTAAAAAAATACTGCATTTGTTTTTCAAAAAGAAAAAGAATAGAAAAACTTATCGGCGTTAAAACAACATTATAAGTTATATTTTAATGAAGCCTGTTAAGTTTTTCTAAACATTTATTGCATTGTTCCAATATAATTTTTTTTTTCTATTAAAAAAAATGACTAAGTAAAACCGATAATCTAATCAAAATGTTTATTTTATGTTTGATATAATATATATGTTAAAATATGTTTGATAATGCTTGGCTATACAATTTGGTAAATTTTGAACAGAATATTTTTATATATTTTATGAAAATGTAACTGTAAGAGATAATATTGAATTTAAGCTTTTTAAGATGAATAAGTTTATAATCTTTTCCTTACTTATTGTTGGTGTAAAATATGTGCTTTTCTAGTATTTGCATTTTTTTCTCAAACTTTTTATTGAAGGAATTTATTTTTACCAAAAGTGGCTCTCGCGCCTTTATTTAAGTAAATATTTATTTTCTTTTTTATAGTTTTTTTATTATTATCAAGATGTTACATTTTATTTATTTAATTTGCTTATTAATGTGTCACATGTGCGCGATAACGCGATTCTCCCCTCGCGGCACATGGCATCATATATGAAATGAGCCTTCCCGACTCCAGCGGCTCCAAATCACATGGACGTGATCTCAATTCGATTACTCTCGTATTAGTTAGTACGCATACATACTCTTTAGTACATATCGCTGGTTCAAAACTAAAACGACACATCTCCAATTGAGTTAACATTGCAGATGTGTCGTTTTAGTTTTGAACCAGCGATATGTTCTCGGTGCGTGCGGGCCTGGGATAACGTCACTTTCTCCTTTCAGCAGTCCTGAATGAGTTAATACATTTTAACAGTAAACAAATAATTTTACCCTTTTAAATGGATACTAATACTCCTGCTATTTAATACCTGCATCTCCTTTCCTGTAATTTTACATAATCTGATAAAGACATTAAAAAAATCATTTTATTTTTTCGGGAGCTTGGATGATAGTAGCTTGGATTAAACCAGTTGTTTTAAAATTTACAACTGGAATCGGCTTAAGTTTTTGTGGACATTTAAAAGTATTTTAGATAAAGCTTATTTTGCTACAAATTGAGCTTAAACAGTTTAAATTTTGTAAGTAAAGTATTATTTTTTTTAAAAATACATTCTATGTTTATTGCTGTGAGATTGGAATTGTAATTGTGTTTAATGGTTGGGCATGTGTCTTATTTACTTTTATAACATTTTGTTTGTTGATTTTTTCAATGACGAAAATACAGTTATATACCGAAGATAATTTTTTTTTTATTGGTACATACGCTTAGTGTATAATTTGGATCCTATATTAGTAACTTTCTTTTCTAAAACATTAAATTTAACTGTGGTGAAAATAAATTTTGCTTAAAATAAATAAATAAATTGATAAAATAAAAATTTTTTTAAACCATTTTTTTTTTAAATAAACCTTTAAAAGTATTCTTTTCATTTTGTTATTTCTTTACTTTGCAAAATGTTATTTTACTTCAAAAAAAAAAAAAAGAAAAAGAAAAAAAGATGAGTCCGACTTGTGTGATTGACTTCTTTTTTTGTATGCTTTGGATCGAAAAAAAAAGCAGTTAATTCAAGGGGTGGCAACTCTGTTATGTAGCTGATGAGTCAGTAAGCGTCGACGGCAGGAGATAAAATCAATTAAGGGGGTCATTGAGGTGAACAATTAAGGAAAAAAAATCGTTTAGTACAAAAGTTATCAGTTCTAAGTACTTAAATCTTTAATGAATTATTTAATAAGTTCAAACTAGAACTTTTTAATTTTAAGGATTTTTTAAAACTAGGAAAACAATTGGTTGTTATTTATTGAACACGAATATTCGAAATCGTAATCTTCATAAATCGAAATTGTTACTTGGGTAAAATTAAATAAATAATGCCAAAAAACTGAAGCTGTTTAGATATTACTTGATTAAAAACTTAATTTGCTTCAAAAATATACGAAGTGGCAATAACAGTCTTCTCGTTTCAAATGCTCAAATACCGGCACTCATTTTCAAGACTTGTCAGACGTGAAGAAAAAAAGATACGTTACGAAACATAAAACGTTTTATATATTTCTAATCATTTTTGTTTTTTTTCTCATTCACGTTTGGCAAATCTTAATAATAGGCGCTTGTTTTTTGAGTGCTTGAAACATGTCAACTGTTATTTCCAATTTGTATATTTTTGAAATAAATGTTGTTGCTCATGTATTATTAACGTTACTTTATTTATTCATTGACAATGTTACGTCATTAACAAAATATAAAATTTTCAAAGTATAGATTTTAAAAAATGTTTTAATTTACAAAAAGCTTTTTGTTGCCGTTTCCACAAATATTTCAGTAATTCTATTTGATTTATTTATTTTTTAAATCGTTTTTGCTGTTCATTTATGCATTTTAAATATGAAAGAAATTGTTGTCTGGCATGTCATTATTTCTTAAAACTCTTAATTTCTCTCTTTTTTGTTGATCTTAAAAAAAAAAAAAAGCATACAATTAAACCTTCCTTTATTATTTATTTTGTTCTTATTCTCAAATTCTAATGTTTTATTATGAACTACTATGAGGTGTTATTGGCCAAAAATGAGAGGGGGGTTTGCACGTTTGAAACGCGAACCAATTTGATATAGTTATTAATTATTTAAGAAAGCTAACCACACTGTGTCAAATAAAATTTTCCTCCACAAACAAGGGGATCTCCTTTGTTTTTAACTTTTTTCCTCCTCCTCCTTACTTATAACTACCTCTACGCGCCCAAGTGACATTTTTGAATCAGATTCCTAGGCATTTTGCCCGCTTTCTCACCTATCTGTTGAACAATCGTGTTGTGACGGTTTTGCTGTGTGTCACTGTGTATGTTTTCTTTTTTAACGGTAAGATTAAAAAGGCAGTTGATCTTTATCTATTGGAAGCAGCAAATGTGAAGTTTCAGATACCTTCAAAACCTTCCTCCAAAATTTATTTGTTTTTCGCCTTTTTTTATTATTTATTTTTCTTATATATATGCAAAATACTGTTTTACTATTATAGCATATTTGCAAAATAATGTTTTCTAACTTTGAGGGACATTTGATAACTTTGGGCTCTTAGTCTGCAAAATAAGCAATTCGCAAACACTCTCCATTTTTTTTAGGTGCTTAGGTAATATTTGAACGGCGTCATTAAAAAAATTGTTTAAATATTTAATAATTTAACATATTTTAATTCTTTCTCATTTTTAATATTTTCTTACATTTAATGAAAAATACATTTAATTTTCTAGTCCCAATTTTAGGCTTCCAATTCAAAATTTTTGCTCAAACTTTTATCTGTTGAACTGCTCTGAAGTGTACCATAAACCACGAAAATTAGTCCAAACCCCATACACCTAATTATATTATTGCTATTGGCAGTGAAGTTCAAATCGTGGGAAGTGTTGATCATTGTGCTTTATGCGGTCAAGGGACACAATCATTCTGCATGCACGAGCGATTGAACTACATCTCTGTTGCAGAAGTCAAGGACGGTCAAAGAACAGAATTCGTGATTTTTGCTTGTTCAGATGTTTTTCTGCCCACTCCTTCTATTTTAAAGTATTGAATAGGAAAAATTGAGTTGATGAATCAATGCCATCTGTTTTTATTATTTTTATTATTATTATTTGCATTTGCCTGATGAGTCTGGTCGTGAACGTTTTTTTTCTCTTGGTTTTGTTTCAATGAGAGCATTGTTATGTCATACGTTATTTTTAAGTCTACGTTTTCTTAAATTTATTTTCTCGGTTTTTATATGTGCATTAGACAAAGAGATTCCTAGCGTTCTTGAAGATCATATCCTGTTTTAACTTTTGTTGTTGTAATGGGAATCTGATTGTATAATTTTCTTTAAAAAAATATTGCATACATAAAGTTAAGAATATGAATATATTTGATTTATTTATTTATTATTATTTTTTGTTTTGTTTTGCTTTTTCTATTTTTTTTTAAACGTTTACCTGTGTTACTCAAGCTTGAATTTACTTGTTTAATATAAGACAAAAATACTGTTGAAAATATGAATATTTTTTTTTTCTATAGTCTTTTTTATTTTTTGAAACATTGCGTTCTGTTTATTAAGCAACATTTTATAGATTTAAAGAGAAACATATCATAACGATTAATTATAGCGATATTCATAGATAAAATTAATAATAATAAAAAAGGCGATTTACTTATCCTTCTCCTCACTTAAATAAGTTTACTGCCGCAGAGGTGCGCTTGTAGTGACCTTGTATAAGCTTGGGAAAGAAACTTAGTTTTTATCCCATGCTTTGGTCAAAAATGGTACTAAAAGTTGTGAAGTTTGAGAAAACGATTCTATTAAGTAAATTTTTACAGAATCGTTTGCTATTTAAAATTTTTGTTTTGGTATAAATAAGGCACATTAAGTATTTTTATTGCTGTTACAAATTTTTTTTTCTTCTAACTAATCGCTTAAGTTCATCTCTTAGAAAATGATAGTTAAATTATTAGCATGTTACTTAATGAAAATATTAAAAAAGATTTCCTTTCCCAAGACTTTAACTTAAAGATGAGACAACAGCTTTTATTTAATCGTTTTCTCAAATGCAGAATAAATTAATGTAGATTTATTCGTGCAGACATAGAACTCAAACTATTTTACGAACGTTCAATAACTCTGTCTCGTTATAATAACTTCTCCAATATTGATATCTTCTGAAAATTTCGTGCGCTGTTAGCTCAGTGATTGATTAAGTGCATTAAGAAAGCACAAGTGTATTTATCTTGTTGTTCGTAATGAAAATGAATTTTCAGTCTCTGAATGTGTTCCGTGAAATTAATTTCCGTCGAGGAGTTCCTATTTTAGCTTCGTCGTGATAAGCATGAAAAAGAGCCGGTTTGTGTTACTTCATATCTTGAATAAATGCATTCATTCCATTTCTTTTGAAGAACAGCTAGTGTTCTTCCTTTCATATGGTCGCTTTTTAATAATTTTTTTTATTATGAATGCTTGGCTTTTAAATTATGTTTAGCTATAAAATTGTATTTGCTTTTTCATTAAGTGAAATTAAAATATTGTTATGAAATAGAGGTAGTGTAAACTATGATATTTAGAAAACAGCATTTGCGTTTTTTATTTAAATCTATATATATAAAAGTGAATGTGTGTCTGTCTGTCACCTATAGACTCCTAAACCATCCGACAGAAAGCTGGGAAACTTGGCATACAGATAGTTCAAAACACGAGGAAGGTTTATGCCGACATTAGAACATTCTGCGACAAACCGTTCCAGCGATATCAGCGAAAATCAAAATGGAATTTTCTGATTGGTTAAAAGTTAGCCATTGTTTTAAATTTTGCTATAAGCGATTCAGTTTTCAAATATCTTAAAGATAACAACAGTGATATTTTCTATCTTATAGCTCTATTCTTTTAGAAAAGTAAATTACACATTCTTTAATATTTAATTATAATTCTGGCAAGTTTCTTTATGTCAGGTGAGCACAAGCACGTAAAATCAACGAGAATAGATTTCGTAATTATTGGTGCTATCACGGATTTAGTACTGTGAAAACTGCTTAATAAAAATAAAGGTGAAAGCAAATTTCATTCAAATTGCACGTTTTCAATAATTATTTATATCTATTATGCAATTTTAGGTTAGCACAATTAAATAGAGTTTTTGAAGGTTTCATTGCTGACAGTTGTCATTTGAAAACTATTAGAATGTTTATTATTAAAAAGTTTTCGAATACCCAATCATTTTATTTCTTTCATTTAAAAAATAGATTTTTGTTTTAAATATATTTTTATATTTTTTATTTAAATTATTTCATTTTTATTGCTTTTTTTATTACTTAAAATAAATATGTGAATTTTAGATTTAGCAAATTTGCGGCCACTGTCAACTTTTACATTTCTTTTTGTTTGAGAGAGAATATTTGCAAAAATATGCCGCCTAAACGAATCGCTCTTAGTCAATCAACATCTCAAGCAAGCAAAAAGAGAAATACCCGTGTTTCAGAAACATTGGAGCAAAGGGAAAAAAGACGAAACTAATCGAGAACACAATGCTTTAGCCCGTTCCTTGAAAACGTCTGAGCAACAGGAAAGAAAACTGTTAACAAATCAACTACGCACTACTCAAGCCCGTTCGTTGGAAACATCAGAGCAACGGGAAAGAAGACTGTTAACGAATCAACTACGCGCTACTCAAGCCCGTTCGTCGGAAACATCAGAACAACGGGAAAGAAGACTGTTAACAAATCAACTACGCGCTACTCAAGCTCGTTCGTCGGAAACATCAGAGCAACGGGAAAGAAGACTGTTAACAAATCAACTACGCACTACTCATGCCCGTTCATTGGAAACATCAGAGCAACGGGAAAGAAGACTGTTAACAAATCAACTACGCGCTACCCAAGCCCGTTCGTCGGAAACATCAGAGCAACGGGATGCAGGAAGGAAAATCAATCAAGAACGCACTTTGCTGCCAATACTCTGATTTGAATCTCAGTACATTTCACTATGAACCGACAATCAACTATAGTCTTCACCTAAGCGTCATAATCGGAAAAATGGATATATTTGGTAACCCGTGCTGAGGCCTACTCTTTCTAGGAGGTGTTGGTCAAGCAATATAATCGAAACTTTTCTTGGCGAAAAAATGTCGGTACATTCGTGTTTCCAAATGACTTCATTCGGTGCTATAAGTATCGGTGCGCATATGGGCAGCCAGAGTTATTTATTACATTCACATGCAATCCTGCTTGAGCTAAAATTAAAGATCTTTTGTAACCTAGGCAAACATCATCAGATCTTCATGATGCATTACCACACGTGAGTTAAAACAAGTATTAAGTTCTATACTTAGTTTTATTGCAAAGCGTCATGTTTTTGGAGAGACACGGTGTTTGATGTATTTTATGTAATGGCAAAAAAAAGAAGAAAAAGAAAGAGAATTGCCACATGATTTGGCTTATTGAAAAAATCACACCATGACAAATTGGCCAGCTCATATCAACAGAAATACCTGATGTCGCCATTGATTCAAACTTTTTTCAGATCATCAGCAAAAATATGTTTCATGATCCGCGTGCAACACCATACATGTCTGTTTGAAAACTCACTAACGATATCCTAGAGAATTAACTGTTGAGACTATCACTGGTTTATTTCACCATTAAATAAAATTCTCATTTCAAATCATAATCGCAAATCTCATTTACACACTTAAATACAAAATGAAAATTCAAACTGAAAGCGTTGCAACGCACGCAGGGTACAGCTAGTTATTAATAAAATGCAATTGGGCGGTTTTTGTTTATTTTATAATAATTCACGATATTATTGAAATGTGAGAAATTTTCGCATTTAAATTTATTGAAAAAGGTTATAATGCGTTTGTTCTGCGACACCGTGCTTTTGGAGCCCCCTTGAAGTTTCCTCAATGTTTGAGAAGTTTAACACTTAACGGCTAATGGTTTACTCGCTTAACGGTTGCGACATTTTTTAGTTTATGATAATTCTTTTATCAATATTGTAAATATTTCTTTCAGAAAATTAAACTACAATAAAAAAGTTAGTCTTAATGAATAAGAAAATAAAATTCACGACTTAAACAAACTTAAGGAAGATTCCTACTGTGTGTGGTTTGATAGTTTTAATTTAAATGCACCAATCAAATTATTAATTTCTTAGTGTCAAATTTATATGAATTTTTATTTTGATGAAAAAGTGACAAATCTTTTGTCAGTGCAACGTGGAAAATATTTTGTATTAGAATGAAAAGTTTTTTATTAAAGACTTGAATTTTACACATATTCGTTTACTTAAAGCAACACGAATATCTCCACTTCTTTTGAAAACCGATTAAACTTTTCAATTAGTTTTCGAACCGCAACATCAAAAATGGTCGTTGTTGTCTCCCAAGGTCCGTGTCCGGATACTTACCCAGTCTTTTGTTATTGATTCCGACTTATTAAAATTGTTTTTAATTATTTCCGTTTGTCACCAGCTGAATGATGGCAGTCTAATATTTCTGCCTAAACATGAGAAAAAAAAAGCATTTTTTTTCCTCTCAATTCTGAAACATTAAATTCTTTTGTTATTTCGTAGCAATCTTGTGATAATTATTATGTGGCTCGATTTTTGCTTAATCTGTGTAATCAATTTTTAGACGATTAAAGTTGAAGCAACAACTGAATAGTAGCTTATCTTGTAAAATTTTGCCTAGCAACAAAAACTTTCATACATTTGTAATTAAGTAATATTTTGTATTACAACATAATTTTGTAATATTTTTTCAATTTACTGGGAGATAAAATAAATTCATAAGATTACTTGTATTTTCAGTTTCTTTTCCTTAGATAAGGAATAATGACTGCGTTGGAACTTTTCTGATATCGGAGCAATTTATGTGATGTGTGGTTTTTGAAATATTCCCTAATCTCGCTCTTAAAACCTCCTATATATATATATATATTTTTTTTTTGTTTTTTGTTTTGTTTCTATCATACAAATTTTTTTTTTCTTCCTGCGCTTTGAGACTGGGTTATCATTCTGTCGGGGTTGCATTCCGTGGGAAACGTTTGTTTTAAATATGGTTTGAGCTTTTAAGAAAAATAGTAATTTTTAACCTATCTCCTTAGAATTTTCCGAAAATTGACTAAATAGGGTTTCAAGTCTAAAATCTTTATTAATCTTGGTTTTTGTATTAAAATTTTTATTTTCATTGGAAGTTTAGTGCTTTTAATTGAATAATATGAAAATATCTGAATCTTAAAAACCTATTTGTAGTATTTTTCTGAACTCTTGTGCGCTATTTCAAACCCTCCATGTGATGAAAAAGAAGCAGTTTTATTTATTTGTTTTTGCTGCTAATAGTAAAATAACACAACAAAAATTAGTATCATAGTGAAACTTTTTAAAACATTTCTTTCATTCGTAATATTAGTTAGTTGACTATAAAGCTAAACTGATGAAAGACTGCATTGATGAAAAGTGTTTGTAATTGTTAAATTTTTTCCCAATGACACTTAAGGAAATATATTTTTCTGTTTAATTGATTATCAAAACGTGATTAATTTCCATGTTAAAAAGTCACTGTACGTGATATTTTTTAAATGCAATTTAAAAATAATAAACAATTTTCATGTTTCGCGCAATTCTACTTATTATTTTTATTTTATTTTCTAGATATTAATAATTATCTGTTTCAACTATGTACACCATATTCTTTTATAGTAATAATTAACGTTGCTTTTTTCCCCTAAAGCTGTTTCTCCGAGAAAAATTTGTTTTGAAAGAATCCACGGTCCAAAAATAAACTCAAAGCAGCTATACTTTTGAACTGTATGTATCATTTTGTCCGGGTCTTTAAACGGACAAATAGCGTATAGCGTAAAGATTGAAATTTTTTTAAAAAAATTTGCGATTTTTCTATTTTGATGAAAATTAGTAAAATCAATGAATCATTTCTGCAAACAATAGAGTGACTTTTCAAACATTATAATTTCAGAAAACAAGTTTTTCAGTTGCACAGAACTGCGGGTTTTCTTCATAAGCTGGCGCTATTTTCATAATTACTTTAGAGAGCGCTGGTTAAAAATTAACACAACCTAACCTAACAGTCATGAGTAACAGTTGCAAATTCTCAACAGTTTTAAAATAGCATATTATACTTTGAAAAGCTTTGTTACAGTTGTCGATATTTATTTTAAGTAGGATTTTTTTAACTTTAGTAGGATAATAAGAATTAACATAATACGATATAAGCATGGTATAAATTTTGTAATAGTGATATTTTTTATCTGTCTACTTAGACGCCAAAGTTGCTTACCTGTGTATTTGACATTCCTGGATGCGAGACGACTCATTGCCACTGAATTGATATTTGAATAGACAGCAGAATGAAATGAGAAACATTTCGTAATTAGGGTTATTACAGAAATCTGTTAAAAAAAATATTCATTTAAAATTTTTCCATTTTATTCACGTGAAAAGCCAACGATTTTGATTACGATAATTAACCAACCACTCTTTGTTATCTAATTAAAATTATGATTAAATGTGACATGTTATTGTGTTGCTGAAACCGGAAATAATATCGTGAATAGCAATTAGGAATTACACTTGTTAAATTGTAATGGTAACAGACAGTTTAATTTCTTCCTTATGAAAAACTGGCACGAGTGCTTCAGTTTCTGAGGAGTCATCTTTCAAGACTTCTTTTTTTTCCCTCTTATTTTAATTCCTATTTTTTTAATTTTTTTTTTTTATATATGTTTTTTGAAAATAAAATTCAATCACATCTCTGGGGCTATATAAATATTGCGCAAGCATCTAGGTAGTTTGTGAATTTTTCACAACGTGTGAAGATAAATACAATCGATGTTTTCGAATGACATTAAAATCCCCTTATTTTAATTTTTTTTTTTTTTTTTTTTTTTTTAAAAAGGTATAAAAAAATTTGGAAAACAATTACATTTATAAAAATTTTAAATTAGAAGTATAAGCTAAATTTGAGAAGTCAAGAGACCACACCACAAGTTAAAAAAAAGATTCCTAAAGAATATCCTACGTAAAATTTAATGAACTCAATTAAAACGTCAATTTTGTTTTATGTAAATTCATATTTTTAAAAAATTTAATTCTTGAAATTGGATTAATATTGTGAAAATCAAAGTTAAAATGAAAAACAAGGATCGCGATTTTCTTAGGAACGCATTGGAATGGTTTTGCCATTTGCTTTTTTTACTCGGGGGAAGAGGGGTCCACAATTGCCAAAAACATTGCTTGTGTAATATTTCACTATCCCCACTTAAACTGTATTTAAAAGTTTTTTTTCCTGACATAAGAAACTTATCGTAAATAAAGATGGGGATCATATATTGAAAAGAAATTAAATTTAACTAATAATTTTAAAAAGTTAATACTGTGTTAAAAAGTATTTTACCACAGATAATTAAACAAAATGTTGCACGTAAAAGTGTACATCGTTCTGAAATGAAATGGTTTATGAAACTTCTATTATTTTGTTTGGTGTCTGAATGAAATTATTAAAACTGAATTACGATATATATATATATATATATATATATATATATATATATATATATATATATATATATATTATATTGTGGATTTTAAATTTGATTTGTGTAAAAATAAATAAATAATGTAACTATAAATAAATCAAGCATCTGGACACGTGGAGCAAAAGCTCGAAGACAAATGTTGGTTTTCAGACTTCGTCCTATTTGCTAGGGAAGTGTTCTCAAAAGGTTAAAATATTAAATTTATATCTTTGGGGATCGGTACTATGATTGCTAAAAATTATTCCCTCCCCCAATTTTTTTTTTAATTTTTTTTTTTAAAGGTATATCCTCTTTTTATTTTACGACTTACTTCCCAAAAAATACATGTGATTTTCCTATGATTTGATTTAAAAATGATTTTCCTATATTTTGATTTAAATTATTCTAGAAAAATAAATATTTTTTTATTTCTCAACCTCTATAAGTTCTGTTTTAAAATACACACTTACATTTGAATCGAATGACATTTCGATTTGTGTTCTAAAAATAACGTCATCTCTTCTCAGCAATAAATGAATTGCGTCTGTGCTTACGTAAAAGAATGGAAAAAAAGAATTCTGAGGTGTTTCATAAAAAAAAAATAGTTTTATCTTTTTATTGAACAAACATGTCAGTTTATCCTTTTATTTTTCAAACATACAGTTGAAAGACAGGTTTAGTAAAGTCGCTTTTCGAAATGGTGCAATTTTCAACTTTTCTGTATTTTATTATTCCAAAGAGTTGATACCCTTATTAAGGGATACTATTTCCAGTGTTGATACTCACCTGTAACAGCTTATCTACTATTTTTATTACCTGTAACGATATCAAACAAGCTGTCATGTTTATCGAGGTTTTTCCTTTTCTTTATCTCTTTGCTTTCGTCTTTAGTTCAGACATTTTTTTTAGATATGAGAGTTTAGTGACTGATATCTGAAATTTTTCTTCTTCCTAATTTTCTTTCAGGTGAAAAACTATTTGTGTTAATAGTAATTAATTATTTTTTTCCTAAGAAAACAGATTTAAGTTCCCTTAATGGTGATATATAGTGGTAGTATTAAATTCTCGTCTTGTTTATTTTTCTTAAAATAAGCTTCACCAATTTTGTCTCTCTCTCTTTTTTTTAAATAACAGTCCATTACAAAAAAGAAAAAAAAATATTTTGATATTATTTAACGTTTATACTAAGTTTGCTTTTAAATTTTGGACAATTTTTAAGCTATTGCTTTGAAATAATTTGCTTCAAGTTATATCGTGGCAAAAAGTTAATAAAATTAATTTTAACAAAAATGAAAGAAATTTCTTAAAAATATTTTAGTATAATTCATTTCTTGAAGGTCGTGGAAAAGTCAAGAATTTAAAGTCATGATCCTGCGCTTTAGCCTATTATCAAAATTCTCTTCAGACACGTTCATATTTGCTGCTGAAATACATTCTCAATGTAAAGAATTCGATTCTATGCAATCTCATGAAAGTTAGATGAATACCTTCTTTTCGGTTGGACGAGGTTAGAAAATATGTATATATATTTAAAAAAAAAAAAAAAATGCGATTAAAGTTCGAAGATTCATTTGTACTTGGATGTTTGGTCGCTATAACTGCTCTCAAAGTTCGCCTGTTTTTCGAAACGTAACGCCTTCTCTTACTCACTAAAAGCTTTTGGAAAAGGCAAAAAAAGAAAGCATTTTTTGGAAAAGTTAACTTTATCGTTTACATGACTCTCGGACCGTTATAAAAATTTTCTACGGACACACTCAAGTTAGCTGCTTATTTGTGGACCAATATAAAGAATTGGGTCTTCTAAAATCTTGTAAAAGCCAAATGGAAACTAAAAGAAAAGTTTCTTACTGAGAGATCCGTCGTACAAGGTTAGAATCGATGGGAATCGAAGAATTGTCGGGAAAATCCTGAAGAACGCGATTGGAGTTAAACTTAGTTTTTCAAAGCTCTTTCGCCAAAAAAAAAAAAAAAAAAAAAAAAAAAAAAAACAGTTTGAGTACACTTAGAACCAAGCAAATCTATTATTTTTACTCTCTCTCTATATATATATGCCGTCTTGCCGTGAAGAATGATGTGAGCTTTAGAACGGACAAAATACTTAAATATTTTAAAGTTATTAAACTTAAAAAAGTCTAATTTGGCGAAATTTTCTCACCGAGACAAAAATAAAAACCACTGCTTTATTCACAGTTTTACAAATTTTGATGAGTCCAGATAATACAGCATTGGAGTAAGTTTTTAAATATTAAAAATTTAGGCATTTCTTCACAATGACGTCATTTTCAGAATAATCATTAATGCTGTTTTTCGAAGCTGTGTCGCCAAAGAAAATCTGACCTACACTTGAAGCAATGCGATGTTTTTAAACTATCTATATAATTTTGCCGTGAAGAATTATCTGGGCTTTAAAACAGACAAATAACTTGAATATTTTAAAAGTAATTCTTTTTTAAAAATCGCTAAGTTGGCGGCATACTACATTCAGTTATGCAGCATAGGAGTAAGTTATTAAAAATAAGACCACAAACGCTTTTCATTTTTACAAAACTGTGGCTTTTTTCCATATTGACGTTTCTTGCCATTTTCAAAATAAGCGTAGACAGTGTTGGCCTTAGATAGGCTAAATTTGATCTAACAGTTGCAAACTCACAGCAGTTATAAAAGTAGTACTATTATTCGCAGAAAAGCACAATTTCATACTATGACGGAGCCTTCAAAAAACGCCTTAGCGATGACTATAGGCTAAACTTGACGTAAGTCATGAGCAATTGTTGGAAGCTCACAGCAGTTATGAAAATAGCATATTCGCAAAAAGCATAAGTTCATAATATGACGACAAAGACTTCTTAAAACAGTCTAGATTCGTATGTGCTTGGATGATAAACAAGTCGGTTGCTGTAACTCCTCATAAGTTAGAATTTGGAAAATAAGTTTTAATGCCTTATTTTACACACTTAGTTTTTAAAAAATGCAAAATTGGAAATTCGGTTTTTAGCACCGGTGTCTGCCTTCTTTTTAAATTCTTTCTTTTTAAATTCTTTCTTTTTAAATATTTCAAGTCTCTCTTTTTTTATTTCTAGTTGGCGATGCATTTAGTCTGCATAAAATGAAAATTAGTTTGAAATGTTCTTAGCGCAGTGTTTGCATTTGGTCTTTTCTTTTTCTTCTCTTGTTTTATGTAGCTTTTCTTTGTGGGAGAGTGAGGAAAAAAATCCTCTGTAGTTTTTATGCTGTAATTTTCTGCACCAAAAACAAGTCACATTGCCTACTTTACTCACTCTGCATGCTTTCCAAACATTAAAAGAGAAGAAAATTTCTGTTTTCTTTCACATTTCCTTCACCCTTTCACGATCTCTATTTCTCAATTTCGCTTCCTCCTCAAAAGAATGCGGCAACATAGTGACACTCTCTACCTTGCTAATTGGAAGTTATGTACGCAAGAAGCTATAAATCTCACTCTTTTTTAACTTTCTTAACCCTGAGATCGTATTTACTCTGCCCTATTCTTAGATCTGGGTGATTGTAGATTTCAAAAAATTAGAAATTATGATTATGATGAAAGTCGTAAAAGAATGAATAAAAGCATACTGCGAGATAGGAATAACATCAAATTACCTTATTAAAAATGGTAATGAAATGACGTTGAATTGATTTAGATCAAATTTGCATAAGGTTAATTGAATTTTTTTTAACCTCTTTATCTCTGGAGACTACGTATTTCTATTTGGCACATTGCCATGAGATGTGATTCAACTGTCTAAAATGTATTCAATTTGAAGTAATAATGACATTTTTTAAGAATCAAACTGATCTTAAATTTTATAGGTTCAGAATGTGATAGTGTTTTTTTGCCTTAAAATTAATAATAAAAAAAAAAAAATTGAAATTGAGTTATGTGATTTTTTTTTACCTTCACTGTAGTATTTTCATTGGGAAAAGCAATGACCATGAATATTGATAAGTCTAGGTTCTATTAAAATGAGCACAATAATTCTAATTTCAACTTTGACTTTTCTTGTTATCTTGAACTTCTTTTATTTCATATTCATGAATTTCTTGAATAAATAGACCCACAAAAATTTACTGATTTTTTTAATTATGAAAAGAATTTTTTTCTCATCTAAGGATTAAGTGCAAAACGAAAGACTTTAAATTTATTCCTTTTTTTCCTTTAAAAGAAAAACGTATTTTGTTTCTTTTATACCTCTGGCATCTTAAGCTATTACTTTTATTTTTAGCCAATTTACCTTAGTTTTTGAAATAGGTTTCTGTTGTGACGCAAGTGGGGACCTCGCTAATAAACAATTTACGATAATTAGATACGTCGAAAGATATTCGTCCTTGGCCAATCTTTTTATGTATCAAATTAGTTTTTTGTTGCTTTTTTTTTATTTAAAGGTTAGTGTCAAACCGTCGTTTCTGTTTACTAGGGAGATTTGTTTGAAATTTAACCATTAATGTAACAATTATAGTGAGGGGCTGAAGTCAAATTGTAACATTATGAGTATTATTTGACGCGAAATAACACATAATTATATCAGATTGGTAACTTACTTTGCTGCAACATGTAGTTCGAAGAAACATATAATTAAATCATGAATGAAATTTTATTTTTGTAGATGAAACCAACAATACATGGGAAATTGAAACTATAGCATCAAAATGAAACATCAAGTATTCTATATGAAACATCATATATCATTTTCTGTATGAAACAATACAAAACAAATTATACATACAAAAATGTAAAACTTTCTATTTATAAGATGAACACTATATGATTATTATGAAAATATGGAAAGGCTTTCAAAAGTAGGTATGCTTTCAAAAAGCAACTAATGCAAAACACGAAGTAAAACAACGCTTGAAAATGAAAGAATTTTGGCTTGTTAAAATAGATTCTAATCAAAATAATGGAAAAACGTTTATACTAACTCTATGTAAACCATTTTTCTTATAGCTACGAATGTTTCGGATGATTTTACAATGGCAAAGCTGTTGGATCAATTTGAAAGATCCTGCTTAAAGCTTTTAGAAATGGTTTTCCCCCTTTTATCCATTCAAATGTTAGAACGACCAAAATGAGTGCAGGATGCTAAAAGTTGATTTTCGTTTTCAATACCACTATATTAAAAAGAAAATAGTATTCTTATAAATATTGCAATCCTACAGAACTATTTCAGAACTACTGATATTAAAGCTAGAAAGAAGTTATTAACTTTCAACGATCATCTGGTTGATCCGATCTTAGCATGGGTAAAAATGCCATCATTTCTAAAAGCTTAAAGCATGATCTTTCAATTTGATCCAACAGTTTTGCCATATAAAATCTTCTGAAACATTCGTTGCTAAAAGAAAAATGGTTTAGATAGAATTCGTATAGAAGTGTTTCCGTTATTTTGATCTATACCTGTAACTCAAGGCCCGGATAGCCTAGTTGGTAGGTCACTGGGCCCATGTCCAGGAGGTCGAGGGTTCGATCCCCGCCGGTCGAAGACTCTCCGTATATTTATTGTTTTAAAAAAAATCCAATACATTTAAAAAATTTTTTAATATTGATTATTTTTTTAAACAATTGCTTGTAAAACATGCATAATATAGCATGAGATTTGATAACGTAATTTATATTTTGTGCAATTTCCCCCTTATTCCGTAAACCGTACTATCTTAGAGCTACTTTAACTCAGCTCCTCATAGCAATGTTTGTTAATGTTACCCTTATAATTAAGTTATTAGCAATCAGAAGTCAGTCAAGGGTATAAATAGTCACCACCAACTACCTATCAAGACAGGCAACACGAGTTAAATTGAGTTTATTCAAGTCCCCACTCTAATGGTACGTTGCAATTTTTTTCAATTTTAAGAGAGTCCTGTCGCTGGAAGGCAAGAACGTTTATATTTCAAGATAGGAATGAATCTTAAAGCTCTTATATTGAAACGTGATGTAGTACCCGGATTAGAAATAGAGTTAACTGGATGAAGATTTTAAGTGATATTTTAATAGTTCTTTAATTGAAAATTTAAGTTCTAGTATTGAAACTGAAGTGTAATGTACTTCTACATTAGAAATTAATGAAGAGCTGTGTAGATAAAGATTCTAAGTGATATTTTTTTAATAAGTTTGAACTACGTTGACTGACAAAAGGAAATAAAGATTATGCCTTGCCTTTGTTTCTTTTTTACATTGCACAATTCTTTGTTCTTGCTGCAAAATGCACTTTAAACTAACTCTCTAACATTCTGAAAAAGCTTTTAAGATTTTCTTTTCTCTATTGAGAGCTATGAAATTTTAACACTTCGCGAAGTACGTAATATTGTGTAGTTATATAATAGTAAAATATGATCTTTTCCCGAGAAATCTAATTTTTCTTTCTTTCAAAAATGCTACTTAGTTTCTTCATACACGAAGCTCTTCGATTGTGAATTATTGCATCTATTTTTTTTAAAAAATCTATTAATAAATCCCCCCCCCCCCATTTTTTTTTCTCCAGAAAATATATTTTATTTCGATTTATTACAGTTTGTAAAATACCTGAATTTCAGTATCCCGCAAACTTGTACAAAGAGATTATAAGGAAAAAGTTAAATATTTATTTTACATTGCTTTTTTAAATGGGAAGCAACATGTAGACCATCAATGCTATTCTATATGGATTCATGACTTACATATATAACCAGGAATGAATAAAAAGGAGGTTATTGTATGTTTGTTTTCTTTAAAACGCTTTTAAAAATGCTTAGTATGCGGTTATCAACAATATAAAAAAAGCCTCTTTTTCATCCTCGTCACTGCTTTCGTATAATGGTTTTTTTCAAAACAGTATAAAGAATGCTAAGTAGCGTGGGAAGGATGTATTTCGTCAGTTAAATAAATCCATTTCATTCTTCTTAAGGAATTGAATTTTCCAAGCAAGTTTTACTTAGATAAAAATAAAATATTTCTTAAAAATAATTATGTAGTATTTCGTAAAAGGTTGAGGCAAATGGACGTTGAAGTCCCGCTTACTGAGAATAAATAAACGCTCAATTTTTCTAAAATAAACAGCCGCTTTATCTTAATGAACGTCTATTGAAATTTTTTTAAAACTATTTTTATTCATTAAAATGCATCACAAATGTATTAATAATGTTGATTTTTGATTAGATTATATTCCTCGTTTTAAAAATGAGAATAAATATTTATATAATGAATCAGATACATTATGTGAATCAGAATATCTATGTGCTAATCAAAATAAGGGTGTGTTTTGAGTTAGTGTTATCTTTTCTTATAACTTTTTAATAGTTATAATTTTTTTTTTCTCCAAATATTGCCAAAATACATTTATTAGTTTAACTTATAACAGTCATTTTTAACAACCTTATACACACAGCAGTGACATCTTGTCGGTATTGTCGGACAACAAATCTTAAACAAATATTATCCATAAAACAAATATTACCCATAAATCCTACTTATAACCATAACCAACTGGCGGCCCGCGAAGCCTTTTTATGTGACCCGCGAACTAAAATATATTCGTTGTCGTTTTTTTTTTTTTACGGAAAATTTTCGTAAAAAATCTATATAAGTTTAAAATACTTTTCTTTCGTTTAAGAATACCTAATTTCTTCGTTTCTGTTAAATTTATCTCTCAGGTTTTGCACCCAAGAAAATATTTATTCAAATTCAAAAATAATCGTGTATGTTGCTCTTTTTTATTTTTTTTTCACCTTTGTATTTTGTGAATATAATTCAGCATGTGCGTATCAGAAATTATCTCGAAGAAATTCTCCCATTTAACTTTTTGAAACTACTCATTTTGGACGAAATTATTAACATTTGTAAATTTTAAAACGCATAAAAGAGGGAAAGAATATCATGTTTTATTTAAATTCCTTGAATTGAATATCGCATGAGCAGAAAAGAAAAAAAAATATAATTTCAGATGCTCGAGAATTTTGTTTGTTTTTTTTTGTTGCTAAATTCCTAATAAGTCGGGGAAAAAAAAAACTTAATTTATCACAGAATTGAATTTAAAAGGAAAAAAAAAAATCTTGTCAATAAGTTTCTGATTAAGAAAAGATTCAAAATGATACGTAACAAGCATTATTTGCAATGCACGTTATTTCGCTTTTTGATATTAAAAAAACTTTGATAAAATCTGACAGTAATATTTAATGTTCCTTCAAGCATAAAAGAGTCCTTATAAAATTTTAAAAATGTTGCGGCCCGCCATTTGACTGGTGTTTTTGATTGCGGCCCCGGCCACATGTAAGTTGGAAACCCCTGCTTTAGATTGTAAGCTATATGGCCATAAGCTTGGCCAAAGGATACTCTTTGTTCGCCAAGGCCATAAGTATTCGGGCATCAACCTACATGAGGTGGTGTGGGGTTGTTTTTTACGGTTTGGTCTGAATACTTTTATCTCTGTGGTTGGGGTACATGGAATCTGAGATATGTGTGTGTGTGGACATTGCTGTTCTCTCCTAGATAACTGCTCCATTCACTTTCCGAAACTTGAGCAGCCATGGTTTATGAAAAGAGTCCACTAACTAGAATGACCTTATCAGAGCCTCGATTTTAATTATATAGAACACCTTTGGGACAATTTAGAACGCAGATTACGTAGACAGCCAAATCGACTCTACTCACTGTCTGCACTCACTTCAGATGTGATGGTTAATTAATTCTATGGCCACCTATAAAAAAAAAAATAGTAGATAGTAGAGATCAGACGGGCTCAGCCTGAGTCCGAACCCGGGCTCGTTTACTAAAAAAAAAAAAAAAAAAAAAATTCGGGCAAGCTCGGATTCATGATAAAATTTTCATAAACTTTTTTTCCATTTTTTAAACAAACTTTTGGTTCCGTCATTAAACTTGATTTTCTTCTTTAATTTTTGTTTTAGTCATCTTGAATTTGTCAGTTCAGTTTTTCTCTTCACATTTCTTTTCACAGATTAGTGATAGAAAAATTTTTTATTTACTAATTTCCTTTATAATTTTTTTTTTGATTGTAGGTCAAAATATGTACAGTAGATCACCGATTATACGGGACAGTCGGGAGGGACTTAAGCTGACCCGGATAATTGGACAACTTTAAAATAAAACGGCTATGAGATTGTTTTTAAGTAATATCCCGTCACACTTTTTCTAGGCTCGCTACGGAAGGGAAAAAAATCGCTAGGAGGGAGCTATCATTTTCGTAGTTTAGTTACCCTTTTCCGTGTTATTGTTTCTTGTAATAAATTGAATACTCTCTGTAATCTTAACACTGACTCATCAAGTTTCTTTCATGATACGTTCAGTAACATCCGACTCTTCGTTTACACTTAAAAAGAGAGAGTGTGGAATGAGTGGAAACATGTCGGGGTCAGGAAACTTCGGATAGATGGTTACTGTGGTCTACCATTATGATCGAATTGCCTGTTCTCAAATTTCTTATTTTTTGTCTTTTTTAAAGCTTTCTAATGTTTATCTTAGCGCCATTAACATTTCGAAGCGGAAAAAATTGCTTATAAGAAATGCATTTTAATACCAAGGACATTTATTTTTCAACTACATTATTACTAAATATTCTTGATGTATTAGTGTGAAAAATAAATTAAACATTTAAATTGAATTGACTAGTTCAATTTAACAACTACTTTTATCAACTAATGTCCACCTCGCAATTTTCCAATTGTATTTTGTTTACAAATATCAAATATTTCAAACTCCAATAGAAAATCATATTGAAAAAGTAAAGTTTCAAAATTTTTGGTCATAATTTAAAGAAAAATTGAGATTCCAAGTAAATGCATTTTTACAGTTGCATAATTAGATATGCAAGCATAGAATTTTTTCTCTTGAATATTACAAAAACCACCTTAAAGCTGGGGAAAAAAAAAAAAAATAATAATAGTAAAAGATTGATGCACGCGTAGTTCTGAAAATTTATATTTTCAGTTAATAGCCATTGGCTGTTTGACTCAAATAATTTAATAACCACTTTTTCCTCAAAAGTAATGAATCGTTGACTGATACCAATAAGTTCTTTACATTTCATAGCCTCTTTTTTATTTTTTTATTTGTTGCTTGGATTACATTTTATTATTTAAAAAAAAATCATAGAAGTAATCTACGGCTATAAAAAGTTAATTCAACAATAAAAATAGTATAAATATGTTTCAAAATTTAGTTTAATATACTGATTTGATTTCATTGTGCTAGAAAATTTGTACAAATAAAAAAAATTCGAATTAGAGAGAGAGAGAGAGAGAGAAAAAAAAAAAAAAAAGAAGAAAGAGTGGGTAAAAGTGACCGGTTGTTTATTTAATTTAAGTCGCCACTTTTTTTTGTTGACTTGCCACGTAGCGAGTGGCAAGTGATTATTTTCAGGTCTATACGCGCGGTTATTAATTTAGTTTTACAGAAAGAACTTTTTTATAACTAAAAAATAACAATTCCGCCAATTTTATGATGCATTCTTTTAATCCTTATGAAAAACAGTTTGACATTAATGAATTTTTTCTCAATTTTTACCGCGTAATGTAACTTTTAATTTATCCCTCTATATTTTTGTTTCCTTCTGACAGTTTCCCATAAGTGAGAATTATGTTTTAATAATTTTTTTTTTTCAATAAAGAAATAATTATTCTCAGAATTTAAATTTTAGCATTGAAAACAGAGAATAAAGGATCAACATTTTTTCTTTTGAATATCCAGAAAAAAAAATCGTTGGACATTTTTAATATTAAAAAGGTATTTCCACGTATTTCAATATATCTTATTTAAATTTGTTATTATCTTCATTAGGCCTCGATGTTTCATCAGCGATGGTTTAGTGGTAAAGGCATTGTTACCACTTTTCAATGTGAAGGACTTTATCCTTGCTTCAGATCGATGGGTACCAGCTTGTCTGGGAAGTAAAGGCGGTCTGTGCGCAATGCTAATCACATTACACAATCATGCCGTTGGTCACGAAATTGTGGAGTTTTTACTTTCATAAACTCTGACCCACAATGGGCTGTTGTGGGAATGCCTTATTAATGATGTAAATTAAAAAAATATTTTTTTTAAAGTTCGTCTTTTTAAAGGAATATGTTCTTTATAAATTGAATCTATATAGTAATTTTTTCCCCCTCACCAAATGTTATTATGTATCATGTGTATATCCTGCAATTTGTATTCGCTCTGTTATGTCCAGGTGTTTAGAATAGAATGATCTCTTTCACGCATTTCTGATTATGATACATATAAAAAGAATTCATTGGTGCGAATAATTTGCAGGAACTAGGGCAAGAATACTTACAATAAAAATATTATGCGAATAGTTTCCAAAAGAGTTGTGCAGTTTGGGGAGTTAAAATAATAGTCCGCTGTCATTTGTTTCCTGCTGGCTGTCGTCAGTTTCCGGTAATCAATAGATCCCTCTTATTTTTTGCTTTCTTCGCATTTTTCTGGCTGCTGGAATAGTCGGTCTTTTATCAGCATTTAAACTGTACGTGATCCTGCGGGATATATTTGATTTAAAGCGATAGCCTAAAAGCTATAGAACTTTCTGCTGTACAAATTGTTTTGTTGAGTAGCGTCATCTGTCGTCTGCGATTTCCTATATTATTGGAGTTTAGTTGGTGATATTTAAGTTCGTAAGTTAACCGTGGACCCTATATTTTTTACTACATATTTACTAAGATATTTTTTCTTGTTATGGAAGACCTGTTTTTAATCTTCATTAGTTTTATTTATATTGATTTATGTATCTAAAAAACTATTTTATGATCCTAAAGCTTTTTTTCATTAAATCGTTTTTTTTTTTTTTTAATTCTTTTTATAAATTAATTATATTTTTTAAAACCTTTAACTTTATATTGTATTAGTTAAACGATTTTTCTCTTATTTATTTGATTAAGTTAGAAAACAGTTTCAGTTCTACAATGAGTCTGAAACGATACTTCTTTTGCTTGAAAGCTTAATATATAAATGATGAATTTGGAAAAATATTATTTAGAACTCTAACAACAATAATATAAAAAAAAGTACATTAAGTAAAAATAGTTGTTTCTTCTGGATAAAACGATGCTTTTTTCTTTCCACTTTTGTCTGATTTTATTTTCTTATTCTTTTTTATTTTTTATTTTGGAGATTTTTTTTTTTATTTTGCCGATTCTCATTTAAAAAATACATTTTAAATTCATGGACGTCGTAGGAGTGCAATTTGCAAATTAAAATACTGAATCGCAATATCTCTAAAAATTTTCACTCATAAGGAAAAAAAAAAAAAAAAAAAAAATTCTCATGTCTGCTAAATATTTGCAGAATGATTGATTATTATTTTTTTTATCTTTTTCTTGTTTTAAACTTTGATGAATTTAAATGGATGATGATTCATAAAAGTTTCCTTTATTAGCCTGAAATATTGAGCGGGACTTTCAGAGAGTTCTAGTTATTAAAAGGGACATACATACACCCCGTCCCCTGGCAAACAATGCCCATGTCTAAATTAGAAAGCTGGAAGAACTATTGCTTAATTATTCCTTATTATTAAAATTGCTTAAGGTTTAAGCTGCACAACAGATTGTTCTATATATGTTATCCTTGTTCTTTTAGATTATGTAAATGCCATATAAAGTCTATGTAGTAAAAAATTTAAATTGTTGGAATATATATTTTATTGTTTTTTGTAGGTTGGAGTGAATAATTAACTTTCAAGATGAAAATATGACCTCTCTAGGTGTTTGGAAGGTGTCGAATCCCTTTCCTCTTACTTTACCTAAACCTGGACTTGAAAATAGAAGTTTTATTGATGTAGCTTCCACCTCCAAAGTGAGCATTTAGCACTAAATTTTATTTAATATTTTTTATGCATGTAGTCTTTTTCTAGATAGGTATAGCCTTCAGAACTAAAGTACTCTACAGTTAATCAATGAATTAATTCATTTAGATCCCAGACTATTCGTTGCTTATCTCTACCACTGAGAAAATTGACAGTTTTTTACTGATGAAGGAAGGCACCATCCACAATAGTTTAATAACAATAACAAAATATATTTGTAAATATCGAACTCATAATTCTATATCAGCTATTTGATACTTTTTGAAAAACTTTATTTATGTGTGATGAAATTATAAAGCGTGAACAGAAAAGTGGTTTGATGAAATTAGTATATTTTTTTCTACCTTCTTCGGAAGATGGCTCCGGTGTCCTTAAGGAATCCAATTTATATGTCAGTTAATAATAATTCAATTATTTTTTGTGTTATAAGAACTATACCAATTTTTCTGAAAGATAAAATCTGTGAATAGTATCTTCAAATTAAAAAGGACAAAACATTTGAAGTTTTGTAGTCTTCATATTAAATTATATCGGGTTTCCAACTTTTTTTCTAGAAAAATTAATTTTAATATTTTTTTGCTGCTTACTAGCTAGTTTACAACATCCAAGGTTTGTTGATTTCCTTAGCCTCAGATCATGATTAAAATTAATTTGATATAAATCATGATTTGAACCACCCAATTTATTTAAAAAATATCCTTTAACCTAATTAACTTTTCATTGATTTTCATAGTTTTAAAATTTATTGCTGTGTTAATAAGTTTCAAATAGCTAAATTACATTAGTAATTAGTGTAAAATAAATTACGGCAATGACATTATAAGAAGTTTTTTATTTTTATGAGTTTTTAAAAATGCAAATTAAGAAGAAAGTGAAAATAGTGCAATTATTTTATATGGATTTTTTAATTTAAAAAATAGATCTGTGATATTAATTTTGGGATTTTTTTTAGTCTATTTTTCAGTAGTTAATATATATATTTTTTTTCAAGGAATTGGATTTATACCCTAGCCTACATTTTAGTGCATTAATAAAGTTTGAAATATATTATGATTTATTTTTAATGACATTTCAATTATAATTATCTTTAAAATATTTAACTATTTATAAACTGTAGTTCTTGAAGCATCTTTAAAAATGTGAATAAAATAAGGAAATATGATTGAATTTTTTGGTAAAAAAAAAAAGCAAAGTTCTTGTAATTTTTAAATAAATGCTTAAATTACATTTGTTTTGAACACATTTAGGTTAAAGAAATTTTACTTTATAAAAAATTAAAATGTAGATACATTAAATTTCTTTTGACACCTCTAAATTTTAGTTTTAATTTGAAATTAGTTGGAAAAAATTTTATAAAGTTTCTTCCAACTTATGGTTTAGAGCAGGGGTGGGCAAACTTTTTTGGTCGAGGGCGAAAAAACGAAGAAAAAAAGTTTGGCAGGCCAAGTAAAAACTTCTAAAGTAGAAAAACGATTTGCAAGTTTTAATTTAAATATTTAATGAGATGAATGAAATTGCGATTTCATTTTTAAAAGTTCTTTATATTGAGGTTCCAAGGGAGATGTACTTATTTCAATGCTCAAGGTTAAAATGTTTGCCTGTTAGTCTACTTCTGAAATGATTTTTTCAAAGGTTTATAGTTGAAAACACTTGTTCACATATATAAGATGAAACAAACATAGCACTGATTTTCTGGGCATGAAATATTAAATTTGGGAAATTAGCTTTTGTTAATGATTTGTAAAACTCTAACTTTGGCATATTTAGAAACAACTGCTTCAGATGGCGCCAATCTACGGCTATTCTATAAAGAACGTTTGCTTTCAACATTTCACCAATTGAAGCTGCCTATTTCCATCAATTTATGTTTTGTAGAACAGAAATAGAGAAAACAAAAAGATCATCAGTACTTTGTTAAAAAAAGTAAGAAAAAAAATAGCTCTAAACAAAGTAGATAAGAAAATGGATGTATATTGTTTATATTCGTCACGAATCGGCAAGTTAAAATTCTATCCGCGGGCCGGATAAAACCTTCGGGTGGGCCATAGTCGGCCCGCGGGACGTAGTTCGCCCATCCCTGGTTTAGAGGCATGGTTGTTAGTATTTGGTACCTATGGGTTGCGGGTGGCACACCATTGCCATTGAAAAATTTGGTAGTTCACAAGAAAAAGAGATAATATATAATAAAAAAATTCAGAAAAATAACAAAATATGTATCTTAATTTTAAATGTGTCCTTTTGCCCAGCCTTTCCTATGCCGAAAAGTTTCAGCTGTATCATAAACAAAATAAATACTCATAATTGATATTGCTAATAGTTTTTTATTGAAGTTAAAATATATTGTGTATATATATAGTGCAATTTCATCAATTAAAGGCTAAATATTTAAGAAAAATGTAATGAAAAGTAAATTAAAAATAAATGAGAAAATGAATTTTGATGCTGTGGCAATTTCTACTTTTTCTAAACTTGATGCTGGTTGTTTTCTTGCATCAGAAACCTATCTTGCCCATGCTATACAAATCAGGAGAAATATTTTTGAGGGGGAATTCTGTGGGGAGCATTTGAAGCTTATAGCACTTCTCAATTGTTATTGTTTCATAAATCCTATTATATTTTTTTGCACATAAAGTTCATATAATTTACTTACAATTGAAGATAATTTCATTTTCATTTGTAGTTAAAAAATAAATTATAGTCGAAGAATATCAGGTTGGAAAGGTTTTACTCAGTGGTTTGACAAAAACCAAAATGCCTCAATTGGTTGAAATTTCCTAAATAGTGACTTTTTGGCTTTTTTTTTACCTAACCAAAAAATTTTAAGAGAAAGGGAAACAATCAAACACTTGCTAAATACAAAAGGTGATTTATTTATTTTCATTGAAATGATGCTGGTTTTAATATTAATAATTCGGTCACAATCAACTAATTAACTTGATTGTTCATTTCAATTGTTGGAGCGAATTCTACTTCTATCTTGAACAAAACTGGAAGGAGAAAATAGTCTGTCTACGTCAGTGGATCATGCAATTCATTCATGACTTCTAGTGACTAACAAGCTCACAATCTATTGAATAAATATATTTCTTTAGTAATAACCACCAAGATGCGAGAGTTACATTAACCACAGCAAAATCTGTATACCTAATATAATTTCATCAAACATATCAAGAAAAAAAAAATCACCAACATATACTTTAATTGAAGTGTGTGTGCGTATATATATATATATATATATATATATATATATATACTATATAATAACAATATAAAAACAATATAAAAAGCTGGTTTTTTTCCGAACAGTTTGAACCAATTTTTGACCTGTCGAAAAATAAAGTAGATTTTTCACATATCCTGAAAAACATGTATATATTTTCAAATTTGAACATTATTGTTAATGATTTTCTTTGTTTTAAATTGATTTTGTGCCTACATGTTTTATCTGTTATTAGGATGCTTTGGCTATCTCTGAAAGTGGAGGCTCACTAAAAGTACAAACTGATGGTCCTCATCTTGTCAGTTTAGGTAGTGGAAGACTTAGTACAGCTGTAACTATTCATCCTTTACCTGAAGGTGAGTGTAATACTCAATCCTAATCACTTTGAAACTAACTATGCTGAAATTAAAACTATTTCTTTTTGGAACAAAAACTTCTGTTAATCTAAGTTAATTAAAGTGTTTGGTAGAAGAACATGTTAAGTTACCCTAAAAAAAAACAGTTTTCAATGGATCAACAAATTAATGATGCCTCTATATATTCTAAAGCTTATTTTCTCGATTGAATTTAACATGCTGTGTTTGCCAATTATATTATTGTTGAGGTTTTAATTAGAATATTCTGTAATTTGTTTTAAACATTTAGAGATTTCAAATCCCAGATAACTGAACTTGTCTCAAATTGGCCCCCCCCCCACATGTTTTGCAAAGTCTCGATGTTTCTATAAAAATTTTATGTCTTTAAACATTGCAAATATAAATTTAATGATGTATCCATGTTTTAATAAAAGTTCAGAAGTATTTAGCTTTTGCTGCGCTGATTGTTTGCTAAATATTTTATTACTATTTTTGAAGAAAAAAAAAGTAGTTCTGCTTATTTTTTTTTAAAAATAAAATTAAATTTTTACATATTTCTAAATTTTTCTGTTGAAAATTTTTTTTTTATTGCTTTATAAAAACTACTTACATCTTTTATTTTTAAATAAATAGTTTAATTACAGGATGGTTTTGAAAATCTTTTGGTAAAATTTTTTTTATTCTTTTTACGCTATAAGCATTAGTACAGGTTCTTTCTAAACATTCAGCTAGTGACTTTCTGCTTCAAAATACTAGCCATGTTATTCAATCTGAAAGTGAAATTACTAATTTAGAATTTAAAATTAGCAGGAAATTTTCGTACATTTTTACTCAAGTTTTCAACTATTAAAGGAATACAAATTTAAAAAAATGCAAAAGAGTTGAATTTTTTGATACTCAATTTGGAGCTTCTGCATTTTTGAATTTTAATGCTATATTATCTATATTTTCATTAAAAGTATATTGATCTTAGTTTTTAAGAACAATTATGTATTTTCCTATGCAAGTTGTGTAGTTTCGTCACATTATTTTTTCGCCAATGTAAAAAGTCGCACATTAACCATTCAAGGCTTTATATGTCTATCATTAATTAGATGTCAAACCCTTTAAGAGAAGCAACTTGTCAGATTTGCAGTTATAATATGAATTAAGGTAAAACAGAGTATCAGTGAAGAGTACATCTTCTGCTTTGTGAGTCATTTATATTGTCCCTCTGTAAGGAATATTACTAAGTTAAACCCATTGTGTGTTATTCATACTGTAAAGGCAATAAAATCATTTTCACAAATTGCTTTAACAATTTAAGTTTATGGTTTATCTTTTTAATTAATAAAAAGCTATGTGCACTAATAAGAAATTAATCTAATTTTAAACGTTTGAATGCTACTATTAAATTAAATTTTCATGTATTTGCATTGTACTGAAATGAACCTAATGATTATAGGGAGAGTTTATGTTGGCTGTCCTGATGTACATCCTCCGAAAGATGTTGTCATCAATGGTTTTGGTATAGAAAAAGACCATTGTTTTATTGACAACAACAATGGGCTTGTGACAATATATCCTCAAGATGGAGAAGTTTCTATTGACGGTGTCGTTGTTAACAAACCCACTTGTCTTTCTCAAGGTAAATTTGAGAAAACTCATTTTTTTTAATAAAAAATATATTTTTTAATAAAAAGTTCTTAATTTATAAGACTTTTAAAATCCCTAATATGTGCTTATTTTTTTTGTAACTGGGAAGTTTTTCTTACAGATTTCTGGTTCTTAAAATGTAAATTTTTTGTTTTTAAATTTTTTTGTTTTTACTTATTGTGTTCAGTGAAAAAATTGTTGAATGCTATTAAATGTCTGTGAGATGAAGATTAAAAATCCTTCATTAGTTCTTTTTTTTCCTCTTCATTTGAGTACAAGACTTGTTTTTGAACTTTAAAACGAATTTAAATAATATGTGTGATGGTTTATATCCACATTAAACAGAATATTATTTTTTTCCTAAGTCAGTCAGTACTTACAAACACATCAATATTTTCATTTAAATGTCATTACCAATTGATTACAAACAACTTTTTTGAAATATATTTCATTATACTTATGTTGCTTTAGTTTCTAAATCTGTTACTTATTTCCAATTATTTCATTGTTATTGCATTGTGAAAGTGGGAAAAATTCAAAATATTAAGCTAGTTGACTTCATAAGGATAATATTTCCCTTATTTAATACTCAAAGAACATGTTTTGTATTTTAATTATTTATTAAATGTCCCTTGATAAATAAGCATTAAATTCTTTTGGTTTGAGACTTCTTCTTTTTTTCTTCTTCCGTATGGCATAATTAAAAATATATTATTTTAGATCTTATGCAGGTTTTATAAAAATGTATACTTAACTAGAAATTGTAACATAAGAAAATTTTTTCGAAACTTAACATTGTACTTACTCATCATTTGTTTTTAAAGTATTGATGAAGCTAAGATAATCTCAATTTCTTCTATTTTTATTATTTTCTTTTAGCTTAAAATATTTTAAAATCTGAAACCTTGAGCAAAGTATTACTTCTATTCAGCATTTCTTTCACAGCTCACATTTAAAGTATTATAAAGAAAGAAAATAAAATCAGAATAATAATTGTTTGGTTTCTGTTTGAGAACACTTTGATTTCTGATTCTGATAACCTATAATCATATTATTCTATTCATTTTTCTTCATTTTATTAGTGTATTTCTTTATTTTCTTTCTTTCTTTTTTTCTTTCTTCCTCTCTGTTTTTTTAAGAAAAAAAAAAAAAAAAAAAAAAAAAAAACTATGAAATGGAATGTAATTTTGTGTTAGTCTTAATTTACATTGAAAATAAAAATCTACCTTTAAATTGTTAAAACAGTTAATGAAAGAAAAAATTACTAGTATAATTGAAGAAATAGAAAATATATGCAAGAGTTATAATTTGAAACATCTTTATGACAAAGTTAGTGCATGAGTGCAAAATGCGGATTAAAGAAGTTTCTTTTAATAATTTATTTGTGGTTTCAAATTAGTTTTTTGGTATAATTTCATTCTATTTTAAGTATAACAATAATGTTTGTTTTATAGGATGTATGCTTTGTCTAGGACGTTCAAATTTTTTTCGTTTTAATAATCCCAAGGAAGCTCATTTAATGAAGCAGGCTTCGCCAACACCTAGAAAACTACAAGTTTCTTCTGGATTTGTTCCTGGTAAATGCTATTGCATGTTGTTGTAAAATTAACTTTAATAATGCGAATAATAATATTTTAAATCATTGTATAATTAACTTTTATTGTGCTAGTAATAATATGTACGTCTTGTTTATTTTTCACTTTTTAAGATTGTAAATATAATTTTTATGCTTAAATATTTTATTTAAATTTAACTAAACTATTTTTTTGTAAAATCAAGGCTTCAATAGTGTAATGGTTTGCTATACGTTTATTAAATTTAATATTTCAGAATTTTTAAAAATATATTTAAGTAAACAATGTGAGAGAAAAGCAATGTTATAAATTATTAATGCATGGATTACTATGCATGGATTATTTAACATTTCCTTTTTTCATTGCATTTTTTTTATAAGTCTTAAGCATACATGTAACAGTTAATTTACTTTGCATAAATACTCATAATTTGCAATCTGTATTATTTCTAATAACTAAGGCCCGGATTTTGATGACATTTGCATTTTTTTGCATTTTTGGACATGTCCTTTAGAGCATTTTTTTAGATTTATAGGGCATTTTTCTTTAAATTTTGGGGCATATTTTGCATTTTAAAGCATTTTTTAAATTTTTTGTTGATTTTTTGCCAGTTTTTATTATTTTTTATCATTTTTCATTATTAAACTGGCTTCCAAACAATGAAGAAAATCTCTAGGATATTAACAGGTGAAGCAACATCTTTTCAAATTGAAGAAGAATTGTCAGTAAGTGAGACCGTCTTTTTTAAGTACGCACCAATAACATCAGCAGACGTTGAAAGAAGCTTCTTCAGGTATAAAAATTAACTTTCAGACAAGAGGCGCAAGTTTACATTTCAAAATATTAAAGAAAAATTAATAATACAATGTAATTCTGATATTTAGTAATATTATGAGATGGAAGTTGTTATATTCATTAAAGTTTCTATACAAAATGAAAATGTTTAAGAGTCAATATATTTTCCTTTTTTTTTTTTTTTTTTTTTTTTTGTTACTTTAGGATATAAAACATATTTTTCAAACTTTAATGAACGTAGAACAAGTATTGCATTACTTTATATTTTTTGAAATGACTCATAATAATTTTTAAGAGTAAAAAAAATGTTTTAGTTCAATATTTTTACTTTATTTAAGTCATGTCATAAGGCATTTTTAGTGCAATTTTCGCATTTTAAGGGCATTTTTTGCACTTTTTAAGGACATTAATTGAGATTTTTTAGGTCATCAAAATACGGGCTCTACTAATAACCATTAAATTTTGAAAATATGCCAAATTATTGTATATTCAGGGTCTGTCTAGACCAAATTTACTACAGTTTAGCGGTACCTTCACAAATTCAACGTTAGGAAAAACGATAGTTTCACAAAATACTTATTCTTCAAATTTTATTTTTGTATCCTGTAAGAAACCATAAATCCATTATAATAAACATTTAAAAGTATTAATATTTATTTGTAAGAGCTCTTATTGTAAGAAATATTTTTTTGCTTCACTCATTTAAGGGGTTCAAGTGTGTGTAACAGTTTAAAAATAGATGATCTGATTAAGATTATGTAATACAAATTTAAATTGTGCATGGATAAGAGTGTATGAATGTAATTTTGAAGTCAACAAAAGTTTTTTCATTAAAACATTTTGTGCACTATGCTTAATGTGAATACTTTCTCTCCAAATGTTCAACCAGTGGAAGAGATTAAGCCATCAATTTTTGTTTAAAATATAAAGAACAAATAATTTTCTTTTCATTTATAAAATCAATGAACCACATTAATGAACATCATCAATGAATATCATCAATGAACATCAACGAATGTTTTCAATGAACACAATTATCAAGTAATTTTTTTCAATTAAGTTTCCAAACTTAAATCTTTAAAAACAGTTCTTTCTTTAATCTTACTTTAATTTGTATATTGTTGCCTTTAAATCTTTAAAAACAGTTCTACATTAAAAAAAAAATCAATTAGATGTATAATTTTTAATTAGTCTTTTGAGTTAAAAAAAAATTTGGATATGACTAAAACCCTAGGGTCGTTCTTGTGTGCTGATTTGTAAACATTTTTTTTTCTGTTAAATTTTCTGTATCTTTCTTAATTTTTTTTCTATATGAATACAATATTAACGGTTTATCATTGTGGATAGTTTTATTAAAAATTTAATAAGTACGAAATTTTTTTTTATGTCTATATTTATATTTATTTTACACTCATTTCCCCTCCTAAAGTGCAAGATTAAAATCTCTAATACTACTTTTAGAACAAATGCCATGCTGATTTTATCTTGTTACTCTTATTATTTTTAGAGTTTCAGTTTTGCTGACATTGACTTTTCTTATTGTTAAAGTCTTGTGTTTAAAGATTAAATCATTTTTGATAGGTTTCTCTCAGTGTGACAATGAATGTCTTTCAAAAATGGATTTGATGGGAAGTTTTCCAAGTTTTTTAAACTTTTAAATTACTAATTATGGGTGAACTTTATGAACACAAGAGTTTAAGTTATTGTATCGTTTTTATAGGATCTTTTTTACAAAGACATTCATTGAATTGGATGTTAAAAATTTTGTTTTATATTTTTCTCTTTGTTGAATTCCTTGCTTTGCTGTATCAAGTAAAGTGTATTGTAGAGAGAGATCTCTGCTTCATAAGAAAAGGAAAAATCATGGACAATTTTTTAGAAAGTTTTTCTAAAATTTTGAGCCCATCATTCTATGAATATTTATGCAAAGTTAGAATTTTTCATTCCATATTTTCAAGTAATTAAAAGTTTTAGTGCTTTGCATTTCATCTAAAAACATAAATATCTAGAAATATTTTTAATCTGTAATTTTTAAAAAAAATTTGAAATTAGCAAAAACTTTAATTTTTATTTAAGAATAGAAAAGAATTTTACTCTATATGAAGCAGCAAAAGTTAATATATCTATTTGAATTTATATCTTTCACAATTACTTTAAATCTTTTCCTACATTAATTCTATTATTTTTCAGTGGAATCAGTTTCTAACCAGTTGCCTTCATTCAACGGAAACCGTTCCCTTGTTGATCAGTATATTGATAGTATAGATTACGTTGAAAAAGTATCAAAGTTTGAATATATGTCACACAGTCAACCACCTGCCATAACATCACAAGACACTCCAAAGTACTTTGTTAAAGAGGGAATTCGAATCCTCCACTCTGCACCTCCTGTAATGCGGATGCATAAAAACTTTTCTTCTGAAAACAGCATCAAAAATCCTAGTCCCGTATCTAGAATCTACAGTCCTCTGTTAACAAAGCCTGGTTTTTCTACTCCTCCTCCATATCCACCTCGTGCAACTCCTAAAGTGACTATGTCTCCTAAAACCAAGAGATTATATTCTAAAACTCCTGATCCTGTTATGATGGGTCGGGATTCTCCAGCTACTGTATGGTCTGGGCGCTGCACTCCTACATCTCCTGGATGTAGGAGCCATCATGTTAGTGTGGAAAACTTAAAGGCCTGTGAAATTGAGCTGCAAGAACAACATCGTAAGGTAATAATTTCAATTTAAAATTTTCCACTTTTTGTTAGTTTTAAGTCATATGCAGTGGTTGGAAAAACTACATTATTTTTGTAGTTTATTTCAACTACAGTTACTTTGTTACTAATGGAGTTAATTATAATTACTTTTTTTTTAAAAAATGTGACTCTTCGCTTACTTTTGTAATGTTTGCTGAAGAACTTAATTAGCACCTATTATTCGAAAAGGAGTAACTGAAATAAAATTAACATTTATTGCTAGTCAAAATAATAAAATTATGAATTTTTGAACATAACATAATAAAAAATTAAATATATTTGAGAATTTAAATGACGAAACATACCATAAACAAAACTAATTTCAATTTATTGAAATTTATGGTTGTTTGTGTAATAGTGTTTTAGAATTTCATTTTTATGTATTTAATATAGAAAAATCCTAAAAGTTTCTGTAACATAGAGAGATTGCACAGTATTATGTATACAATTTCTATTATTCTAAAATCAACTTATTTTTTTACTTTCATATTGACAGTTATGCAAAAATATTTTATCTTCAAATGTTTGCCTAAAATTCCAAGAAAAATGCTGTAAATTCTGGTATGAAAAGTATTAAAATTGATAGTTATATGCATTCAGACATTCCTGTGATTGAAGATAAATTTCACTAACTAATTTGAAACTTGGATTCCTGCAATTTTGAATTTATATAATTTTTTTTTATGAGACTTAAGTATTTTTCTATTGTTATTTTTATGCAATAATTATTTTCTGTGTTCTATTATAATTACTGGTGTGAAAGTTTTAATTTCAAAATCCTTATGATACAAATTTCAAAAAATTTGATTAAAATAGTTATAAAAAATTTGATTTTCACTAAAAATTTTTGTTTTTACTAATAAACATTTAAAAATTCAATTTTTTGTTAATTTAAAAAAAAATTATGGTATGCAATATTAATTTTTTTAAAATTTACTTTTCTTTTTTATTTTATAAATGTTTGTGTTTGCTGAGTGCAATATTTTTTAATATCATGACTTTCAATTAAACTATTTTGAGGTATAATAAATTTTTTTGCTGTGTCAACAAAAGTTTTCTTCCTCTTTTTATTTTCTATTTTGACAATTTCAAAAAAACTTTATTTAATAGTTTTTTTTGCCCTTTTTGCCTTGTTTTATTGTTTTGAACAAAATACAAAATTGATTAATATATTATTATATTTTTTCGTATATAAACCCCTTTTTTTCTTTTCTAATTATTTGTTTTTTTTGCTCAATGCTTAAGATATATTTTTTAAAATCCATATAAAATAAATGAAACTATACTTGAATTTTTTCTGAGAATTGTTTATTTTTTTAGGCTGTTCAAGAGAGGCTTAGAGATCAAGAACAAGAAAAGCAAGAAAGGTTGCGATTAGAAGAAATTTTACATCTATGTGCTGAGTACGAAGAACAGTCACAGCGAGAAAGAAACTCTAAACTAAAAGGTCACATTGACAATAAAGAGGCAGCTTCTTCATCTTCATCAGGGGAATTTAGCTCAGTGTCAACTGATTCATCAGTTCCTGCTTCTACCAATTCTTCTAACAATTCCCATGCTCCCAGTTCTAAGTCAGACTCTAATATTGAAGGTTATTCTTCAGAAGATTCTAGATACAATGGTGCTCCAAAATATCCTACCCTTCCTTCTCCAAGGATCCAGAACCAATCTACTCCTATTAGCCTAAACCTAAAAAATGTTCCCATTTATGCTCCATCAAGTGGCTATCACACTGTACCAAACAGAATTAAGACCAATGGATCATTGCCACGTGATCGTGGTAAAAATCAAATTTCTCCAACCAGTGATTCTTCGACATATGTTGCCAATAGCTCTTTAGACTGTGTTAGTGGTAGTAATGGTGCCACTTTGTTTGTCAATCATAAAGCTTTGAATTCTGCCTCATCTGAAGATGAGCTATGTGCTATATTGGGAAACAGTTCTATGACTAAGCAAAGTCCTAGTAATGAGCATGATCCTGGCAGCCCATGCATGGGTACTACCTTTCTTACATATCCACATTCACCAAGAAATCGTATTAAAACTGTTGCAGGACACCATGAAAAGCCACCCGAAGTTTACGAGAATAAGCATGCAGTTAACAGCCTTGCTGCTAGGAAAGATTTGACTTTGACTCTTCCTTCCACGGAACCTCTTCCTCAGAATCTTATTCATTCAGGAACTTATACTAATGCCAATTTTCAATCTCAGAGTAATGTGAGTAGTTTATTTATTTTTGATTTTTTTGTTGTTGTTTTTATTGAAAGATTTCAGTATAAATTAATGGTAGCAAGTAAAATTCCAATGTAAATAAATAAATTAAAAAAGAAAACTAAATCGTGTGTGATAAAAATACTAAGAGAAAAATGTGTCTACGTAAGGAAGTTGAACTAGAAAAATGTAAATTTTATGTGACTCATGCATTAACTGTTTGTTGCTGTTAGTAACAAAATTGTTCCTTTGCAAATTGAAATTTTTTTTTATCCTTTTTGCATTTTGAAGCAAAATATTTTTTAATGAATTCTTTTTTGAATGTAATTTGTTCTGATTGTTTCCTTTTATTATAAGTTATAAAATTCATATTTTAGTATGATAATGTCATGTACTGCTTGTCGTGACATATTTTCTTTAAATTTGGACCCTTTTAGCTATTTTCATTTATCTTATTGCATTTGAAAAGTATAGCATACAAACTTTAATTAATCAGTAGTAAGTAGGTTATTTGTCAAAAAATTGATTAATGGCAAGGTTTCTCTTTATTTACATGTTTAAGAAAAATTGTCACCAAATATGATCAAGAATAGCTCTCCTATCTGCTTATTCTTCATATGTAATATCAATAAAATTTTTGGATATATTTGTAATTTGAAAATTTTAAATGAAATTGTGTAATGTTTCCTGTTTTAGGAAAAAAGGTTTGCATCATAGTAATGTAAATATTTGCTTTATAATTAAATTCTGATATTCTTTTGCTTTGCAGATTGGTATAGACATAGACGAAGAAATCAATAAGCTTCATAAAGAGAAACAAGGTTGCTTACAAAATGTTAATGGCATTAAACATAAAGTCTCCGATTTGAAAGAATGCAAGAATGAAGTACTTAATGGGGTAATACACACTGTTAAAACATGTATTTAATTCAATAAATATAAATTTTGCTACATATTTTTTAAAAAATTAATGATTGATTTGAAAGAGGGAATGAAAGTCTTTAATATGAAGTTTTAGGTATTTAAAAGTGTTGAACAGGGTATTGGCAATAGATATGTTTCAAAATTGTTTAATTAGATTGTATTTGAATTATTGTCCGCTTTAAAAAGCAAAAAAAAGTATATACTAATCAGAAATATCTGCCGATAGAGCTTAGTGCATGATTTAAGTGTGAAAAGGTGTTAAATCGTGTTCATCAAAAATTTCGTTTTATGAAAAAAAATTTCCCTTACTAAAATTATTTTAAATAGACCATTTACTTAAATTGTAAGTTAATTGTGTAATTTGATAAAAGGTATTGTAGCTGTAGAATTTTTATTTTGTTTTTCATTCAGCAAGAGAAAGAAATTACATTGAATTTTATATAGATGAATTTTAACTGAGGATACACTTTTTACTTAGTAAAATTTTATTGACTGTTATGCTGCTAATAACGCAGAGTACTTCTTAAGATTAAAAATTAAAAACTATATTTTGATGTATACCTATTTTATATCAGGATTTAAAATATATACTGCATTGTTTATGGTACTTAAATAAATTTTAAATGTCTTAATTTTTAAATTTTTTTAATGTTATTTCATGTGCTAAAGCATATTATAAATTTTTATTTTATTCCTCAAGTGTTTGCATTTTATTTGTGAAGCAATTTTATTCCTGCATGCAAATCAAAATCGAATTTTTGATTTTTCTTTAAAAATTTAGTATAATATTATGTATAAACAGAAGTTTTATGTGTGTTTTACATTTTTTTTAGAAAGGGCAAAATATTTTATTTCTTGAATATCTCTCTATTATTATATTTATTTCTATTTTCATTATTTTGGAATTGTTATTTCATAATAATATAAAAGAATTATGAAGTTTTTTTTTTTCAAAAATGTATTCAAAATATATTTCTCAAATTCATTATTTTATTATTGTTATATTATCTATAGGTGCATGATAATGTTTTCGCTGTTAAGTTAATATTAAACATTGTTAAAAACTTGTTTAGTTAATATCAAAATATCTATTTTAAATACTTAAATGTAATATGATTTCTAAGTAAAATTAGTTTTTTGCTTCTAAGAATCTTATTAATAAAATATTTGAGCCATTTTTAAATTAAAATTTTGACTTTTATTATTAAATTTCAGCTTCAGTTAGAGTTTGATTTACTTGCTGGGGAGTTAAAAGATAAAGAGATAATGCAAATATCAGAAGGAACTAAGCTTGCTGACTTTCAAAATCAAAAGTTAATGATGGAAAAGAAATGTGAAATTGCACAACAAGAAGTAAGACTTTAGTGTTTCATTTTCTATTATGGGGTTGTTTTTAGGCACATGGATTATTAAATAAAATGAAGTTTTTAAAAACCACACTATTAAAGTAGAAGGAGGAGCAAATTATTTTTGATAGACATAAAAGCATAGAACACATCAGTTTGAGGATGAGAAAATTTTGTTGGCTATAGAAGTTAATTATAAAAGTGATTTCATTTCAGAACTGACTAAACCATTTTTTAAAAAAATTTTATTTATAAATTGTAGTTTTTAAAATTTTTATTCTATATAGTTTTTTCTTTTCAGTTTTGTGGCGATTAGTTTATGGTCAAAAGTGGAACGTGCTCTAAACTTTGTTTCTAGATAAGTCTTGCTTGTAGCAGTCATTAAACAATTGTAATTTATATTGGCATCTAGCACAGATTTCAAATTCAAATTTGAGCTAACTTGTCCGAGACTGGCGAAGATTTCATTTGACTATAAATTTTAATATGTTGTAATATAAGGGATAATTTTTGCATAGTAACAGTCAGAAAATGATTGAAACTTGCATTGTCACCAGACACAGAGCTGCAGTGAAGAGCGCTCTAGTTACTCTGAAAGTAATCAGGGTTTTGAGTGCAAGATAAGATTTCACCTTCACAAAAACAAAAAATGTGTATAGTATATACAAGATTGTATATAAAGTGACTTAAGACAAAGTAATAAGGAAGTCAGATTATACTTTTCATATAGTGTCTATTTTCTTAAAGGGTTGATATTATGCATATACTGTTGAATTTTTTTTAAGACACAAGCACTTAACCCAAATTTTTGCTTGTAAGAAGGAAAACAGTTTCCTTTTCATAATGTCTTGGGAATAATAATTTTATTTCCTAATTTGAACACAAAAACAAACTTCTTCCATTTAAGTTGAAATAAATATTGCAACTAAGCAAAACAAATTCCTTATTGAGATCTTTGCAATGACCTTCCTCCTTAAAACAAGTTCATTGCTTTTCTTAAACTAAACAAGTGAGGGTAGCACGTTTGTTCTTGATGCTGAGGTAGGGGTAGCCTATGGTTCATATCTATCTGCAATTGGTAACATCACCAACTGAGAATATGAGAGGGCATAAACCATTGATTGTGCAGTGAGTGGTGCTGACCTAGAGAGTAACCCAGGGGTTGAAGAGAAGAATAACATTCTTTCCTTGCTGATAGTGAAATATTTTTGCAGTTATCATTCTTTTGTAAATGCTTCATTTGGTTGCTAACTTGTTTTGGTTCTAGATGTATTCAACACTAGTTGGGAAGATGAGTATTATTATAATATTATAATTATAACGGTCCTTCAACAGCCGACCCAATTTTATGGGTTAACGACTATTAATGTTCAACTCCGTAGCCTTGTAATTTTGAACCCAATCCAGAAGACAAGGGGAACTCCTGGATCGAGTATTGGGAGAAATTTGCCTTTGTGGAGGACTTTTTGATGTAGCTAACCCGCATTTGTGTTACATGAAGAGGAAGACCACGAGAACCTCCCACGGTTAGCCTGAAGGCAAGGGGACTCTAACCCATGATCCGTCTACCACTGAGGATATTTCATGTCAGCACTGTGGTCGGTGCAAGCGGGATGCAGAATTCGTATCGATTGGGATTTGAACCCGTTTCGCCTCTGTAAAGATGAGTTGTTAGAAGTCGACTAGCTTTGAAATCAAAAAGATTTTATCTGACATAAGTGATGAAATTTGTTTTTAAAAAAAATTATAATTTCAGCAAAGTAAAGATGGTTTGAAAGACTTGTATAATTAATCAATTCAAGTAAAATCAATTTTGAACAAATGCTAAAGATGTAGATCAGTATACTTACTACATTAATTGTGTTTCTCTGTCATTATGGGATTGTGTGTTTGTAAGGTGATTTACCTCTTTCAATAAAAATACTGATTAGCTAAAATGACCATAAATTTTTTTTCTACAGATATCATTTCAGTTCTGTGATATCTTTTCTTCCTTGGTTTATGCTTATACTGGTTAAAAGGTTAAGAAGGCTCAAGCTAAAATAGACTAATAATTAACCTAATATTTATGAATTTCTATCTCTCATCAGCTGCCATAACCGCATCACATTTATTTTGCTATGTTATGCTCTTAGACACTGGTTATGATGAATAAAAAATTATGGCAATATTTGATTAACTTTTCTGTTATATGTTGTTACTAAACAAGGTTATAGTTATGTTATTTTAAATTGTGATATGGAAAATTATTTTGACACAATGAAATTCTTACTTTAATCTTATTTTAACATTATTAATTTTTGTCACCATTCTAAGACAAATATTATTTAAATTATTTATGCTCATTTTGTCAATGTATCTGATGTTTTTTCTTCTAATTTCTATTTTGCAGTTGGAGTCTGCTAAATCAAAAGTGAGACAACAAGAAAAACTGGTTGAAGATTTACAGAATGAACTGTTGTGTATTCAGCACAAGTCCTTGCATGAGTCAGAAATAAGTTCAAAATTAAATGAATTGAAAGCTCAGTCAGAGCTATTAGATATTGAAAGAAAAGCATTTGAAGACTTAGAATTTCAGCAACTTGAATCCCAAGCTCATGAAGAAGATGAACGGGAATTATTGAACCAAGAACTTGAGTGCTGTAAAGAAACTATTGCTCAAAGACAAGTATGTCATTTACTAAAACATGTTTCTTTGATGTGCTTTTCATTTAATTTATTATAAGCTTTTTAAAAATATATGCATTTTTTTTATATTCTAAAAGGTTGAACTATTCAATGTTTTATGATAGCTAGTTTATTAATTTTATTGATTGATGTCTAAGCAATGAGTGATATTTAAAACAAGAATTACTCTGAAACGTAGGTCTAATCTTTATTTAGCAAATAAGTTCTGTGCATGATAAATTCTTTTGTGAATTACATTATTTTCATATTTCTTTTCAAACTTGCTTCTAAAAATTTATTTTGTGCCAATTTAATAAACAAGAAAGGTTTCTCCAAAGATAAATTAAGAAATAAATGTTTCAAACTTTTTAGAACTTTAATAAAGCTGTAGTTTCTTTTGTCAGAAGTTTATCAAAATGTGTTAGTAATAATAAATACTGCCAAAAAATTAGTAATCAGTAAAATAAATTATTTATTTTGCCAAGAAATTTTTATTTGACGCAATTTATCTTGGAAAGTCACTTGAATTGAAGGCTGGAACACTTTGTACAAGTTTTGCTTTTTAATTAATATTTTTTTAAAATTATATTTCAGTTTTAGCAATAATTTGTTTGAAATTTTTTTTTTTTATTAACAAATTAAGTTACTTTTATTGTTTAATTTTTTTCCTTAAAAAAATATGTTGTGTATTAGCTAGGTCTTACAAGTTGTTTCTCCATTTTTTTTCCAACTTTCTTGACCTGATATTTAAAATGTATTTTTGACATTATGAATATTATATTTTAGATTGAGCTTAGTGAAATATCAAAACAAATGCAAGCTATATCATCTCAAATAGACGAGGAAAAATTAAAATGTGAGAATCAATTGAAAATATATACTGATGAGCTTCGACAGGTAAGTTAAAAACTAAGTTATGTTTGATTGCGTTTTTACTATGTTTAATTTTTGTAGAAGAGGTATTTACAATTGATCAAAGAGCCAATTACAGAAGCTATGTCTGCTTGAATGTAAAATGAAGGACACTTTTCAAAAATGAAATGTGATTAATATGATAATTTTAAAAGTCAGGTTTTTCTTTGCATCCCTAGTTTTATGTGGGACTCTACACATCTCTGTGGAAACATTTTTTTCACTTGATACAACAACAGCCCTGAAAAGTTTTATTTATCAAAACTGGTAGCTGGTAATAAATTTCAAAATTTCACAATCAAAGCTTTTGGAAATTGTGCTATTTCAATCCATTAATTTATTCCAACAATCGTGAACAAAAGTTTCAAGAGCTTTCTGAAAAACAACTACCTTGAAATATATTTGATTTTTTTCTAAAATTAACAATATAAGAAATTTTTTTTATGTTTATAGGTTAACTAAGTTCAGGTGATTAAAAAAAATTTCACATCGAAGATGAAACTTAAATATAAGTCATTGTTATTCTGAAAGATATTTAGCTTTTAATTTTTTAAACTTTCTATAGTTAGTACTAAGTTGATCGTTAAATTGGTACTGATACAAATCGAGCAATTTATTGAGCAAATTATCGAGCTTTGATCATGAAATTTTAAAAATATGCCTGCAGTTACAACAACAAAACTCTTCAGTCTGTTGCATGGGGTGGAAATCGTGTTTCCATAGAGGTAAAACTAGTGTACCCAAACTTTTCTCCAGGAGTGTGTATGTCTTTCAGCATTTAATTACTCAAATTTTTTTTTTACTTGATACGTTTTTTTTTTAGCAGAAAAAATAGGTAAAACAAAGTTTTCAGGGATAGCAAATTCTTAGTCAGTTTAGCTCAATTATCTTACTTTTAATCAAAAGAGCTTAATGGACTTATAAATTGCATAGAACTTTTATTTTTTAAAATTTAAGCACGCTCGTTCTATTTACAGATTTCCCTTTCTCAGAAATAAATTGCAATACAAAGGCGCTTCATTTATTAAACATTAATCACTATAGTACAAATAAATACTTTTCATTATTACTCTCATTATATTTATAATTAATAAAAAAAAAGAAACTTTTTGTCAGATAAATTAAGATATTTTTTAGAAGAAATTTCTAGGTTAAATTATAAATAGTTTTTATTATCCCAAGTTTATAAAAATGATGCAGTTTAATTTTCTGAAATTATATTTATATCAAATGAGCATACTGATATAAAGAAAGTTTTTTTTTCTGATTATGATTGTTACATAATTTGAGTAAAAATAAATTGAGCCATTTCCTAAATTTGTGAGTGGGATTCATAAAAGTTGCCTATTAATAAGTTAAAGTTCATTATTTATTAAAGTTGCCATTGCACCATAAATGAATTAACCAGAAGATCTAATTTATACTGTCATACTTCTATTTTCAAACAGAAGGTTTAATTATTGTTTTTCCTTTAAATTATTTTTTTGAATTAAACTTTAAATGTAAACATTTATTATTTTCTTTTCTTTATATTTTTTATAATTATTTTTTACAATTTTTCTGTGTCCTTTTAGGAGGTGATGAATTTGGAGCTTATAAATAGTAAATTGAAAGCTTTAGCTGATATGAAGCCTAGTGCTACTCCTTTTTCTAGTCCTGGTAGTAGTCCCCGAACTTCAGACTCAGAAATTGAGGTAATTTTGATCATAATATGTGTTATTTTATTTTTATCAAAAAATTGTTTCATATTCTTCTATCATAATGTAGTTGTATTTAAGGATGAATTTCTGTTCTATTTTTGTTTGAAAAATACATTTATGTTTAGTTTCAATTCAGTTTGACTAATAAGTGAAATGTATTCTTTATAAAAATTTCCTTTTCTAATATATGTTTAAACTCTTTTTTGTTTTCTGATTAAGTTTCTTATATTTATTCATTGTTTTTGTGCTGTAAAAATTATTTAATCTTTTCTCTTCTTAATTTAAGCTGTATATTGTTAAGAACTTAATTAAGTTTTACCCATTTCATAATTTTTTATTGCAGCACTTTCATTAAACATATACAGTGAACGTCAGTCCATGATTCTTTCATCTTTCGATTTCCCAAATACATAATTTTGTGTTATCGTTTCCTCCACAAATGTTGTCCTTATAATGTTAATACGCCTGATTAGATCGTTTTTTAAACTAGAAAATTTCCGCATCTATCGATCAAAAATTATTTGAAAAAAATGGTTATTTCATTTTGAGAAACAGCCACCATGCTTTCCAGTGTGTATAGTATTTTTTAGCTGGTACAATCTCAAATACTATTCTTAAAGTGTTAATAATGCTTGCTTAGATCATTTTTGAAATTTCAAGATTTCTGCATCTATCATTCAGAAATTTGACTGACATTAAGAAAATTGAAGTTAATTCATTTTGTAAAGAAAGAATGAAAGGTTTGGTGCTTAATGATGAAGAAGAAAATGAGGATTTGTTACAAACTAGAAAAAATGCTTCAAACATCATGTTTGATGTTTATGCATCAGTTGAGGAAAATGTGGAAAGATGTATTGTGATGTTGGGTTAAAAAAATTGTCACAGAAAGTGCAAAATGATAAAAATAAATATTGTTGAGCAGAACCGCAACCAATAACTTAAAAAAAATTCAAAAGTTTTTGCAACAAGAATAAACTTAATGATATTCACACTAATTTGAAGAAAATCAGTAACAAATTTCAGAAATGTATTGTTTGCGTTGATAAGAAATGGGTGTGTTTGAAGCAATATTTCTAAGAAAATAAATGTTTCTTCATCTTTCTTTTGACATGAATAGATTTCGGGAGTTCTTATTTAATTTAGAGGTTATGCATTTATGTATTTCTGCAAATACTTTTTGAATTAAATATTTAAAAACATAAAAGAGCTAACATTGCATGTTACGATTATCAATTGGTTACATTAAATAAAAACATCTTTATCATTTCTACATTTTTCTTTTTAATAATTTTTACTTAGTTAGGAATTAAATGCTTTTATATTTTTAATAGATGTTATTAATTTCTGAAATTCAATATCTATTCCTCTTAATTAAAATTAATTGTTTGATTTTTTTTACCATGTAAATGTTTTGAAAACTTTTAAATTCCCAGTTTAATAATTATGAAGTAGTTTATTGTGTATACTCTTATATGGTGATCTATGGAAATGATCTCTTTAATGTAAGAAATGCCCCCAACTTATCTATATAATTTTTTCTATCCTTTTGATATTGCATAAATTTATATTTGATTACTACATTTTTGGTGCAGTAGTGTCCGCTTAATATGATCACTCTGAGGCACAGTGATTTTGATAATATTAACCAATTTATAACATTAAGGGAAATTAGATCAATTTACCAATTTTATACCAATGAAAACTTTTGCATTTCCTGCAATGCTGAAACCAACCAATTGTTTAAGCGGAGACTACTGCATATTGTTTTATTATTGGAAGTTATATTGCTTTACTAAAATTTATAACTGTTTTGCATTGGAAGTGTAATGTAAGTGAAAATTAAAAATTTTCTATTTTTGAATTGCTATCAGAATTAAATTTTTTGCATTTATAAATTCTAAATATTTATTTATTTCATTTTTTTCAAGTGTGTAAATTTATTATATGAATGTATTATTTTACAGGGCCAAAGAAATGGGGTTTATAATATGCAGTCCCACCTAACTATAGAAGGTAAAATATGCTTTTTTTAAAACACCTTGTAAAGAAAAACCATAAGCAGGGGTCTGTCCAGGCCAAATTTACTACCGTTTAGCGGTACCTTCACAAATTCATTTTTAGGAAAAACGGTAGTTTAACAAATTCAACTTTAGGAAAAACGGTAGTTTCACAAAATACTTTTTCTTAAAAGAAATGATAAATCGATATTTTTACCATATTTTTGTGTTGATTTTTTAATATAATTTTTAATTTTTCACAAATTATGTCTAAATTTTAACAAAATAGGTACCTCTCAGAAAAACCTAGACAGACCCCTGATAAGAAAATTAAGAATTTTAAAATATTTATTTTTAAATATGGTTTTTACCATTATTAGTTTTCTTGTACAACGAATTAGCAAAAATAAAATAAAATAAATAAATTTTAATTTAGTTACTCCAAAACCAATATGAAATCCAAACAAAGTTAGATGTATTTCACACCTTCAGATGTAAAAGTGTACCACTAAAGAAAATAACTATAATGCTAATAATTTTCATTATAATTGATTGTATAAAAAAAAAGTTTCAAATTTGGTACACAATTGCTCATAAACTAATATTCACGTCAGTGAAAATTTGAACAGAATGTTCTTTTGTTTTTATAAGTAAATGAAAATTTCATACTACTTTATTGAATGAATGATATTTGCATTATGAGAGCAAAAATCACATACATTAGAAATTTCTAAATCTGCAATTACAGTTTTTTATTTATTTTTAAAATTGCTGTTATGAAAGAGAGAAAAAAATAAATTTATGACATTTATTTTTATTTTTGCAATTTTCACATTTTTAATATGCATTCAATTGGATCCATTTTGAATCATATTTCTAATAAGTTTATTATTATTTTATAAATATTATTTTGTGAAGCTTTCATATTTATCTTGGATGTTATTGTTTACTAACAAATTTGCTTTAAAAACTGTTTGCTTTAAACAGTTTTTACTATCGATTAGTGATTGAAAAAAATGTTTCAATTGAATTTTACTAAATTAAAATTGATTTTCTATTCTCTGTATTAATTCTATTTTTGTTAATTATAAACTAAATTTTTGTCCATTTCTTCTAGATAATAGTCTAACAAGACGGCAGTCAGATCGCAGTGATAATTGCAATAGCTTTCATAGCTTTGAATCTGAATCATCTAGTCTCACAAGTTCTGACACTGGAGGAGAGAAGTATGTTTAATTTTAATGTCCTCTTTTATACATTAATTTAAATGTGTTTGTTATAATAATTTGCATAAAAATTGTTACTCAAACTTTTGTGAAATTATAAAATATTTAAGTGCCCACATTTAAGCAGTATTCTTAATTTATGTCAATAATAATAATAATCTGTTTGTAGAAAGAGCTAACATAATCTTAAAAAAAGGGCTGAACATGTTTAATTCTTATAGAAACAATAATGAAATAAAACAAACAAAAACAAAAATTTTAATAATTCATGTAATGAAAATGGTATGTTACACTCAACAAATTGGCCCAACAAATAAAGTTCAAAGAGCATGTCTTGAAGTGGCTATGTAATCCCGTTTTAATGGCTTTGGCAGTGGATAAGTGGTAAAATATTTAAATAAATTTTACAAATTTAATTAGTTGTAGATTTATAATCATTTCCCTTTATTCAAACAGCAAACAACCAAAATACAGATTGTTGGTGAGTTGTTTATTTTGGACATAACTCAAAACGCATATTTAAGCATATGCATATTTAAAATACATATTTAAGTGTTTTATATATATTTATTATCATTCATGTGCTTAATGCTTCTTAGTACATTTTTTAAAATTTAGTCTTCTATCAAAAGACTTTACTACTTCTTCTTTATATGCAAGATAGCTTTTTGCAGGCCAAGGTTGCTTTAACTACATATAATTTCCAATGTTTCCTATCCATGGTGAGTGGTCTCCAATTTTTTTTACTTTCACAGACACTTAGATTTTTTAAAGTGTCATCTATTTATCTAGTTGGAGATCTTCTTCTGGCTTGAGATCCCATAGGATTTTAACTACATTACTTTATATTTTAACTACTTTACTTTTTGGTCTTCTCCTGGTATGGCCAAGCCATCTTAACCTATTGCTAAGTATTCTACAGTTCTTTTTAAATGGTTTTCTTGGATATTATAAATTTATAATAGTGGTTGCAAATATAAGTTAATGCTTGTAGAAATTTCTCATTTTTTAAATACCACTTAATTGTTTAGAAATATGAATGCAAAAAGATCATTTGAAACTTTAGATTTGTATTATACTTTTTTAAACAGAAATCTGAGCTTAAGTAATAAGTAATAGCATAGTTATAGTGAATAGAATTTTTTTAAAAATGTATGTAGTGTCAGATAAACTGAGGTTTCTATAGTCAGTTTTGTCACCTAATATTTCATATTTGTATTCTTTGTTTTATTTTTAAATAGTAATCTAATCTGATGCAATATTTTGCTACTAACATTTCTACTTTCCAAAAACATTTTTTAAATTATTTCTTTTTTGACCTGTAAATATCAATATTATCAAAAAATCAATCCTCTTGTCAAATTTTAAAAACACTTTATTTATTTTATAGTATGTAATTCAATATTTTACACTTTATCGAAGTAGCATTTAAATAAAAAATAAAAAAAAGCATTTTTTAATAAATTTGCTTCTCATAAGAATGTGTTCTTAATTCTATTTTAACCCACTGACGGTTCTGCACGTAGAAAGTCGTATTTTAACCTGCAGTCTTCACTGCATAGCAAAACCGGTTTTCCAATGTTAATAGATAGGGGAACTGTGTGTAGGGGAGAAACTTTCTCCCAATTTCGCCTATTTCCTTAACCGCCAGTGGGTTAAATACATTTTTTTAAAATTTCCTTTTAACTAGTTCTATTTACACGAGAAACTAAATCTTCAATAATAATAGTTAATTTTTTTCATAAGAAATGTACTTTAGCATTTTTTAAAAATGTTATTAAAAATAAACACAAAATTTAAATTTTTATATAGTGATGAAAAAATCATGTTATTTCCTTAGAATAAAGTGTTTAAATTAGAAAAAATATATATATAGGGGGGGGGATTTTTTATGTGGAAAATGTCTAGAGGACTAAGTAACTTCTGGAGATTATCATTGTATTCCTAAATATTATTTAAATCCTTTGTTTACAATGATAATCTGATAAAAAAAAAGTTTCATTTATTTTTTAAATTTGCATTTGAATTATTGAAATAAACAAAACATTAATAAACTTAACAGAATTTCAACATCTAAAAAATTTTCAATGTTAATGTTGAACGCAATACGAAGGATTTTAACATTATTCTAAGCTGTTAAAAATTTAATTGTAAACATCTTGCTTATAAATTTTTTTTTCTGGGATTTTACTTTATTTCGAATTTAGAGAAAGAAAACTATCAATGTGGTATGTTTTTTCCCCCACAAATTTACTAAGAAAGTTCCTGTGGATTCTTCATTCCATGCATTTATCTTTTTTAAAATCAATCATAAAGTAATATATTACAGAAAAGCTCATTTGATATTTTTCTTTTTCTTTTGTTTTCGTGTTGCATTGTTATTTATTTCAAAATTTGTGTGCCAAAACTGGTGTTTCTCCAAGCAGCTAAAAAACGAGTCGTTAAATGTGAAATTTATTGCAAATGCTCCCCTGAATGGAAATATTGCAAAATTTCAGTTAGTCAGATAAAACGTTATTTAAACTAGAAGGATTGCTGCTTGTCCAAATTTTAAAATAATAAAATTTTTCACTAACATTGAAAGTTCTTTAATGTTACATTAAAGGGATTGAGAGAGCATTGATATGAATTAGTAAATTTTTTAGTAATAATCGATAACTCAACTGAACTTGTCAAATTAATTTACATATTTGCAAACTACAGAAGACAACCAGTTTCAAAATGCCTCACTCGGGTACTCTAAGAATTATGTTTGTTTAAAATTTTTTGCAAAGGCCTTGGAAGAAAAAAAAAGCGAACATGATTATATCATAATAAGTAAAAATAAAATTGATTTCTTTTGCAATTGCTGTATTTCTTTTTCATTTTATTTATTATTATTATTTTTGGTTGAAAGTTAGGCTGCTCCTAAGAAATCTGAAATTATCTAAATTCGGATATCTAAGGATCTATTCGTTGGGGGTAAAGTGATACTGCTTTTTTAGGGGAAAAAAATTGAAAAAGAGTGAAAAAATTCCAAAAGTCTTAATCTTTAGAATAATTTAGTAGTAACATATCTTTTCTAAGTTATCAGAATAAATTGGTAGTGTACCTATCTTTTTTAAGTCTTTAATGTCAGAGGATCTCTAATTAAAGTTAATTTTATTTGACTTAAAGAATTTCAGAATTTTCAATTTCTAACTATTGATGAACCATTTATCTTAATTGTGGATTTCAGGCAATATCATACATTTAATATTTCTTTTTTTGAAGAAATCTTCCACTTAATTGAAAAAAACTGTTATGCCTATGCAATGTTTAAAACCAGTTAATGATAAAACAATCTAGTTTTAGCTGCCATTATCTTAAATGCTCATATTTGATTTTGTTGGGGTGGAAACTGAAATGTGAAAATATTGGTGGTATGATGGAATAAAAAACTTAAATGTTCCATAAGTAGTTTGAGATTATTGATTTGATTAACTTGTCTTAAAATTTGCCTCTTGGGATGCTCTGTTGCGCACAGGAAGGAGATTAGAATGTTAAAATTTACCAATTATTGAATGCGCAGAATTGTGTGGCGTGTTTCTTGTTCTAAATTGCTTCAAAGTTATTTTACTTTAAAATTGATCTTTTAATTGAATCAATTACTATATCCATCATTTCACAAGAAATTGGGAAATTAAACAAACTCACTTTTTATTGATGATGGTGAAAGCTAAAACGTGTATGTTGCCCTATTATTGCTAAGTTAACTTAAATTGTTATTTTTATGACAATTTGGCAAAAAGAAAAATGTATTTTTGAATGGTTGTTATCCTTTGTTAAATTTAGCATTACCAAAAAAGCTTTTAATAAAAAATTTTTTTCTTGCATAAAAACAATAATATTTAAAATATATTAAATGATTACCGTGTTTCCTGGTGTATTAGTCAAAATTTCAAATGCCCAAAAGTTACGAAAATCAGGGAGTTAACTTATATACCATTAATAAAGTGGGACATTCGTTGATCGTGAATTTCGGATGCATTATAAACAATGAGATAGATATGATCTACATCAATTTACTCCTTTAAAAAATTATATTTAATATATTATGTACAATTAATTTTGCATTTTCCTTCATATTTTTTTGACATATAAAGGTTTTTTTAGAAACAATATTTAAAATTACATTCAGAAAAAAATAAAAGTTAAGATAATTTATTCAAGATTATTTCAATATTTTTAACTGGAGACATTGTCATAGACTTAATAATATTTTAGAAATTTTCATATTTGCTTTTTTTAGCAATTGACTTACACATGATATACCCGAAATTTGCTATGTTGTAGTCAAAAATAGGGGGTTGAAATATTTAAATAAAGTTAAACCTACAATTAAAGTAAAAAAATCATACAGCAATTTAAATAATAAAAAAAATCATTAACCAGCTATTCATGGACAAAAATCATTAACCAGCTATTCATTAGCTCTCGTAAAATATTTTTTTGTAATTACCGATTAATCCAGAAAGATGAAAAAAGTAGGCCTAGAGTTTTGCATCTGGATACATGAACTAGTTCATGTATCCAATTGTATTATGGAATAGAGTTCTTGGATGCATGTAGACTTTCTGGACAATTTTGCTTTTCTATCCGTGGCAATGTTTAGGGAAAGGCTCGTTTTTTTTAAATTTTTTTTTGAAGCAGAACACTGCACCATTCACACATCCAGACTTGCGCAATCATGGTTTTACAAAATGGGCGTACAAAAACTAAATTGTCTTTCTCAGAGCTTTAAAAAGTAACTACGCTCTGATCTAAATTCCATAAAACACCTTTGGATCGAATTAGAACACAGATTATAACCACGCACTTCAGCTGCCATGGACACCTAAAAATCAATTTCTATGACTATCTATCTAACACTGATAGAAATTTTTGCCTTTTGCCCGGCGTGTGCAGGCTATTATCGATGCAAAAAGAGACTAGCTTCACATTAAAATATACCTAAAGTAGGGGTGCACAACCTGCGGCCCTCGGACGCAATCTGAAAAAAATTTTGAAAAGGTAATTCCATTTTTTTTTTTTTTTTTTTTTTTTTTTTTTTGGGAAAAAAAAAATTTGAAATTTACGCATTTAAGTTTTTGACGCACCCGATCTCAATCAATGTAGTTTTTCGAACTCAATTTTTCATTGGTTAACGCTACGGATTTACGCTTAGTTTTGAAAATCTCTATCTTTAATACGTCATTATTACGATGCACAAATTTCGAAGTTTAGTTATCACTTTTGACACTCTTCGTGCAGTTTCCGAAATCGCGATTTATGTAAGTTATGAAACGCTATATTTGTGCAAACTTTATGTTAAATCTAAATTACTTTTGATCCTTTTTCCGACAGTTATTGTGTGGCGTTCTCGTAGCAGACATTTTCTCATGGTTTTTAAAATTTCGATATTTAAGCACGATATTATTACGAATCATGAGTTAAGAATCTCTAATTTAGATAACCATTTTTTGACGTGATTTATTTGTGCTGATTTAATTGCAAATCAAATTTTTTTTTCCAATCGTTATTTTGGTAATTATTGCTACACATTTCTTCAATGTTTTAAAAGTTCCGATATTTTTTATATGCTATTGCGACACTTTAATTTCGAATCCCGCATTTAAATACATCACTTTTTGACGCACTTTATTTACACCGATTTCATCATAAATATAAAGATAATTTGATAGTTTCTTCGGTACTTATTACTACGCTTTTCCCAGTGATTTAAAAAAATTCTAATATTTTTTATACTATATTTTGACAGCACGCGAGGTTTGAATCCCTCATCAAAATAATTACGTGCTCTATTTGTGATAATTTTAACATAAATATAAAAAGGTTTTTCGAACGTGTTTTATTTTTTCTTTCCCGTTATTGCTGCATTTTTAATTGATTTTGAATATCCTGATATTTTAACACAATATTACAACTTGTGAAACTCGATTCTATTTTAAAATTTTTTTGTAATTAAAAAAAAGTAATTACGTGTCTCAGCAAAATCGACACCATCCCGAAGAGAATAAAAAAAACTAACGAGATATGTAGATTTATATTTAACTCGGTTCCTTTTGAAAAAAAAAAAAAAAAAAAAAAATTCAAAACACGTGCCTATTACTTTAGTTCCATGAACACGTGCAAATTTTACAATACACACTCAACCTATTCTTTTTGTCACATGATTTAAAAATCACATATCGCGATTCGTATTTACGCATTTTAAAAATCATACGTTTTGATTCTTCTCGCAATTTAAATGTCACATATCGTAATTCGTATTTAGTGATCTTAAAATTGCACATCGCATTAACATTAATGAGACTTAAAAATCATCCATCGTGATTCGTATTCACGAGATTTAAAATCACATATCGTGATGAGTGTTTTGTCTTTTAAAAAAATCCTACACTGTAACTCTTCTCGCAATTCAAAAATCATACACTACGATTCATATTCACGCGATTTAAAAACCACAAATTACGATTCATATTCACGCATTTAAAAAATCGTACGTTGTGAGACTTCTCGCAATTTAAAAATCACAAATCTCTGTTCGTATACGCGTGATTTGTAAACCGCGATTTTTATTTACGAAATTTAATAACAATTAATTTAATAACAACAATTAAAATTTAATAACAATTCATATTCAAACAATTTAAATATAACACATTGCTATTTCATAGCTGCCAACATAGATAGGAAAAAATACAGTAGATTGTACGAAAATTAATTTCATGATATGTGTTACATAAGTTATTAAAAAGTTTTACCCATAAAGAATATTACGGATTTTTATAGAAAAAGAAAACTGCAATATTTTCCAGTCATAATTGGCATTTAATATGCTTGAAATGTTGTGCATTATGTTGATTCGTAATTTTGAATAGTAATAGGCATTTAATTCATAAAAAATTAAGATTTTTTAATTTATTTAAAAAGGGAATAAAAATAAACATTTTAGAACAAAAAGGAAAAGGTTTTAAACTGATTTCTGTAAATGAGGCTCCCTTCATTATATATTAATAATACTTATTTAAATATTCAAGCCAGCAATAATCCGTGCAAAAATTCGATTTCAATAGGGATTTTTTTAAGAAACATACTTAATTTTAGAGAATTTTCTAAAATGTACAAAACCAGAAGAATTTTTATTACACCTGTAGACCTGAAGGAACTAGCAAAATCCAGTAGAGTTAGCAGCTATGCTATTTGTATTCATGTGATTTAAAAATCAGGAAAGGAAGAACACCATCTGGGACTTTTTCCAAAATTGATTCAATTTTGCCCTAAGTTTAATACTACCCACAACAATAGCTTCTGTCGAAAGACTGTTTTCCAGAATGAATTTGGCATGTACAAAATTACCGAACAGTCTTAAAACAAAATCATTAAATTTTCATTTAATGGCTCAAAAAAGTTATCACATGATCCGTTCCAAACCACTTTCTACCTATATGGACCATTTTATATAATTTATGATTATATGCCGGAAAATGATTTGTATATCATAAAATTTTAACTGTAAAAAAATGTAATCAAGATAAGTTTCGTAAAGTAATGTAAATTTTAATTAATTGTTAAGTGTCATGTTAAAAAAATAATCGTCATGAAGAGTTGTAAGCAAGTATCTTAATAGTTTTTTTGTTATAAAGGAAAATAGTTCCTTCATTGTTTCTTTCTTTTCCTTCCCACTCTCAGCCCCTGTCTCTTATAATTAATTAAAAAAAAAAAAATGTTTTAAAGTATATTCCCTACTAAATGTTGAATCTTATTTTCAACTGAAGCAGTTTTGTTTTAATTTTAATAATTTTTAACCCTATAAACTTTTTTTAAATCAAAGTATCTAACTTGCATTTATTTTAATAACTAGAATATTAATTTTTTTTAAATTTAATTCTATGCACAATTTTTTCAATGTTAAAATGGACTTTAGTATTATGTAATATGACAAAAAAAAATGCATTTTTACATAATTTTTAATTATATCTAAATTTTTTCTGATAAATTTATTCTGATTCTGTTTTTTTACTAAGTTTTGCAGTTTCTAATTTTAAACATTTAAAAGTATTTAATTTTATGCAAACAAATTACAAAGCTAACTCGTCGAATGCCACGCTAATTTTACATGGCTTGTCCGTCTGGCCAAACGGTAAATAATTACAAACAATCTAAATATGCAAATATTAGACAGATTTTGCTAGTTTTTTTAAAAGGTTTAACATGACATATCTGAAAAAATGGTGAATTATTTAAGCCTGCGAATTGTTTAGAAATAGTGGTGGATAAAAATCTACTAAATTGAATTTATTACACCAAGAATCACAATTAATAAACGTGAAAATATTTATTCGCTGTCCTGAGCAAGTTGGCATCTCTGTGTATATAAATAAAACTATTTTTGTGTGTTCTGTATTGAATTAATTTCTTCAAACCATTTTAGTAACGATAATAATATAAAAAAATAAAAAATTTACTCGAATTATGTGATTCTAATAATCTTGGCTACGCCGGTTTCCGGTGACCACCGTGGTGCTACGAACAAACTCAGTGCCGATCATCGGTGACCCCCATGGCATTCAACGTGTTAACTGACAAAAAGAATTTAGTGCCTAGAACTACCTACAATAGCTGTCAATATGTTTGTTGAAATAATTGGGCATGCAGCCCTTCATTATTCAATCTGCAGTGCAGGTGGTCCTTCACTCAAAAAGGTTGTGCACCCCTAACCTAAAGATTCCCTAAGTCCAAATCATTTGGTGTCCAGTTGGCTATGTAGTGTAACTGTTGCTTTATAAGCAACTTTTTATTTATTTATTCTTTTTTTAATCCCAGCTTGCGGAATTATAATTTAATTGCAGTAAGTTAAAAAAGAATTCTGACCTCAATTACCTGGCTCAAATGCTAAGAATGAGAACAAATTATGTGCCGAGATAAAATTACTATGTTGTTAATGGTTGTCTTAATGGACTACAGTTAAACTTTGTAAAAAGAACAACAAAAATAATAAATCTATCATTCAGAAACTTGGTTCATGGACACACATAAAAATCGACAAGCTATCTTTGAAAGAAAAGTTTTGAGAAGTATTCTGGATGCAGTGAATGTCAATGGTACATAAACTTGATATACATAGCGAACCGTGCAAGCTTTATAGAAAGGCAGATATTATTAATCACATTAACCTTTTGACACAGAATATTTTTCATGCTATTTTCATTATTTTGTATTAATTTAGATTTAAAAAAAAGTTAAAAATATTATATTTACCATTTCAATTATTTATGGTTATGAAATACAGCATGAAACACCAGTGTTTTTCTGTGTAGAATCTTCCAAATACCCCTCACTTCCAAAGAATAATTTTTCAAGTTTGCACTTGTTTGCAGTCATCTAAATCTAAGGGAAACAAATATTCACCCTTGAAATTTCTTTAATTTGAAATATCAGTTATTGATACATTTTTAATATGAATGAATTATTTTTTCCATACTGCTTTTTTTCGATTTTATGTTTTAGTACAAATACAATTCCGATAATCAAATTTTTTTACTAACTATTAGACGGGTTTTTATAATTAAAAATACCAAAATGTATTTTTGCTTGTAATTAGAGCTTTAGAAAAAAAAAAATATATATAACGGACATTGGTGTACCATCTATTGTCATAGGCTTTAAGTAAAGCGCATCTGACGAATATATCCATTAACCTTAACATCCAGAATTTCTAATTTTAAACAATTTAGAAACCCAATTTAAGGCGTGTTTAAACTGAGGTGAGTAGACTACATTAATGAGGATTTAAAAGCAGTAAGAGTAAACAAACTGGAACACACTGGCAAGAGGAAGAGTATAACGGCCACAAAGGGCTGTCGAGTCAATTAAAAAGAAAAATGGATTTATGAGAAAATTTTAAGATAAATTTCTCTCTTTTATTTTATCTGACTATAATCGTTGTTTTTAATGCAAGATTATAGTAACAAGGACCAATGCTTATTTCGCTCACCACCTTCCACTTTTGTAACGCAATTATTTGTCTGTGGATAATCTCTTAACTAAAATGTCTTAAAATGGATGCATAAAATTGTAAGGCTGGAATATTAATGTTCTAAGATTTTGTTTGCTTGTCTTCGATGCAAAAATATTCTGAGAAAGGCTTTGACCCACAAAGGGCTGTCGAGTCACTAAAGAAGAAGTTAATTAAAAGTTTCAGTTAATTTTTAGTCGTTTATGTAACCAAAAAGAAAAAAAAAGTGCTATTAAACTGTACTTTTTTTTAAGCGATTGTAATATGCAGGCTTTTTTTTTTAAAAACTCTTCATTTATTTTTTACTATTAATTGCTCATATTCCCTTAATTTAAAATCAGTGTAAATTAGGGGTTATTAATTAAGGTAACGATAAAACTGCAATAAAATTAGTTTATTTAAAATAAAAAAAAAAGACATTTTTACCAAAAGAAAACTACTATTTCTCTAATAAAATATACATTATTTTGTCAGTAAATGTTTCCTAAAATAATATCGGCGTTTATTACAAAAAAAAAAAAAAAAAAAAAAGTTATCTAAGAAATATTTCACTTCCTACTCAACTGTGAAATTGGATTCTCGTTTTATGTTCCATTGAATCCTTAATTTCTCTTTTCCATTTCGGCTAGATTGTATGATAACATAATCTGAACCTTTCCCATATTTTTTTCTCTTTTTCATAGCACCAGAAAATGTTAGGTGCTTATGATTTTTTTTCTTCCTTTTTGTTTGAATCCAAGGGTCCCTATAAAGTTCAATTGATAAAGCAATGCCTCATTTATATAAGTTATTACACCTCTCTCATATCTGAAAAAAACAGAGTTTGGGTTTCTTCTTTAGATAATGCAATATTTCGGTATTAAGTATTCTTAAAAACTATATATTTTTTTGTTTTGTTTTGTTTAAGTATTGCAAAATAGATGATAAAATTAGATATAATAAAATAAATGTTATGTCTTGTTTAAGTGGTGATAAAGGAGATTTAAGTTATCATTAAAGTAATGTAAGATTTCACTAAGCGTTATTGTTTTTAAAATAAAATAGTTTATATATATTTTTTTGAATTATCAACATTTTAACTAGTTATAAAATGAAAAAAAAAAGTAATGAATTAAAAGTAACGGAAAGCATAACTTTATATACGTTAATATTTGTTTTATTTTATTATTTATTGGCTTATTTTTTAACCCGATATCTAAAGATTTGTAAATGCGTTCAAGATATGCATACTGAATTTTAACGAAGTAACAAACTTCATTGGAATTTTTATAATGAATTCTTTTTCAAAAAAGATTAAAACTTTGTGTAATTAATCCTAACTAGTTTAAGCTTAGCTTAAAATAATCTATGGAAAATTTTACTATACAGAAAAGATATTTTATTTTATAACCGTCGTTGAACAGCCGACCCAACTCAATGGGTTTACGGCTACTAATGTTCAACTCCGTAGCCTTGTAATTTTGAACCCAATCCAGAAGACAAGGGAACTCCTGGATCGAGTATTGGGAGAAATTTGCCTTCGTGGAGGACTTTTTGATGGAGCTAACCCGCATTTGCGTTACATGGAGAGGAAGACCACGAGAACCTACCACGGTTAGCCTGACGGCAAGGGGACTCTAACCCATGATCCGTCTACCACTGAGGATATTTCACGTCAGCACTGTGGTCAGTGCAAGCCGGATGCGGAATTCGTATCAACTGGGATTCGAACCCGGTTCGCCTCATTGGAAGGCGAACGCTCTATCCCCTGAGCCATCGCGGCTCAGAAAAGATATTGTAATTAAAATATTTTTATTTATGAAATATAAGTTATTATCGATAAAATTGAACAAATTAGTAATTAACATATAATTTCGTACCGCGTGAAATTGTTTCAGTTCTCTTGAGTAAGACTAGCGGTTACCAATTTTTTTTTTTTTAGCCACGCTCAACTCCCAATAAGGTGACCTAGATTAGAATCCCAGCGATGACTGGGGAACACAGATACTGCACCGGCTCACGCCGAGCACAGTGCTGACGTAAAATACCCTCAGTGGTAAACGGATCATGGGTTAGAGTCCCTTTGCCGTCAGGCTAACCTTAGGAGGTTTTAAAGATTTTCCTCTCTATGAAAATGAGGGTTAATTCCATTAAAAGTCCACCACGAAGGCAAATTTTCCCCAATACTTGATCTAAATGCTCCATTGTCTTCTGGATTGGTTAAATTACACGGCTTCGTAGTTGATTTTAGGTAGCTGCAGAGATGCCAACTGCTCCGCTTTCTGCAAAAGTTATAATAAAATGGTAGCAAATTAAATAATAAAACTTGTAGAGTAAGAGTAAATACGCCTACTCTTTCAAAATGTCACCACGAGATAATTGCAATTAGGTTGCATTTCATATCATACTTTGAATCGTTGATATTTAGTGGTGGAAAAATTAATTAAAATAAAAAATACTAAATAAATAATTTAAATTTCGTAACGATTAGAAAATATTCTCAAAAATTGTGTCGGCTGTTTAACATCGGTTATTTAATAAAGTATTAATTGCCCAAGACACACTTGCCCGAAATTTCCTTTGGTTGCTTTTTTTTTTTATTGTAAAGAGAAATTACCCGGTATTCCCTATGTAGACATTTTTCTTAGTAGGAAATTAGTAGCCACTTCTGTGAACTTGAATGTATGTTCCAATTGAATGAATGTTATATAAAAAAATGGTACTGTAGTGACAAACTCGAAGCGACAAAATACTTTTTTTAAATGAATTTTGTTTTTAGAAACGTTGTTTTTTTTGTTTTTATTTTCAATTTATAATTCTGAAATTGGAAAAATAAATTGCGCCTACTTTTTTTTGTCTCTGGAAAATCCAAGCATAGTGCATGCTGTACTTTCCCCCATCTGCAAAATGAATGAAAAATCCACTCCCATAGGAAGTAATCCTGTAATTGACGGGCCAAACTTAAAACGATGCTGGTTTTGGAATAAAAGCATTAAATTTTAGTTATTTTAAAATGCTGTTTACTTAATACGTGACAGACTAATTTTGTAATAATTTTAATTAATTGAAACATTGATATGCCACTCTTAACTTATCATTCGAAATCGGTGAAATGACGAAGAAAATGAGATTAAAAATAGAACATTTTAGTCATTTTAAAATAAAAATACTGTAGTTTTATAATTCACGATAGATCAATTGGCAATTAATTATTATTAACTTTCCTTTGTTTCCTCTTGGTTTATTTTTTTACTACCATTTTCAAATTATTTTGAAATTTTTGCTTTTTAATCTTCAGTTCACTGAGGTCATATGACCGACCAACATCAATTGCCTACAGACTATATACTGAAAATATTATAAATAATAATGACGCTATTTCTCACAAATAATTTTTAACCAATTTCTTAATTTTAATTTAGCATTAAAAAAATGCATAGATAATGTTATGATTTTTAAATTTTTTTTTTTTAAGTTAAGGCTTATAAAATAAAGTGATTAATATATTTATGAATGTTTTGAATAAATCTAGGTTATTTTGATAGTGAATTTTAATTTGATTTTATTATTAAGTTCTTCTATTTAACCATTTGAAATACTAACAGGTTGTGAATATATCTTATCACATAAATATTTGATTTTTAATAAATTCCATCGTGCTCACAATTCATTAACTTCTTTCAATACACCTGTATTTTTTAGTCACGATTTATTCGATAAAATCTATCATACATCAAAACGCATTTTATCGTGATGGGAACCTTATCAGAACCACCTGTTGTCGTGAATAGTGTTTCCTTTATTTATTAAGTTTTTAAAAAGAAAGATAAATTTCCGTTTTGATGCATAATAATGATTTAATGTTTTGTTTGTTCTGATTAAATGTTTTTGTTTAGATTTATATTCTACATAGCAATCATATTGTTCAATATTTTAAAATTCTCTGAACGTTTCAAATGTTTAGGTTCTTGTTATATTTTAGTTAATTTGGAGTACACAACCTCTTTTGCAAGAGGGCCGCATGTGAAAAAAAAAAAAAAGCTTTTCGTGTCGTAAAGAATTTAGCTTTTATTAAAATTAATGACAACTAAATTATTAAAAGTGCAAATAAAAACAATAACTATTGAGGTAAAAAAAAATAAGAGTAGGTAACAAAACTTCGTTTGTTGCAAACTTTATTCGAAATAAAATCAAAATTAAACTAGGTTTTCATCTTCCTCTGAGGAAAAATTAGTTTTACTGTAATTTTTACAGTGTAATACAATTAACTTATATGTTTAGTTTTTAAATAAGTATTTGAAATGTATTTAGTTTGATCATGTTTTGTTTCTTGAAAATGCCTTGAGAGGGGGAAAAAACTTGGAAAATTCTAGATTTTTTGATTTTTTAAATATGACATTTGAATTTTTAAAAGTTTTTATTTTTTTTAAATTTTGAAATAAGTTTGAGAGACATTTATAATGTTTCTCATGGTAATTATGTAGTTTTTTCCAATTAATTTTTGGTTGAAAACAGAGGCCCGTATTGACCATTCAAAGGTTTGCATTTGGCCCCTGGAATGTAGGTTTGGCACTCCTATATTATATATTAGGTCACTAATTTTATTATGCATTTATTTGTTTAATTTTTAAAGTTTATCCGTATCATTTGGAAACTTCTCAGAGTTAGATCAAGATAAAATTCAGATAATACTAATTTAAATAAATAATTCGGAATAAGTGGATTTCATAACACAAATGTTCATGGCTGTAAAAAAGGAGGATATAAATTTGTTTGTGAAGTAAGTGTTGACGCAATTTCTATATTTACATTAAAAATAAAAGACAATGATTATGTCAATTACGAAAATGGCTTTCATCAACACGTCACTGTGACACTTAATGAGTACGCTGAGGTCAAAACCCATCTGATTGTCATTAAGTCTTTATTTAAGGCCCACATAATAAGGAAGTTACTTAAATTTAAGCTGATTCAGGACATAAGCATCATCAGTATTATGTGTTGTAATTGAAAGACACGCAAACTAGAAAAAAAAAGTAATTATAATTGTTTTTTTTTAAAATTTTTTTTCTTATTACTATTAAGTTTTTGTGCTTTATCGAAATTCTCTTTACACATATATTATTTAAAAAACAATCCAAGGAACAAAATTGTGTCTTATGTTCTATTAAATTTGTAATTATTATACAGGACGCATAATAGTTACAAATTTTCTACGGGTACCGTCGAAAATTAAATTAAATATATATTATTTTTTATGACGATTAATCTTATTTTGCCATTTAAAATTGCAAAAAAAATAATAAAAAAATAAAAAAAATAATAATAAATAAAAAAAATAATAAATAAATAAAAAAAATAAATAAAAATAAATAAATAAATAAACTTCTTTTAATTAATTATTAAATTATGTATAAATGCCTTCACAATGAAACATAAATTATTTTACATATGAAATTATCGCATTACATTTAAACAGCATATGAAATAATTACCGCAACCGGGCCATAATTTTTTCTGCAGGAGGACTTACATATTAACCCTTAACGGACAAATGTCGGTCGACACGGCACTTTTACTTACTGGGTTCAATGTCGCCTATATGACGGCAATCACTCACATGGCCGTCATAAAGGCGACATAATTAACTTATAATAAGTTTTATAATTGATACTGTAGTTTTTCACCGATTACTGATATTTATTGATTATCATTTAATGAATAATTGATATTGTAATTGGGAACAACTACTATATCAATTACAATTATGTGAACATAAGTTATTACTTCCGGACCGTTAAGGGTTAATAGTTATGCTCCAATCTCTGCAGAACATAAATTATAAATAGTTCTGAGACTTTCGTCCTAGTTTTGAACAATTTCCTTTTTGGGGGAGAGGCGGAGGATTTTTTTTAAAATCTAAATTAAGCAAAAAATTTGAGCCAAAGGATTGGTTTGTCAAAAACGAGTAATTATTAATGATTAAAAATATTGAAGCGTTTTTATGATTTTGTTTATGAATAATAAATTTTATAGAAATTTTTTTTATTTAATTTTAAAATGATTAATTAATTTTTTAAACTTCAAGGTATTATAGAATTTTTATATTTACAAATTTGTTAATAAAATTTATGCTTCATTAATGAGAAATGAAGTAATGAGTAGAATTTAAAAATGTAAAGGATTATTATTTCTATTTTTTTAAGAATTGCCTTGGTGATTGTTACTAAAATGTAATGAATAAGAAATTTTTTTTTTATAATATAAAATATTAAAATTACTTAGTAGTATTTATAATTATCTCGTTATATTTGTTTTTATATTGTGAAAGTAATTGTGATGATATAGTTTGAGAAAAAATTTTTGGATAAAATGACAAGATTATGAAATTTAGATTTATCTTTATTTCGACTTTGAAGAAGTAAATTATCGATGCGATATTTAAAATTTCTTTTCGCAACTTTGTATAGAATGTGTATGTTGATTTCTCATTTCACATTTTAAAAAAATTTCATAAAACATAATATGAATAAGCACATTCCATTATCTTTTTATTTTTCTAGTTTATGTGTTGCATTGTAATTTTTTTCAAAAGTTGTTAGTCAAAACTGAAATTTCTGCCAACAACCAAAGAAAATGTGTTAAAGGCCTTTAATGAACAAGGTTATTGTCATTTTACGTGTAGCAAACAAATTATTTGTCAAACTGACCTTTATTAAATGGAACTTACTTTTATTTGACCTAGACATCGTTGAATGTTTTTTCAGTTTTATTTGTTTCATGACCTGCAGTAATTAATATTTTTCTGTTTCTATATTGGACTATTTCCATTTTAAGCCTTTATTTAGCTTTCTTTTTAAGTATAAAATTATATTTTTCCACCTATATAGTTTGATTTTTATCGATTAAAAAAATATTAAAATTTATTTCTGTTTGTATGCGTTTTCAAAGCGATTGTCTGTATTAAATTATAGTAATTGGATTTACTCTCAATGGTCAGAGTTTCTAATTGCAATAGAAAATTGTTAGAAAGATAAGAAATTTTATTCAAGTAAATTTTGTTCAGTTTTATGGCATGAAAGTGTTCTGGATTTTGCTTCATAATTAGAATGGCGAAGAAAATTCTTTAAAAAAAAAGTATCCTACAATTTACAAAAAAATGCTAAAAATTAAAATTCGGAATTTCTTATGTGATAAAATTAAGAATAACTGAAAAAGTAATTGAATTTAATTAGATGGATTTTCTTTATTAAAATTTTTTTTATCGCATTTGTGAGTTCACTTTCTTCGAAACTACATTTTTCAAAGTAGAAATCGCATTTTTCTGCCACTATTTAAAGCGCGAGTCTCAAGAGGTTATATACAGAAAATAAAATAAGCCGTGAATGATGGCATTTTTAATGGCGAAAGCAACTACAAACATTTCTAACTTTTTTAAATTTAAGCAAACTACATTTCTAACTTTTTTTTAAAATTTTTCGTTCTATCCATTTTAACAGTGCTTAGTTTCAAATGGTTGAAGTGCGTTTAAAAATGGCGTGTTTGACATTTTGATGCATTGTGTAAAAAAGTGCTTTTTGATTAATAATAAAAAATAAAAATGCAGAAGTAAAAATCATATTGTTTTTACTGTTATTTTCATCTTTATCAACTTAAAGATTAACCCTTTCCTTATTAAGAAATTATTTTCTTTATTTTTTGAATACTGCAGAAATAATTGAGGCTGTGAAATTGTTTCTTTTAATTTCAGTTAAATTACATAATTCTTCGTTCGTTATTGTACTTTTTTAAACGCTTAATTATATATAAATTGCATATTCATATTTTCTTGAATTAAATTAACTTTGAAATTGTACGTATGAGTAATTAAATGTTGTTGCTGTAAAAATAATTTGTTTCTCCTTAAAGTGTGTTGGTGTGTCTTATTTTATTTAAAAGTAAAATTAAGATAATAATAATATTCTTGAATGTTAGAAAATGATTTCCTAAGTGCGTTGGTTCCTTATGCATTTTTTTAAATGAATAAAACAAAAATTGAACTTAAAAAAGAAAATGATTTTAGAAGTATTCTATTTATGAAAGAGTTTGCCTGAGTTAATAATTTTCTTTTACTTTTTACGTTAACTACGCACAATCAACTTGAAAATTGTTGCTATAAAAAATTCGTTATTTCAAAAATACGGTAGTTGTCCTATCATTTTTTTTATTTAGAATTAAAAAAAAAATAATTTTGATAGTTTGAAAATGATTTTATAAGTGCGTTGGTGCATCGTATTTTATTAAAAAAAAAAAAATAATTTTAAGTTACAGAAATTAGAAAATGATTCAATCATTTATAATCGTTTGTTTGATTTTCGCCCTCTCCTTTTTCTTTTAATTTCTGAGTTGATTGCATGCAATTAATTTAAAAATTGTTTGAAAAGAATTTGCAAAAAGAAAGTACTATAAAAGTGTTGGCAATCATATATTTTATCTTAAAAATAAATAAATAAATAAATAAAAACTCGAAATTGGTTTCAAAAGTGCGTTTGTATGTTATATTTTGGTTAAAAAAAATAAATATTTAAAATTAGAAAACGATTTAAAATATGAGCTGTTTATAGAATCGTTTGTAGGATTTTGTTTCTGCATTTTTTCCTCTTCTCTGTTTTGATGTATTATTTTTTATTTATTTAAAAAAGATAACATTCGCCTAGAATTTTTTTTTACTAAGTATTGCATAGCCAATTATGTGATTATCAAATCCAAATTAAACATATCACAGAAAATCTAATCATTCATGTTCTTATTTGAAAATTTTAGATTAAGAATGTTTATCACTTAGAAATGAAGTAATTGCGCAAACCGGCACTTTCAATCTCACCTATTTCTTTTATTTCAATTGTACTGAAATAAATAAGATTTTATTTCTTTGAATTTTTTTTTCTTATTATTTATTTCTGTTATCACTTATCATTATCTTGTGAATTTCTGCGCTCTGGATTTGGGTGCAATGTACTCACGTTTTTTTATGACCAAAATTTCTAAACTAATATTTTTTCTTAATTTTTCTATTGTTTTTTAATTGTCTATTGGGTAGATGTTTCAAGTTAAAAAGCTTTTTGTTTCCTGAAGTACTTTCATCTTGGCATTCTTGTAACGCGCGTCTATTCTCACTATTCTTCGGCTTAAAATGCTTGCTGACATATCATTTTCATCCGAAATCACGACCTTCAACTTCTCTTTTATAACTTCCCTGTTCTTATGAGTGACCACTTGAGATCTTAATTATTTCCTTCTTTATATCCACGCTCCCCGACTCTAACAAAATCCCCTCCCTCTTAAATCTAATACTGACTAATATAGCTAGAATAACACTACTTTTAGTGATATAGAAGGTTCAGATTTATGATATTCAGCATCCTCTTCAGAAATTGAACGAGATAATGAACTCTTTGACAAAGCCTTTTGAATGTCACTTATTGTAGTTAAATTTCTGAATGATATTAACAAAGAAAACTATTTCAACTGGTTTAGTTTTTTTTTTTTTTTTAAACAATTGTGAGATTAGTTCAGAAATTGAAGAATGCATGTTATTGTACCCTTCCAATTGTTTCCCATTCCTCCCTTCCCTGCGGCTGGGGTGGCCACGGATTAGAATTACTTGAAGTGACGGCTGTTCCTAGCCACGCCAGCCGCTTAGGGTGGGTCATTTTTAATGGGATCCGTGTTGCTTTTCGTCCTCTTGGTGATTTACTAACTTGAATATTTCAAGCTGTGACTTCGTTCGGGAAAGGTGGGTGTTAGTGGAGGCTGTTGGTGTTGAATGATGTGCGCGATTCTGTTATTGTTGGTGTAGTGTTTTTGTTTTATGCTGACTATGACTCTCTTGTGTTGCAGTGGACGAAGATCGGAGGATAAAATTAAAACTACTGATAGGACAATCGAGCCAAATAAGGTAAGTTTTTATTTTTTACAATTTTTAATTTTTATTTTACAATATTTGCCAGAACTGATGGCAGGAAGAGTCGATGATTGATGTTTGAACAAGTTTTTGAAAACTCTGCTTTTTAACTTCTTATTTTAATTGCGAAAAAAAAATACTATTTACCGGGCTTTAACGAATCTTTAGGATGCCTCATATTTCGGGTTCAAAGGGTAATTATTACTTTCAAGTTTATTTTGTAACTCTCGTACTTCTTATTTTAAAATAGGCATAATTCAGTAACTAAAATGTAATCAATTATAAAATAAGTTAAAAAAATGTCAGGTTTTTATATTTCTTTTTATTTTGACCATAAATTTTTTTCGGGGGTTGAAAAACCTTTCTGTAAATTATTATTTTTTATGATGTTTTATTGCATAAAAATTTTAATATTAGGTTTAAATGTGTTTTTTATTTATTTCCAATGGCTTTTTTTTAAAAAATTAAATATTAGTCATACCTTCTGTGAAAGAAGTATGCTTTCTCTGCTCTGGCTGTATATGGACTTATGAGTCGTCTGTAAACGCCATTTTTTTACATTAAATGAAAACAGCTGATGTAACAGAAGCTATTTTTACTTCCCATTTAAAAAAAAAAAAAAAAATTAGAAACTACCTGTAAAGAACATAAATTATCGAATTTGTAAGATTCGAAATTTTCGCTTGAATTATCTGCTTTAAAAAAATTTGTTTATTCTAATTAAATTTGTCGACAAATGTATTTAAAAGTCTTGCAGTTATACTTGTTTAACTGGATAAAAAAATTAAATTTGAAAAATTTAGATTTCAATTTGAAGTTGATCTCGTCAAAAATAGTAATTTTTTATTAAAATTATTGAATGAGTCAGTTAAATTGACTGGTCAATTTAGTTTATCTTTAAGTGTCACAATACTTATTAACTCTTTCATACAAAATTCCTAATGCGAATTTCTGTGTTAAATTAATAAAAATATTTAAACTTACGCTCGGAATTTAAATTATTAGAACTCGTTCTGACATTTTGTATCAACAATTATTTGCCTAAAGGTAAATTTGGGAAAGAATGTGACTATATCCAGCTCAGTTGAAAAAAATTTTATATTTATTTAGGTATAAATCGAAATTTAATTTCAATTTTTTAATTGAACGCGGTTCAGTTTTGTCAATTAATTTCTTGTAAGTTTATTACTTGATCGACATCAAAAAAGTTCAAGGATGGTAATTCAATTTTTAATATATAGTGAGTGTATTGGAAAGAAAACAATTTTTTACATCGGGGGGAGGAGAAAGTTACATCTATCTTGCGCGTTTCACGACAACCACTTATGAAGTCGCCCTCACAAAATATATTACTTACAGAAAGAAAAAAAATTGTATTGGCCATGAATTTATCTTAAAAAAACTTTGGCATCATATTTTGTTACTTTGCATTTTATTAATACATATTGATAAGTTGGGGAAAAAAAAAAAAAAGGAAAACTTGACATAAATTTTATTTTTCCATTGTCTGCAAAGTTATCGGTTGATAGTTCCCTTCCGTAAATCATCTTGGCGATCGAATGACAGCTTGCAGTTTCTGATATCCTTAAGTCTGGAAAAGAGGGTTCTGTAATAACAAGTGGTTGCGCCGTGACTCATTTCGTCCAGGATGATTTGACATACGGTTATCGAGGTTCACGCATGGCATCTACGTATGGTTCCCATGGCAACGCGGTGGAACAGGAAGATCTTTATAGGATAGACTTCCCATCCTTTTGGGATGATTTGAAAGGGAGCGAGAGATGGGTATCGGTTTTGGGACCGTGAAAGCGAAGCCATATTTGTGAATACAGTTATGATGGACGTCTAATATCGTCTCGTTGGGTGTTGATATTGAATATTTCTGGCGAACTTAATATTTGTGATCGTATTATTAATGCATGTCTGGTACAAAACTTTCCCCCCCCCCCAAAAAAAAAGGTCGGGTGGGTGGTTGTTTATTATTTTGTTGAAGAAATTATCCAACCGCTCCATAATTTCAATTCATCTATTTTTAAAAAAAAATTTATTTTGAATGAATACACAAAGTTATAAACTCTCACAGAACATGGTTTTTATCCAAGCTAAATAAAATTCAGAATTTTATGTGAAATCTCCCCTTGATCGAAATAATCTCTTTATTTTATAACCATCGATGAACAGTCGACGCAATTTTGGATTTACGACTGCTAATATTCAACTCCCCGTAGCCTTGTGATTTTAAATTCTATCCAGAAGACAAAGAGACTCATGGATCAAGTAATGGGCGAAATTTGCCTTCGTGGTGGACTTTTCGATGGAATTAACTTGCATTTTCGTTTCACGGTGAGGAAAATCTCTCACGGTTAACCTGACGGCTAGGGGACTCGATTCGTTTACCATTGAGGATATTTTACGTCAGCACTGTGGTTGGTGCGAGTTGGGTGCAGAATTCACATCGATCAGCCATCGCTTTTATTCGAACCCGGCTCACCTCATTGGAAGACGAACACTCTATCTCCTGAACCAAAATAATCTCTTTTAAGCCGATCCCACTTTGTTCATTGTGATTTGTTTGCTCAAAATTTCGGATCCAATGTTATTCAAGTTGCACTGAATCATCCCATGCTCAAGATTTCAGCTTGAAATATCTCTTTTTCTGACTGATTTACCTACTATTATGTATATTTTGCTTTATATGATGCATTAGTCATTTTTGGACAAAAGGCTAAAAGATAGTTTTAATATTTTTCTTACGGTCAATGTTTAATACAGAAATGAATGAAAGTTTACCAAGCAAGTGTTAATGTATTAAAATATTGTAATTTGCATTGGATGTTTTTGATGAAAAATTGAGAAAAAAAAAAGTGTTGAGAATAATAAACGGTAGTGTAAGCATTGAAAGAATTTATCTAGGGATATTTTCGGAAGCTTATAATCAACTGAATGTTTAAAAAAACATCGTTTAAGAAGTTTTTTTTTTTAGTCATTATATATCATCGCAGATATTTTGGTTATAAAAATTAGGATTTTTTTAATAGGAATATAAAATATTTTTCTTCAATTTAAAAAGAATAATGGTGATTATATTTTTTCAAATTACATCGTTAATACATAAAAGGTGTGCTTTTTATTAACTTTTAAAAAAAGTTAATTTTAATTTCCTAAGGAGATACAATAGATATAGGTTTTTCAACATTGTAAACACAACTATCATTTTTTTCGAATTTCAGTCAATGTAGTAACCCAATTTATACTCGGCATTGGTATTTTTTTTCATGGATTGATTGCTCACTTTCTTTTTAAAAGAAGTTATGAGTTATAATATATAGGGGGTTCAAATTTTTTTTTAAGCCAGGAAAAAACAAAAGCGATGTTATAATCTGACAAATGACAGGAAGGCGTGTGTATAAAACATCAAAATCAATGTTATTATCGGTGATAACTTGAAAGTGTTTTTAGCAATAAATTTTTAATCCCTGTTTCTTTCGGCAATCAAACTAATTTTGAGCCATGGTGGCTCAGGGGATAGAGCGCTCGCCTCCCAATGAGGTGACCCGGGTTCGATCCTAGCGATAGCTGGTCGATTTGAATTCCGCACCCGGCCCGCATCGACCGCAGTGCAGACGTAAAATATCCTCAGTGGTAGACGGATCATGGGTTAGAGTCCCCTTTCCGACAGGCTAACCGTAAGAGGTTTTCGTGGTTTTCCTCTCCCTGTAACACAAATGCGGGTTAGTTCCATGAAAAAGTCCTCTACGAAGGCAGAATTTCTCCCAATACTTGATCCAGGACTTGATCTCAATACTTTATCCCAATACTTGTCTTCCGGATTGGGTTCAAAATTACAAGGCTACTGAGTTGAACATTAGTAGCCATTAACCCTAAATTGGGTCGGCTGTTCAACGACGGTTGTAAAATAAAATCAAACTAGTTTAGGTGTTTCGTACACCCCCTCTCATAACTGTGCATTCGTAAAATTTTAATTGCGTTTTTGATTCTTCCTGTCATTAATATAATATTAATTTGCGACTTTCATATGTCAAACTTTTTGTTGTTGTTTTTTTTTGTTTTTATATTTAGTAAAAATTCAAAAGTATACATTAAGTGTAATCTGTTATTTTTAGATACGTAGGTGTTATTAAAATACCTCTATCAGAGGATTTGTTTTTCTTAGATAAACACCCACGACTACATTAAAAAAAATTTTTTTTAATGAAATTATGATTATATTTTATACCTTATAGCACCTGACAAAATATGTATAAAAAAAATTCTTTTTTATGTTTTTCTCATTAGAAATTTTTTGTTTTGTCATGCATATTATTTTCAATCTTGAAACTGCAATTGTTTGTTTGGAGTTTACACTTCATTGAATTGACAGGCTTTTAAGCTTCGTTTCACACTTCATTGAATTAACAGACTTATAAATTTTTTTTTATCTTGTTCGGATAAGTCCAGATATTTTGAAGTAAAAGCAATTACGATACAAATTTCGAAATAACAAAAAAAGAAACAGCTGCCAATGACGCTGTTTTTGGTGTTCAATTTAACGTTACATTTTGCTTTGCTGCGCTAAAACTAAAAGACTTAGATATTTGAAATTACTAAGGTGTGTAGGAAAGTGTATAGGAATTGCAATGGAATAATAATAATAAAAAAACATTCGATAATATGTTCGAGAATTAACTAACTTGTTGAAAAAAATACCATACGGTCCGCTCTACAGGTCGTAGGAATGCAACTACAGACTTAAAATTTGCCGCGTTAAAAGGGCCACATAGACACATATTTAAACTAAACACAGAATTTGTTTTTCAAAATTCTAATGTGTTTGAAAATATTTAAATTTTAAATGCTTTTTTTATTATAATTTTGTTTTATTTTACGGTGCATTTTGCTTTGCTGCTCAAAATCTATAAGGATTAGAAACTTGAAATTACGACGATGTGAATAAAGAGTCCGATGGAATAAAAAAATAAATTACGATTTGATTATTAGTACAAGAATTTGATTATTGTTAAACTTGTAGTATAAAAAATGATTAAAAAAATCTTGTAGTATATAAAAAAAAAAATCTAGTTCACAGTCCGTTGAAATTCAACTAGAGTTAAATGCGTTGATATAGGACCATTTCGTGTTATAATTTTATAAGATTTTTTTTTTTTTTTTTTTTTTTTTTTTTTAATAGAAATTCCCATTTGCTCGAAAGCTATTGCATGTTTAATGTCAATTAAAAGTATCAAGGAAAAAAAAAACGATAACGTTTTTTTTCTTTCTTTTCTCCCCCCCCCCCCCCCCCCAGATATAAATCTTATCATTATAATGATATTTTCAAAAATAAAATAAAAATAAAAACTTAAGAGCGATAAGAACTATTTCCTATTAGAATTGTTTAAAGTTTCGTCAACGAGTAAAATTCCATTTCCTTTATTTCTTTTTTTTGAGTCACACAATCTATGTTGTTAAGGTTAAACTTTTTATTTTTTCAAATTCAGGGAATTGTTTATTTAGTTATCATTAATATATTTACAAAATGTTCCTACAGAAAGCAAAAATAATTGCGTATTTTGAAACCTAAGTGTTCTGTGTTTATGTGGAAAATATTGATGTTTAAGAAGACATAAACAATCATGAATGAGAATCCATTACATGGGTGGCGAGCGGAGCAAGCAGGGGGCGTATTTTTAAAAAAAATATATGCTACATAGCTGCCAATAATATATAAATTTAAAAAAAAAATATACATCCAGTAGATTTCTGGATTTCTCCAGTTTATACTGGTTTAATTAAAATTCTCCTGGAATTTTGTACATTTTATAACATTCCCTAAAATTGAGTATGTTTCCTAAAAAAATCCCAATTGAAATAGAATTTTTGTACAGATTATTGCTTGCTTAAATATTTAAATAAGTTTTACTAATACATAATAAAGCGAATCTCATTTATAGAAATCAGTACAATTCTTTTTTTGTTATAAAATGTTCAGTTTATTTTTATTCGGAGCTCTCTCTTTAAATTAATTTTAAAAAAAATCTTTTAGCTATCTTTGATGAATTAAATGCCTTTTAATATTCGAAATTAGGAGTATACATAATACACATAACATTTCAAGTATCTTGAATGTCAATCATAACTGGAAAATATTGCAATTTTTCTACTTTGATGACTATTAGACTATAGAAATCCCTTAAATTCTCTATGTGTTAAATATTTAGTACATCATGTAACAATTATCATGAAATTTATGTTTCGTAAAATCTAACCTATCCATGTTGCCATATGATACTAGAAAAAAATATGAAGTACATCTTTATTGGAAAAGGTGAGCTACTATTTATTTCTTTTAGAATAACGACTATGCGGTGAATCTGCTTATGTAAATGTATAGTTAAAAATGGTGGATGGTGTTTGCGGATGATGGTTAAGTAGGGTTTTATGTCATCATTTAAACCTCACCCTTATCCCTCTTGGATGTAAAATTTAATATCCGCGTAAGTCTTTTTAACGAAAAAAGTAAAATAAATTAAGTACATTTTTGCTTAGTCATCAATATTAACCACTTGATATTGACGAGGAAATCGAGACATTTGGATTTCATCCAAAGTTTAATCCAGTTTTACTGTGTTATTACTTTCGATTTCTTTGAAAAACTCGAATGAAAAGATTAAATAATGTTTTCGTTTGCAGTTAGGTTTGAAACTATGTATTATACCTCGAAATCTGCGTGATTTCGTTTAAGTCATTTGCTATGCGACTTAATTCGTTTTGTGTGTGTGATAAAATAAAGTGAAATTAATGCGATTTTCAGAAAGTGAAAATCGCATTTAAAAACAAAAATATGTATATAAAAATGTTTGAAGCATTTTGAAGTAAAATCTGACTGCGTTGTTTTAAAAAAATGCCTTTCAAAAAACAAGAATTATTTAAAAATTATTAAAGTTATTTAAAGAGGCCCTAAATTTATCTTTTTTTTACCATCAGCAGAGCCTGATTATCGCCTAGGCTTAAGGCCCATAATTTCTGAGGGGCCTCCAAAATTAGTAAAAAGTTTAATGAAAGGTGGGCTAGCTTTGTATTGGTTTAAGTATTAAATGAAAAAACAGTGTTACAACAAACAGTATTAAATATAAATCAGTGACTTGTAGCAAAAATCACTGATTTCAATTGCTTGTGGTCACCAAATTATTATTATAATTTTTTTTTTTTTGATCTAACATTGTTTTGTTGTCTTATATTTTGCTTTAATTTATAGATACATAAATTTTATCTTAGAAAAATAATCTTCAATTGTCTGCTTTCAAAATTTCTTAGAATGTTTCTCTTGAATCATGCAGTTCAATAGATTCTTTTTTATTGTTAGGACTACTCTTCAGTAATTTAATTTCAAAATATCTTGAATGGGGCCCGGAAAATTTGGTGGACCTTGGGCCTGAATTTGTCTTTTATTCGGTCCCTGACTATCACCGTGCTATTGATTAATATATAATATTACTGTATCGTAAATAATGCATTTTCATTTAATTTTTATTATTTATAATTGCCGTTTAATTGCAAATACCAAATTTAGAATAGTATACGTTTTATGGTGTCTTCATAATTCAGATTTGCAAAATCGTTTATCATAAATTTCGCCTGTTGTGGATATTTCTTAAACATTCAAGACGAAATATTATCAATTTAAATTACATAAACTCTTAAAAATAAAACAAAGATTTTAATAAATAAATAATTGAATTTTATTGCAGTTAGGTTAAAAATTGTTTTTGAGTGAGAAAACTCGTTATACTTCATTCAATAAAGCGAGAAAACGCGTTATACTTCATTCGTTTTTATTTCGCAAAATTGTAGGTCGCTTTTCCTTGTTGTTAAAATCACCTCAGTTGTTTATATACGTCACATCCGTACAACCTTGAAGGTTTTAAAGCTTAAATAATAGCTTTATGAAATCTTGAAAGAGGAAAATGAAATATATTAAAAAAAAAAATCTTTAAAATCGTTTCAACTTCGCGCCTATGTCTTATCACTTTTTATTTTCTACTTACTCTTTCTTCCAGAGAATTTATTTTTAACCTTCATAGATTTCAACTCGCCAGAATCACGCATTTGGTGATCGTTGCAGGTGTAGTTACTCAAACTTCATTAAACTTTCTCGCAATAAAATCGTTAAAAACTATTAACTCTTATTGATTGAAACAGTAACATCATACTTTTGTTCAAACGTTGGCTGATTTAGAGCAGGAAATACGCCAAGTGAACGTATGGATGTTTCAGTCTGTTACGTAAATCAAGACTCAATTATTTGGACTTCGTACTTAGTGTGGGATGTGTGTTAGCTTTTTTTTTTAATTGAAAGAAAAGTCCTTTGAAGAGTTAGGATGAATAATGTATTGTGATCATATGTGTTTATTTTTGAAGCAGCAGGTGTGTTAGAACATTTTATTAAAATATTGTAGATGTAGATTTTCTTTTGTAGAATATTGAAAAAGAAATTATAAGTTCATCCCTATAAATATATATTATCTTCCATTTCATGTTTGTTTCGCATTTTATATTATCATAATTTGTTCTACCGGCATTCTTTCAATGTATATCATCACTATTTCTGAGGGATGTTATTTATAAAAAAATTTGTGGAATTAAATTCCATTTTATCATATTTGGAAATTAAATTTATGTTACTTTACATTATTTATTTATTTATTATTATTTTTTTTTAATTTTCTTCATATTTGAAAACTGGTATAGGCGGTAGCAATAATGCTTAAACGTTCCTTCTCAATGCTTATTTTGTTTTTAGGTTATTGTCAATCGTTGTTAATTATTTTTTTTTGAAACTATTTTTTGTAGTATTTTTGGATTTTATCAATTCTGCTTTAACTTCTAAATTAAGCGGTTTATTATTGAGCTAAGATCAGTGTTTTATAATTTTAAGGAATTATAGTTAAATTGTTGAATAGTGTTGTGTTTTCTTAGTGTTATATTGCTATACTTTTTTTATTTAATGGTTAAAATTTCACTGTTTTTTTTTTTATTGGAGATTTTATTTTAGATCTGCAGGTCGAGATTATCATTTCGTTTGCTTTTTTCCAAATAACAATATTATCCATTTTCTTCTTAAGAAACGTCGTCTCATGCACTCTCATTTATGTCAGTTTTTTTTTTTTTTTTTACCTGAATTATGAAATCGATTAGATAGTTTTTTTCCACTTCACTCTGAAATCAGATTATTTTGAAACAGCTCTATTTTCTGTTTTATATATATATTTGTAACAAAGTTTTGCATAAAAGTAATCTATAGATATTTATTTTAATATTGTTTTACAGTCTTGTCATACTGTGTTAATAATTTGGTATATATTTTTTTAAGCTTCACCTAATTAATAAATTCTATGTTTCTATAATGATTAAAATATTTAAGAATTTATTGTTTCACTGTTGACAGAATTTAGATTTTAATATTTTTTTGATTTAATTTTTACATTGTGTTATAATTGAAATATTTAGATATTTCAAAAGTTTCATTGTATTATTTTTTTAAAATTTAAATATTTTAAAATAGGTTGTTTCATGAATGAATGAATCCATTTAAACTGTTTTGTCTTTTAAACAGGGTTTGAAGCAACCCGGGTATTTTAGAAAAAACCCAACCAGCCTGGATATTATTGAAAAAACCCGGGGGAAATTGGGTTTTCATTTAGTGCTCATAAACTTTAAGTTTTACTGCAGAAATATTTTTATTTATTAAAAAGTGTTGTATAAGCTTAAAAACAGAAATAAATTCAAAAAGTTATTTAAATTTTGTTATATGTATTTTATATTAAGTTTAAATAACGCATTATCATTAATATATATTTGAATCTTCTTTAGTGTTAGGTATATAATGTTTCACATTTTTTAACCCAAGCATTATAAAATACAAACGCAGTAATATAAAAGGAACAAGTTTATTAATCTTTTTGTTCTCACACACATTTATTTACTGTATTTATTAAACATATATATGTATATTACCCATTATAAAATTATAATCAGTAAATATTTATAATCAGTAAAAACTAAAATTTCATTTGACTTTTGGCTTTAATAAAAAACGGAAATATATATTTAATGGTCTTCCATGTTTTTAATAAGATTAATAGAAAGTGAAATTTTTACGTATAATTATAAAGAGTTTCAGTTACTTCTCCATTTTTTTTCAAATAATTAACCCTAGGAAAATGATTTCATTTTTAGATAAATAATTATAAAAAGTTCTCTTATAAAAAGTTTTAGCTGAGTTTTTTAAAGCCAGAAAATAAAACTATTTAAATGTGTTAATGTATCACTTAGTAACAAAAGAAATATTGTTTATAATTTTTTTAAACATATGAATTAATAATAATAACCTGTTTATTAATATATAAAGCATGCTACTATATTTGAAAAATTGATCTTTTCAGTCTATATTATTTAAATTTCTATTTGATTTAATTTCATTAAAATATCACTTTTTGAAAAAACCCACTTAAAGTTTTCAATAGTACTATAAAATTATAGATACAAGTTTCTTTTACTTTACAAATATTAAAAACTGAATCTTATAAATCCTGCAACTCTATTTGACAAATTTGTGCTGCACGATAAATTATATAAAATTAAATGTTCAACAATAAGTTTTAATAAAATTTTTTTGTTGAAAAAACCCCACTAATCGTTCCAGTTTAAAAGGTTTTTTTCAAGGTGGGCCCACCCAATAAAACCCGGGTGGGGTTTTTTCAAAGTGGGCCCACTTGGCGAACCCTGCTTTTAAATGAAGGATATAAATGTTTAACAATGCCTTTACAATAAACTACCAATTAGTTAGTAATTATTTACAATATTTTTAATAATTTCACTTCCTTTAACTATTAAGTGACATCCCTAAATGTTTATAAAACCTTACTGTCTGAGATTTCTGTCCTACCTCCAGATTGATTTCTAAATAAATCAGTTTATTTGACTAAAAAGCAAACTTTCAAAACTTTTCTCTGAAGTTAGTTAGAAGTTTTAAAGAAGGAAATTTGGCTTTCAGAGGCTGAAGAGAATTAAGTTTTTATATGGATTGATAATAATTTTTTTTGTTGTAATCAGAACAATATTAAAGAGATCAAAAATTTTAAAACTTAAGCATGCTAATAGATGACCAGCCCCTGTTCACACTGAGGGTTCGGTTTATGAATCATAGCTGCCAACTCTTCTTTATTTTGCTGAAGCTTTCTGCAGTTACATCTCCTTATTAATGTTTTATGGTGAAAAAAAAAAATTCTAAAGTTTTGCACATTGTTTCTTTTAATGAAATTATATTATATTAGGTTTTCGACATTCCTCTAGGATAATTGTATTGTTTTTATTGTAATTGTACTTAAATTATTCGTACATCTTTTGATTTTTTTTATAAATTCGTAAATATTCGTTTTCTGCATGTTTTAGAGAAAATTTTCTTTAAGTAAGTAAATATTATTGAAATGGTAAATCTTTTGACACCTTAATTTAGTATTTTTTTTCAAAATATAGTTTTCCCCCCAGAGGTTTTTGACATTGGTTTAAAAAACTTTAATTTTTTTTTGTTACTAATGCCAGTTGCCAATACCAGCAAGCCTGTTATGGAGAATTCAAGCGATTTTAAGGCAGAGGATACGTTTTTTGGTTTTTGAGAGGCATAATATATTGACAAGAATACAACTTCAGCCGTACACACATCACAGTCAGTTTTATAGGGATTACCCATTCATTCATCCACAGATTGTAATTTTGACCTGAACCAAGAAACCTCCAATTTAGTACCCCCGGGAAATATTGATTTGTTATGGGAACTGGGAAAATTTTGTGACCCCGATAAATTTAACGTGCCCCAGTCACTATTTAATAAGCGACCAGCAGGATTCGAACCCACAGTATCATGAAAATAAGCCAAGCCTCCTACTAACCAGGCGATCCATGCCATAAAGTTACTGATGATTGTAAAACACTACAGAAATTAAGTTTCTGATGCTATTTTACAATGAAGCACAGTATTCAGCTCCTAGCTATGGTTGTACACCCCAATCCCTAAACTATCCTAAACTGAGGTCCTATCCAGAATTCAGATTTGGATAAAATCTAGTTTCCTATCTAAACAATTTGAAATCCAGGCAGTTAAAATTTTATTTCCTTATACATTTTAAAGTGATTGTTTTTTATAACAGAATCTATTTAAACTGTTTTTCTTTTTAAATTTATAATATGCTATGATATGTTTAATTATGTTCTAACAGAATTTATCTTTTAATGTACTTTTGCAAATATTGATAATATAGGATTATATAATTATTGAATAAGCTTATAACTATATTTAAAAGGTCCTTCAGAGAGAACGTGCCATACAAGCAACATTTCAAGAACAAACACCTTTAGTTAATCATCACCATCAAAATGGAAATTTTGAAGTCAAGTTAAGAGATAAACCTAGGTCCCAGGTAAGATTTAAAAAAAAATAGTAATTAATTTAAAAAACATATTACCGCAGATTACTTATATTTATCTTTTTAGGTACATCACATTTATATGCACACAAAAATATGTTTGATATAAGTATTTTTTGTATACTACTACCAATTAAAAAAAAAAAAAAAAAAAGAAACTTGGTATGCTGATAATTAAAAAAAAAGTTTTTTTATCCTTAATTCTGGGAATATGTGCCTAGTTATGCAAACCTGTAACCAAAGCAGTGTTTAGAAAGGTATGACTTTTTGGTGGATATTATTCAAGGGAAAAACTTAAATTTATTTATCTTGACTATGAGGTATCGTTTTTAACGTGTTTTATTGCGTTGAATAAATAAAATATATTCCATGTCCAGAGGATTATCTAAATGTTTTGAATATACAATAAAGAAAAACGAAGAAAAAAATGAAAATATGACCACAGAAGCAGACGTCTTCAGGGGGTACCGGCCTCGGAAGCCATAAAACAAAACCGAAGAGAGAGGACAAATGCCAAAATTAACTCTCTCAGTACCCCGGAGGTTTTGAGGAATTCCAGGAAAAAATACATGAAATACATAAAACCAATTCAGAAAAGAAATTCAAACAAAATCTTGAGAAAATAAAAACTCACATTAATTAAGTCAAACAGCGATTTCACAAACAAACCAAATGCAAAGGAAACATTTAAAACAAAAGAAAACAACGCCCTCTATTAAAATGCGCAGAATGAAAAAAAGAGAAATAAAAGAAAAGATTATGTAACAAATTAATATAATTCTTAACTGGGGCTGCTCAGTTAAGACTTGAATTACGCCTTGTTAAAAGAAATAAAAAACTAGTATTCTTCAATCATTTTCTTAATCAAAAAATTAACATTACTAAAAGGAAAGTCATTATTACTCAAATTATTCAAAAAAATATTCCCAGCCTCCTGAAAACTTGCAACATTATTGCAAATATTTTTAATCCTAACAAATTGTGAAAAAACTGAATTTTTAAAAATTTATTACACAGATTAGTATTAAAGTTGCAGAAAAAAATAACTTACAATTTAAAAGCTTTTCTTTTATCAAAAATAACAATTTTAATTATTTTATCAACAATATCAATTTTAAATCTAAATATTCAACATTTAAGCAATTCTCATTTGTTTTCTTTTAAACCAAATCTTTAGGATAAATACTATAAATAAAATTATAATTATCACAATTAAACAAAATCAAATCATCAATATATCTAAAAGCATTAAATTCATTATACTTGAGAAATTTAGCTTCAAAAAAGTGCAAAAAAATATTAGCAAAAACACCAGAAAAAGAATTGCCTTGTGGAATTCCTAAATTGTTTATAAAAATTCTTATGTACTTTTTTGTGTTAAATCAAATAAAATCAAAATTAAGAGCAATTTTTTTTAAACGTTAGGTAGGGAAACTCGACATTTTTTTATATATATGTTTTAAATTTCCTCTTTTGAGTTTACCCTCTTTTTTCTGCATTATCATAAATTCTACTTAATGTGGAACAGCCAATCCATTGTAGCTGCAGGGTGCGTTCTGAAAGTAATGCACATGGTTTTATTGTTATGGGACTATCGGTCGCAGCACACTCAGATTGGTCGAAAAATGTGGTGGGGGATTTGTCCTTGCAAACAAGCCTGGTCTCAGCTCGCTCCGAGCAGTAGGACATGTCTTCGCGTAAATAAATTTTTTCGAACGAGTCACGGCGTGATGGAGTGTTCGTTGGAACAGCAGTGCGCAAAATAGTTTTGTGTGCAGCTTGGGAAGAATGAGACAGAAACTCATCACATGCTTCAAGACGCCTTTAAGGAGGAATGCGTTTTGAGATCTCAGTGTGGAAGGTGGCACAAGGCCTCCAAGGATGGTCGGGAGAAGGTCACCGACGAGCCTCGTTCTGGACGCCCAACAACAGCCCGACCCGATGAAAACGTCCAGCGAGTGCGTGAAGTTTTGAAGTCAGACCGACAGTTAAGCATTCAGGCAATCGCTAACACCTTGAACTTGTCAAAATGTGTGGTACATAGGATTGTGACGGAGGATTTGCAAATGTGAAAGGTCTGTGCGAAGCTTGTGCCGAAGGTGCTGACGAAGGAGCAATAAGAAGTTCGAGTTTTGCGCAGTGAAGAATTGTGGGAATTGATGAGGTGGTGCTCCAGCCTCCCTATAGCCCTGACTTGGCACCGTGTTACTTTTTTTGTTCCCCCGACTGAAAAGAAAGCAGCGGGAGTCGGTGGAAAACATCCAAGCTCATGTTACAAGGTTTCCTGAGAGGTCCTGTCAAGGAGTTCCAGGTTGCCTTCCAGCCGTGGTAGAATCGTCTCCGCAAGTGTATTGATGCACAAGGGAACTATTTTGAAGAATTTTAACCATTTGTACCCATAGGATCCATAAATCTATTTTTCTCAGAAAATACGCATTACTTTCAGAACGCATCCTGCATGTCGTGTTCAACTATGTAGCCTTATAGTTTTGAGCTAAAACTGTTTGGTGCAACTTCTTTGTGCTCATAAACTCTACCTCCAATTCTACTTTTAATTTTAAACCCAATACCGAGAACATGGGTAGTCTTCGATTCACTTTTGTTACAAACTCGTCTGGATGGAGGACCTAGTTAAACTACTCACCTACATTTTAATCTCGGGGAGAAGAAAATCATGTTAACTACCCCTGGTCTGAAAAATTGCAAGGACGTGCATAATGTTCATTTTAATTCTAATTTGAAAACTGCTTCTAGTTAAGTAAGCAATGAGGTTAATGATGACAAGTTCCTACTCACACTGAGTGTTTGTTCAGTTCATGGTTCATAAGCTCCCAACTCTGCTCTTGTAATGTACCATTTACTGCATTTCTACGCTAAGATTAAAATCTTCTGTAGTTTGAAAATTTGCATTACAATTTTGTAACTTCTAGGAACAACTTATATATATATATATGTAATGATGTGCTCTCCTCTACCTCATTCAGATAATGACCTTGAATTTTTGCTGTGCTTCAGCCTAATTTATGTTGTAGAGTCTCAAATTAAAGCAAAATATACGACATTAAGCAACAGTATGCTCAAGGGATCACTATCTTATTTCTGACTATTTTGGATTTATTTGAAACGTTTGTGTTAAAACCTTTATGTTTCACTTGTAAAATACAATATTAAAAGAAATATATTGTTGATTCTTTAAATAAAAATTGTAAACACAGAAAATCTACTGCAATTTTGTAGCAAAACCAAGCACGGATTAACTGCAAATTTCCTGTATTTTAAGAAATGGGGCTGACAGATATGATGAGTGTTCAGTAAACTTATTGTAATGTGGTTTCGAAATAAATAAGATCAAGTTAGTACGTTGCCAATTAATGTTGTAATTACATAAGTAGAAAATAGTTTTTAATTAATCATTACTTTGACTGTAATTTTTATTGCTTATGTTTTTATCCTATTTTGATCTATGAATATTTGTTTTCTATCTTAGCGTCCACTTACTCGTTATCTTCCTGTAAGAAATTCTGAATTTGATTTGCGCCAGCATATAGAAACAGCTGGACATCAAATTGAACTTTGTATCCATATTCACTTAACATCCACATCTTGTCATGGTTATCTTCATAAGTTAGGTGGAACCTGGAAAACCTGGCGAAAGCGATGGTTTGTCTTTGACCGCATTCAAAAGGCATTGTTATACTATAGTGACAAGGGCGAGACTAAACTTAAAGGAGGTGTTAATTTTCAAGTAAGTGCAAAATATCGGCTTTTTTTGTTAGTTTAAATATTTTTGCTAAAATATTTGGGAAAAAAGTTTGTTTTAGTGATTTTTTTAAAAAATTCAATATATTTTTATTTCTTAAAATATTTCAACATTGTTATAACTTATTGACAGGGGTGATTGTATTCCCTGTGTACCCATTTCAGGGTTTTTCATATAATCTTTCCGTGTTAAAAATCTAGGAGCAGAGCATGTGATTTTTTTCCTCGCAAATATTGCAAAATTCCGAGTGTCTCAAGACCCATTGGTTTGCTGATTGCCAGGAATCAAAAATGCATAAACCGCTGAAATTTTAATTGAGTTCGCAATCTAAAATTTATATTTTGAAACTTTTTTTTTGTGTTGGCAGACTATCGCTGAAATCTGCTAACAATTGCAATTCTTATTCACACGATTTTATTTTCAAAAATCTATTTTAGTATTTACCGTCTTGTATTAACGATATATAAGAATCGCACATCCTGATCTGAATTCACGTGATATAAAAATCCAATCAATTCCTATTTTTAAAACTCAATATCGTGTTTCGTATTCATGCATTTGTAATGTTAAACATCTATTTTCAGATTTGATTTTGTGATTTAAAAACTGCACATTGTTAGTTGTATTATATTTTATTTCCTTGTTATCTAGCTTAAACTAAATTATTTGATTCCATATTATTTAAAAATAAATGTGCACAATTTGAATTTAAGCAAAAGTCTTAGTTTCTTTACATGTTGTTTGTAAAAACATTTGATACCCTTTCAGCTTATATAATTGTAAACTTAAGTTATTTTTAATTTAAATTATTTATATCAAGCTAAAGTAAAGGTCACTTTCATTCACAAGTATTAATTATCAAGTTTAAAAATCTGTGCAAAAACTAACGAGCTTATGATGATAGAATTACTATTGTTATTGTTATGTTAAACCTAAATTATTGAATTTTTAGGCTATTGAGGAAGTATATGTGGATCATTTACATTCGGTAAAAAGTCCAAATCCTCAATCTACATTTTGTGTAAAAACTTACGATAGAGTTTATTATTTGATGGCCCCAACTCCTGAAGCAATGAGAATTTGGGTAGATGTTATTTTTACTGGAGCTGAAGGTTATCATGATTTTCTTGGAGAAATTGAATGAACATGAAAAAGTACCAAGATTTTTTTTTTAAAAAAAGGTAAGAGAATCATTATTTTTGAAAAAATTATTTTGTTCTTCTCTTTAGAAATGTGGAAATCACATTAGAAAGGATACACTTAGTATGGCCCAACCAATCATTATCTAAAGAAAGATATATATAATACATTTAACATATTTTACAAATGTTAAGCTTCAGAAGCTTTCATTAAGTCTATAAAATGATGTTATTAATGTTCAATCACATTAGATTTACAGTACATAATATGTGACTTAATGATTGTATTTGTATAAACTAAGTAGCAATCTTAGTGATTTGAGAAACCCATATAACATAACTTATTCCGAGGAAAAATTTTTTTTGCAATTATACAAATGCTTGATCTTGCCTGATTCAAGTGTGGTGATTTCAAATCTGAAGTTAGTTTTGCTCCTAAAGCTACAGATCCTTTTTTTTAAAATGAAATTTCTTGTCTAATTTTTGTCTAAATGTACAAGTATAAAAATTTTATATATGACAGGAGTAACGTAAATGTTGCAACACACATCTAAGAGAATTGGGGAATATCAGGATTAAAATTACATGGGAGGACCCCATGCTTGAATGTGTCGTCATATGCGACTAGAGATGCTTCTGATGACATACATCTTCAGAAGCACTCAAAGAAACTTTATAATAGAAAGTGCCCCCAGCAGCATATGACAATATTTCAATTTATGAGTTCCTATGAAATTTTAATCCTAATGATATATCCCATCTTACCTTGAAGTATGTTGCAACATTTAGTTGGCCCCCTGTTATATTGAACATTTTAAAACTTGTATATTTCAAAAATATATATATACCGAAAATTAGTAGCTTAGAGAAAGAAACAGATTACAGATCAGCGATACAAAAGTAAGGATTTGTTAAAAAATCTTTTGCAACAAAAAAAATTTTTTTTTTTTCCTCAGTATTATTTGCTCTACCCAATACCTGAATAAATTTATATTGCTATGATAAATTATTATCTGCATTCTGTAAAAGAGGTAATTGTAAAATTAGACATATAAAAATATATCTTCTCAGAATATCCAGTGCGAAAAAAAGCCCATACCACTCTGAATAACTTTTGGTTTAATGATCCGGCTCCTTACTTACTAGGACTGAAGGGGGTGACCTATAATGTGTTAATTAGTTCAGATGATATTTTAAGTTATCAAATGAGACACAGAAAATGTGATTTCTCTGAATAAACATATCTTTATTATGATGGATTTGTATTTCTGACCCTTTAAATATGAAGGGCAGCAGTAATTTTGTCAGGAAAGTGATCCGAAGTTTGAACCCTGTAATGTTAATTTTAATTTTTGTGTACTTCACCATGTCTCAAAAACTTCTTAAGCAAGTAGAAAATGTTTTGCACAAAATTATTAAATTTGATCCAAAGATAATTTCATGCAAAAAAATAATTAAAATTTTTAATAATAGTTGAAAGAATTTTGAATTTAGAAGACATGCAAATTTTTACCTCATTTTTAAAAATATAATTTTATATGGCCAAATAGAAACTTTTGAGCTAAATTGGTAGAATAGTTCCTGAAAAATTGAATTTTAAAAATTTTATTTTGATTGACCGATTTAGTATTTTGCCACGTAAAACTACATTTTTAAAAATGAGGTAAAAAAAAAACCTACATTAAAATCAAAATTTTTTTGACTTTTATTAAATTAAATAAAAAATAATACATATATACTAAGGGTTATAGTTTAGGATCAAAAATTGAAATCCATCACAAAAAAAGCCAGGTTTATTCATCTGCACTAAATAATTAACATATATGAGGTCACCCTTTCTGCCCATTAAGATTCCCTGTGTGGTAAAATGGTGACTGGTGCATGTTAAATCTGTGGGATTCCATACTCCCATAACAAATTATACTTCCAAGGGTACTGAATTGGAGATTGTACGTTCTCTGGTTCAGGTCGAAATTATGATCTGTGGATGAATGGATGGGTCTGCCCTATAAGCGGGTTATGACGTGTGTGTAGCTGAAGTCTTATTTTTGACCATAGAAGGTTCCACTAAATGGCAAGAAACACTGCATTAAATTTGGTTGCTTTCACCAAGCAGGCTTGCTAGTATTGGCAAGTGGTACCATTAAGGTAGAAACAACATAACAACAGATGTTTAGGCATATCTATCTGTTTAATCTAAGACACAAAAAAAAAACTGGAGTAGCAAGTGAGCATATTAAACTGACAAAAGGTTTTGCCTCTCAAATTTTCCATTTGAATAGCTATACACTATTTCTTCAAAGTCATTAAATCCATAATGGTTATTAAGCATTTCGTTAATTATTAAAACAGCACTTTACTAGATTGGATAGATTGAAATTTTACCACTTTACATAAGCTTTGTATGTATGTTTTTATGATGTTCTGAATCAGATTTTAGCTGTCTTGAACCAACAAACTGAGCCTGCTTAATTTAATTTGAAATAATGTTATTGTATATGAAGGCTTATGTAATTCCCTTCAAAAATGTGCTTGCAACTCTCTAAGCCTTTTGGATGAATTAGAACATGAACATTTTTCTCTTGCTAGAGAAGGATTTCTTTTAATTTTAAAAGTTTATAATTTCTCAACAATAACGGATAAAATTTTAAAAATTAGATCTGAATTCAGGATGCCTTGTTAGTGTGATATAAATAGCCCAGTATAAAGGAATTTACATGACATTTATAAAGGAATTAACTATTGCAATATTATATGTGAGCATTTTTGGATAAAATTTTTCATAGTGCAAAATCATAAAAGGGATTTTCCATGTCTTCATATTTATGTTTACATCATTAATGGGGTGAACACTTAATGGTAAATTTCTTTGAGGAATTTGGATTGGTCAATTTATAAATCTGTGTAATATAATTAGACTATGTTTTTGTTATAATAAAAAGTTTTGTATAAGCAAGGATAGCTAATTTCTATGTACATTAGTTATGTCGCACTACAGCTGCATGATGGGCTATTGCGGACAGTCTGGGAAAAATCCCTGAAGTTGATCTGAGGAATGTCATCACAATTTTAATCCTCTACGGAGGGGATGGTTCACCTGTAGTCAGTAAAGCCCTTTACAGTAAAACAGTTTAGCAAGTAATGTTTACCCTAGTTCACTCTGCACATTGACCATTGCCAGTGATGCTAGACTTCTCCTGTGATCTATGGGGATTCCTGTATTAACAATCGGTTCATTGTGGGATAATTAAGGATGTTTTAAAGTCAGCGCTTGGTCAGTGTTAGATGGGAGCACAATTCATATCAACAGGTCACCACTGGGATTCAAACCTGGCTTGAGCCATCTCAGCTTGCTAATTTATAAGTGCAATTTATATTATGAAATTCCAAACCAATAACTTCCAAAACCAAATGAATTTTTTTTATGCTAATTTCATTAATTACTTTTTTACAGGAGCAACATCAAGCTTGATTTTATTCAAGTAAGTGGATGTAATTGATTCTTACACTATGATATAATGAATCTTGCGGTGGCATTCAGGTGAAGTGTTTTGAAAATGGTGTGAAAAATGTTCCTTTGAGTGCTCGTTCTTGTTGATGTTGCAAAAACAAAGATGTATCAGTGTTGTTTATGTTGTACAGTTTGTTTCCAAAATTAATGTCAGTTATACATAATTCCTCTAAATACATTCATTTATTTCCTTCTTTTATAACCTGATGTTTGTTTTTAAGAATTGCTTTTGGGTAAAAAACAATAGTTCAGCATTTGCATGAAGTTATATGTATCATTTTACTTATTTAAACTAATATATCTTAATTTTAATAGTATATTTATCCTCTGAGTGTTGTATCAGTTAAGTAGCTGTTGAAAGCATTATGGTGCATATTTTAAAATAGTGATATTTACTATGAATATTGAAATTTGTTTTCATAATATAAACACCCTAAAACAAATATTGAAGTATCATTCATTTTTCAAAATTATCTTCAAAATATTGTATAGTTTATTTTATATAAATCATTGAGGCATTTTCGTTAATTGGAAATCTTGTGCAAAATAGGTTAAATTGTTGTAAATTAAGATCATTACTTAAGCAAATTCGGATTTTTTCCATTAAGAAAATACCTGAATCTTTTAAATTTGGAATGTTATTTCAGTTATATATTAATTGCTCTTTTTAATAGACATAACTGAATTTATAGTAAATTGAAATCTTCTACAAGTTTTTAATAGATTTTCTATGCTATTTATTGCAATGTAAAGAGATAAAATTTAAAAGTATTTTTTGATTATTTAACTAAAAAAAGGAAATTTCTAACTATGTAAGTTTAGGATCTAAGAATATTTTATAAAATAATAATTGTATATATTTTGTATGCTTGTTATAGTTTAACGTTTATTTCAATGTCTTGCCAGTATATTTCTCCTAATTTTTACAGGGAACTAATCTATAAAAGCTGATTTTTTAAAAAATTTGTTTATGGGGAAGAAGGACACTTATTTTTATTTCTCGAGACATTATTATTTGTATATTTATAATATACACCATTAATAAAAAAACATAAGAACTAGACTATTTATGATTGAAATTGCAGAATAAATTATGAAATAAATTCTGACAAGCGCATCTAATTTTTCAGTATATTTTAATTATCACCATTTTAAAATTTTTGATTTTGAATAACAAAATACTGTTTGAAAAATAGTATATGCTTTCAGTACATTAAATAATTCTGATAATGATTGATATTTTAACAGTTTTTACTTATTAAAAATTTTTTCATATTTAAAATTTTGTGAATTTTTTTTATCTCCTGAAAATATAATTATAGAATGTATAAAACATCTTATTAAATTCATATTTTTTGTAACAAGATTGTAAATTGGAATTCATTGTAAAACATTTCATAAATACTTACAATTTAATCTATAAAATGTATGTAATTTGTTTATTGTTATTTTCACCATCAGGAAAAAAAAAAAATTCCGTAACAGTTGTTACAATTTATACAATATTACCGAAACTCTTAACTTGAAAAATGTTAATATATGAGAAAAAATCACTAGTAAATCTTCATGTTTGTAATTATCTATGGAATGATGCCACTAGTAAATCTCTATGCCCCCAATTATAACATGCAAAGTTGCTAATAAATTTCTGTGTTTATAATTCAATAAGGGATAAAGGCACTAGTAAATTTTGATGTTTATAATTCAATAAAGGATTGCAGCACTAGTAAATTTCTGTGTTTATATTTCAGTATGGGAAAAAAAGTCACTTGTAAATCAAATTTGTTCAAAGTGACAATCTGTTTAGCAACAGTGGAATATTGCTTGACGAGTTTTTAGAATTAAGTGTGTATATAGTGTAGAGTATTAAAAGAGCTTGGCTATGATAATGACATATCATTTGATTTTTTTTCTCAATAAAGCTCAATGCACTTTTTCAATATTGTGAAAAATTAGTAAAATTTTCACTGCCTTTTTCATTCTTGTATTTTTATAATGTTAAAATATGACGGATTTCATAATTTGAAATATGCATAGGTGCTAAATGAAGAAACTGAAAACATCTTATTGTTTAAATTCCTGCATAGTTATGCAGTATGTTTAATTAGAGCACTAGTTTGTGACTGATAGTTTTTTAGAGAAATGTTTGTAATTTTTGTTTCTGATCACTGAAAAATCGGAGGTGTTAAAATTTCATAAATAGTTATTTAAATGATCAAATTGTGCCTAGATGAATAAAAGTTTTATATGGGCTACATTAATTTACTCAGTACTTCTGGTAATGACCTAAATATTTTTAATCACTAAATTTTTATTGTTTGACTAACTCAAGTTTTGCCAATTCAAGGTTTGAATTTTAATACTTTCATTAATCAAATTTATACTATGAAGGTGAAATTTTATGGAAATATAACTTGGAATGTTAATATTAAAAAGATTTAGTTTATTTTGTGTTTTATTAATTACCAATAATGAATATTATACAATGTGATATGAAATAACCCATATTGTTGGCCATTTTTTATTCTAATATTTTTAATTTGCTATGTTTTGTACTGTCACCAAATTTTTCTAAGCATTTTTTTAAAATTATCTTTCCTTCAAATATATTTCATAGAAACTGACCATTCTCTTTTAATTCCACTGATACTTTTTACACATCACAGATTAAAGAACTAAAGTGTGCTATTATAGCTGTAATTATTTTGTTATGATTGGAGTTGTTTAATACTATACATAAATGTTTCTTTAAAAACCCACATTATTCAAGTCTCAAGCTGTTACCATTTATAAATTTAACTTAAATATCTTAAATTTATATTTGAAATCAAATTTATGTTTGAACTTGTTTTTTTTTTTTTTTTTAAAGTTTGTTAGTTTTGAAATTTTGTATTGGTTTGTATTAAATTTTAATTTGACCTTTTTATGCAATGTATTTATTCCTTTAAAAATCTCTCAGTATTTCATTTTTTCTAGTGCTTCTTTTCTATAAATTCAAATTTTATTAGCTATTATGTACATATTGTGTCTTAGCCATAAATTGTATCTGATATTAATTTGAATGTATTACTGTATTGAAGTGTATATAATAATTATAATGTTCAGTCTGTTACTTAGTATATTTTTGAAATAAAAGATACACTGTGTTGTGTACTGTTGGTTATAAATAATTATATGAGAAGATAACTTTGGGAAAGTTAAAAAAGATTTAACTTTTTTTTTAATGGCTTTTGTCTATTTTGAAGCATCTGTTTTAATTTTCTAATTATGTGTTCTAATATTTATCATTTTTTAAAATATCTAAAATATGTTTCTTTAAATAATTGTTTTAGTTTAAAATTAAACAAGAAAAAAAAATCTGGTAAATTCTGTTGATACAAGCAAAAAATAGCAAAAATTAAATCTTAAAATAAAGATCACTTGAATATTACTGCAATAGAATAAAATTCAGCATTTAATTTTGTATGTGGATGTTTGATCTAAATTTTCTGTCATATTTATGAGTGCCAGCCATAATTTTGTATTTCTTATGGGCAAAAAACATAAATTTTATGGAATTTATAGTTGAAATATGTAACTCAAACCTCACAGCGCTGAATTTTATTTTATTGCAATGGTTATTTTTTATTTCATAGGAAATTTTCCTCTATAAATGTTTATTTTAAAATTATTATATAATTTGAATCCTTTTAAAAAATTATTAAAATATTTTGTGTGCACTTGAGTGCTAATTCTAAGTCATTGAAATATATAATTTCAAAATTTTAGAAGACAAGTATTCTTCTTTTCGCATGTTATTCATTTAATCAGTGCAGCTGTTTTCATTATGTATGTGTCACTGTTTTACATCATTCATTTCCATTTGTAGCATTTTTTTTTGTTTTGTTTTTATTGAAATAAACAAGTCTGAAATAACTTTTTCTACTTAGTCTTTATTTCATTAACAATTTTGTATAAAAATAAAATAGAATTTCCATCTTTGCCAAATAGAAGAATATTTTATAGATGATGTATGTTTTTCAAATGTTATGTTTATGAGTCTGGAGGCTTCTGAATCAGTGCATCTTTTGGGTGAAAAAGATGCCCCATTGTTAGTGTGAAATTCAGGGGAACTCTTGACCCTAAAGTTTCATCTAGTTCCTAAAAATAGGTTGTCTATGTTGATTTAAAAGATTTTGGATTTATTCAGTTGAGGTAAAAGGATTAAATATACCGTATAGAGCGTTATCTAATAATAATATAAAGGTACTACTTGATTTCCACGGCAACCACTGTTAAAACGAGGCCAAGAATAACGCCAAGCTAGAATTATTCACATTAAATTTGTAGCTTCTATATTTCTGCGATTGCTTTCACTATTAAGTTGTCTTTCAGGTAGGATTTTCACTACATGAATTCCGCAAGATAAGACTAGGAGATGACGAGCCGTGCATCTTTACCGTTTGTTCCTAACATAAAAAAGGCCCTTTTTTGTTGACAACTTTTCACTTTGCACCTCCATAAACTTTCATTTTGTGTCCATTTATGGATACTCGAGAGCAAGGTAGTACCTCACTTTCCGGACACAACGAAATGTCCTCTTTCTCACTCCTCAGTAAATTAAAAATCGTTCAAATTTTTCTTCTATGTTTAAATTGGAACAAAAAATAAATTATTATATCATGCAGTTTGAATGCTAAGCCTAAATGGAAGTGAAAGTGTGTATGGTTACTGTTAGTTTCTCTACTTTTGGCTGTTTTTTTCTCTTCTTACATGATTTGGTAGTTTATCGTGGACGCCATGAAATTCAAGTAGTACTTATATAAATAATTTTGCTCATTTACTTATTTGGGAAGAACATTTTAAGTGATATGAGTTATTGTATGTTAACGGGACAGATACTCTTTTTATATAGTTGTAGTATTTAAAAGAATCTTTAATGTGTAGCCCGTATGGCTGTTTTTTTAAAAATTTTCTAATTATTTGGTTGGGTAATTTATCGCGATCAACAATGAAAATCAAGTATAGAATCTATAGAAATAATTGTGCATATTTGCGAAAAACATTTTTATTGATATGAGTTACTTTATGTTAATGGGACAGAAATAAAATTTGAAGTATTTAAAAGAAGTAATTCACAGTAAGTAAGTTAAGTATTTGTAGTATTTAAAAGAATCTTTAATGTGTAGAACTTGAAAAAAAAAAATCATTTTGAAAAGAACTTTGAGTGTTTTAGCTCAATGCTATGATTCTGAGATGAATAATATATATATATATTATTTCATAAAATTATAGAACAAAAAAATATTTCGCAATATTGCATCTATGACCCCTATTCATTTAATTTTACTTAATTTTTGTGCACTAAGTTAAAATTTTAGTTTGAAATGATTTAGATAATTATAGAAGATCAGATTTAGATAGCTTAAAAGTTAAAAAAAAAAAATAAGTGAATAGTAGTGCGAAAGAGAATAAGCCTGAAGCGAAAGAGAATAGCACATTTCTATACTCTCATAATTTTTTTTTTCTCACTGTTATCTTATTATAAGCTCATTACAAATCCCAATTATCCTGTTTGTTCTCTACTCCCTTATTTATAAGACCCTTGATCCGTTAAAATCATTCCAAAACAGCTCAAAAAATTTGATGAAATTATCTATAACTATTTAATAAATATTATAATTATATATAATAAGATTTTATTTTAATAAACTTATAAAAATTCAAAAAAAAAAAAAAAATGGGGTAAACAAATTTAGAAGAAAGCTTTACAATATATATTTTTAATTAATTTATTTAATTTTAATTTATCAAATTTTCAATTAATTTATCAAGAGATAAATAGCCAATTTATCTAAAATTTGCATCTTAAAAAAGATAACTGACAATTTATAATAATTATAAAATAGTCTTACTTCAACATTGGTTATTGTTGCTCTTCTCATACCATGCACCAAACACAAGCCCTTGTAACTAATGTCTTTTAGGTCGATCCAACCATCGATGGTACGAGAATGGTATTGGTACTGTTCTTGTCTTAGCAAAATTAGTACCACTCTTGGTCGTGATTCTGGATCATCCTTAAAAGAATTTTAAAACATTCATTTTTGTATATGTGCCTAATCCCTTCATTAAAATTTAATGAAATTACAAATTCCAGTTTATTAGTTACTATGGCAGATTCCAACCCACCACACAATTAAAATTCGTTGTGCAAGTTTTTATTTGAAACTAAAGTGTTTAGTTTATTATTAGGGTACTTTTCACCAAAGTTAATACTTATATTTAGGTGCTAACTTAACAATAATTAGCAACTTGCAAGTTTAACAATATAAAAATTCTTAGTAAATTTTTTATGTGTTCATTGCAAAATTATACTATAGTTCAATTTTCAAAATAAACTGTTATTGATTTCCATTTTTAGAAAAAAATTAAAAACAAATGCAAGGTCATAATCTGAGAGAAAAAGTTTTTTTCCCACCTTAATGTTAGATCTCCTAAAAAGAGTTTTTTTTTCTCAATGCGCTATTAAATGGCAACACTCGCGCCGACGGTTAGTACATTTTAAAAGGTAAATTGGGATTTATTTTAAAAATTTTAATTTCTAACTATTTTGCTTGAACATTGAATGAAATACCACAATGATTTAAATACATATTTATATAAATGGCATTCACCATTGAATGCCATTCAATGAATGGCATTCAATGTTGAATAAATGGCATTAGTTGAATGAATTTCAACTAATAAATAAATACGAGTAAGCTAATGTAATTACATATATTATTAATATAGATTATTTTCTATGTTTACGGTAAATTTCATGTGACATAAAATAACAAGGTGACATAAAATAAATATGTCTGAAACAGTTTTTACGAATAATAGAACTAAATATAATATTTGGAATTGATTAGAAAATTTCATGTTTCTTTACAAATACACAATGGGAAAATATTTCAAAACACTATCATAAATTCATGCAATACAATCTTAATTCACAAATTTTCATTGAAATGAAGCATAAGAATTTAATTTTAACTCAAAGATTTATTATTTATTCTTACTACAAATGTAATCGTACATTCTAATGTACGATTGTAATGTAATCGTAATGTAATGTAATTGTAATGTAATCGTACAAATGTAATCGTAATTTCAAATAGCTTATTTTTAATGTACCGGGTGTTCCATTACTAACGCCCGCAATATTTATTTTTCGAAATCTTATTTAAACATATTATTTAAAATGAGGAAAAAAAAAACGTTTATAAATTCTGATCAATCACTAACTGTTCAAAATTAGTGATAGACAGAAAAAACAAACCTCCAATTAAAATCAGTTCATCTGAAAATTAAACAAATCGCTCATGGGCTGTAATAGTGGCACAACTCAAAAAACACGCGTTTTGGACTAAGAACAGGTGTAAATACTTGCATGAAAACACCCATTCTTTTCAGCTGCAATACTAGCACAACTTGAAGGTAATCTTCGTTTAAGCAAACTAAGCATTTCTTGTGTATTTTCCTTAGCAATGAAAACTTTAAAACTCACTATCTCAAAACATGCTTTTTTGAGATGTGCCGCTATTGCAGCCGATGAGCGAAATGATGTAAAAGAGTTGTATGTTGTATCGGTTTTTTAAAAATTTTTTATATATTTTTTTTTTTTTTTTTTTTTTTAACCTTAACAATGATTAATCATAATTTGTAAGAGTTTTTCATATTTAAGAATTCAGTTCTTAGGCATAGTATGTTCATGTTTTTTTTTTTTTAACTTTATTCTTTTCAAGATTCTCATACTAAATTGCTAAGATAACAAGATTATCATAACTATTTACTCTCTGGCACAGTTCATATTAGACCATGGCTTCCCCAATTATTCGACTCCAAAAAAATTGACGCGAGCCCTAGTTTCCGAATATCTTATTTTTAAGACCTTGTCTATCAATAATTTTTCTGGTCTGTTTTCGTTAACTTTACATCGAGGATCAAAGATCTTTTTTGCACATTGGTTGTTATTCCTTTTCTCCATTTTTTTTGTCAGTTTGATTATCTTTTGTTATGCATAGTTTATTATATATTTTTCCTTGCACTGTATTGAAATTTTATTATTGAATTGCGTCCGCCAAACATTTTCTCTGACTGGTTCAAAAATCTCTCTCTCTCTCAGTGGTAATCTACTGTAATCCTCTCCCCGGTAACATCCTTCTCCCCTTTATCGTGTTTTGGTGTCAAAGTCCAAGGCTCTGAATCATAAATAACGGTCTGAAAACGATATTTCTCATTTGGGGGTTTCGTTTCCCATGCAATTACTTTAGATCTTATTAATTTCAAATATATATTAGGCTATAAATTGAGAAAAATATTAAGCTCAGTCGTTCACACTATGCATAAACCAAACGGTTAATAATATAAAGTAATTTAAAAAGAATTTTCTATAACTGTTCCCCTTAAAACGAAATGCGCTTTAGATCTTCTCTAGAATATTTCAAACCTTATAAGTTTAAATCTTGCCCAAATTTGAAGAAGCTTTCCAAATACGTTTGTTAAAAATGCACAGTAGGACGACAAATAAATTATTTATCGTATAACAATACCATACATTAACCTCTCTGTCTGACTGTACCAAAAATGGTAACTATTAACATATTTTCATGATTTGGCTTTTATATATAATATATATATATTACTGTAAAGGTGCTGCCCTTAAAATAAAATGTATTTTTGATCTTCTTGAGTATATCACAAATCTTTCAAGTTCGAAATCCTTTGACGTGCCTAAGTTTCTAAAAGCTTTGCAAACATTGCAAACACGCTTGCCAAAAATAGAGTTGGAAGAAAATGAATGAGTTCTATCGAATGACTATGAGAAATATGACTATTTTTTGATTAGAAGTATTTGAAATCTTGACAAACATATACTTGACTAAAAAGTATCAATCAAAACGAATGATACTCACTAGCAGTGACAGTAATCTGACGTCGCTTGGAATATATGCTGGTCCAATGTAAATAACATCTGTTGTGGTATCCATTATTCTTCCTTGAACTAATACCATATCCGCTATTACTGGATGGACTTCAAAACTTTCAACATTTTCCATGTCTGGAAACAGTCCTTCGTCTAAACGAATCTTAATCTTTTCGTCAGTCCAATACTGTAAGGTAGAACGGAATTTTTTTATACCCCCACAATAACAATTTGGAAAATGTACTAATTTTTTTTTCTCATTCTACTAATTTATTTTAGGTTTCGTATTCCGACGTAATAAATATGAAAATACCATCACTAGATAAAGAGTTAATTTTGAAGATAAATTAATTCGAAAATTGAAGTACATTGCGCAAAATAAAAATCGTACTACCATGAATAACTTTTGATTTAATGATCGGATTTTCATGTTCGAGGATTCTATCTTAAAGGTTCGAAGGGGTGAAATCAAGTATGTTAGTTAATTAGTGCAGACGTAATTTTAATTTACAATATCAGACACAAAAACATCCTTTATTTGAATTAATATACCTTTTCTTCGACGTATTTGAATTTATCGGACTGTACATAGCCAAGTATTTGTAACAAAACCCTGTTTAAAATATATTATTCAAAAATATTTTAGATTAGGTAAAATTTTTTCAAGGAATAGCTCATTAACAGAAAAGCTATTTAAGTAACAATTATGTGTAAAAACTACGTAAAGAGTTTTTAAAAAGTTAACTTCTCAAAAAGTTAAATGAAATAAACAATATCAAATCATATATAGTGTGAAGTGCTCAGCCAATGCATATTATAGAGTTTTTGTCGTAGAAAATTAAATCAGTCCCACATCATACGATTTCCAAAATAAATGTATAAATAAGAAGCTGAAGCATTTTTAAAATCTGATAAATCATTAATTTAAAACTTAGAAAAGGTAAAGTACATTCACATTATTCGACGGGTGGGAATAAAAAAGCGTTCTTATTAAATTCAATTTATTGAAATAACTAAGAAGAAAGACGCAACTGATGCTAATAAATTTCAGATTTTAAATTAGTTTTAAATTCATTTCAAATTGAGGATTGGTATTCTGGATGTTTTGTCCAAATAATTGTTTCTGAATATCTCGAGACTGAAGACTATTAATTCATTTTTCTACACCAAAAAGTTCCAAAAATATAGGGCAAACAGTGCGGGAATTTGAGAACACATAGTATGAAATTCTAGTAGATGTTAAATTCGGTAAAAGATTTGAGTATTATATGAATTTATCAAAAATTCTTTTTTTTTTTTTTAAACTTCAATGTTATTTTAAAAATTTGCAATTTATAATAAAATTTGACTTTTATTTGTTGAAATGAATTAAAATGACTATCAATGTATTTTATCGCGATTTCCAAAAATATATCCCAAGTAGTGCGTCAATTTGAGAACACATTGTATAAAATTCCAGCAAATGTTGAATTCGTTAAAAAAAATTGAGTTTTATTTAAATTTTATCTTTTTTTTTTTAAAAAAAACTTCAGTATTATTTTGCAACTTTATAATTTTATTAGAAAATTCGGTTTATTTAATTTTTTAAAACTTGCGTTTGGAAAGTTTTTTTGCAGTCTATTTCCTCGTATGAATTAGCAGCTTTTAGCGAATAATATGCCATTTTACATCGCGAGTGTTCGTAACATAGTTCGTAACATATTCATCATAGTTAGATAAAGACCTTAGTTCTGAAAATGGCACACCATTTCATTATGAAGAAAAGTCATTTCTTTGTTAAAAATTATTAGCATTTGCAATGCAGTTTTTGAAAAGTTTCTGGCTATTTTATTTCACTTGATGCAAGACTTTCAAAAACCATATCTACTACCCAAATATTTTTTTATTTTTAAGTTTTTCAGTTTTTACGTTTTGACGGAGATCGGTGTTCCTTTTACATAAATTTTTTTTTCTGATGCTATAATTACAATCAAAAATATATTTTGGTATTTTTTAATTATAAAAAAAAGTCTAATAGTTATTAAAGAATGTGTTAGATTATCGGAATTATATTTGTATTTTTATATTTACATATAAAATCCAAAAAAAAAAAAAATAAATAAATAAATAAATAAATAGTTTGAATAATTATTTTTTCATTCATTTTGAAAAAATTATCAATAATTGATTTTATAATTTAATAAAATTTCAACGATGAAAAACTAAATCTAAATAATTGCAAAAAAGTAAAAATTTGAAAAATTATTGTTTAGAGCTGTGCTTTGAAAATTTAACTTTTAAAGCAGAAAAAAAACACCAATTTTTACCCTGTATTTCATAACCACAAATTATTAAAATGCAAAGTATAATATTTTAAATTTATTTTGACCTAATAACACAAAATGATGGAAAAGTATTAAAATATGTTTAATAAAAATGCTGCGTCAAATAGTTAAAAAGCTTTAAAATATTAAACTCCAATTCATTTCATTATTCAGCTTTCAAAATTTAGTTGAGCTTTTTTGATCTCGTATGGTTGAATAACCATACAAGTAATAAATTATTTTCGAACCATTTTTATTAGTATGGGTTAATTAACTTTGAATCTATCACTTAGACTGTCACATTGTTCTGATAAAAAATTAAAGTCATATTTATATTAATGGTTTAACGGATTGTCCTGCCAACGCAATTTTGTCATGTTTCTAAAACCACATGATTTATTGCTTTAAATTTGTCAACCGTTTTAAGTTATTTTGGGACGCAGTGTTATTAGTGGGAGGGGAAAAAACGTGAAAAATCACTTTAACTGTAAATATTGAAACTTTTAAAAATGATTGAATACTTCTTGATACTTTTTAAAAAAAAAGTTTTAAATGAATTATTCATTCGAGATATTGTTTGAAGTATGCATTCCATTTTTTGAAATTTTTCCATAAAAGATTACCAACTTCTGTAATCTTTTATGGAAAAATTGGCTTTTAGTTGTTAGGAATTGATAAATTATTCTTAAAAACACTGACGTACATTATTATAGTTGGATAATTTCATATTAAGTAATTAAGAAAAAAAATATATATATAAATTATGCAAGTAAGAAATTTGCAATAGCTTGGGAATAATATGATTACTAGCGATATTTTTAAATTGTTCAAAATAGCGTTTTTATGTGAAAACCACCGTGGTTTTCATGTATGCAATAAGGATGCTTAAAATGCAACTTTTAGAAAAAATATGACTTTATTTTGGCCAACTTCCACCAATTATGAAGTTTATTGTTATTTTTTATGGCTAATTATACTAGGGGGTAATTTTTGTTTCGTATTTCGCTGCATGAGACTTTTTAACAGATCTTAGATATTTTTATATCGCTGTTTTCAAGTCTGCAAATCGGTTGCTATCACCAAGATACAGTTTTGTTTTTTAAATGTCATTTTTAGTCTATTTTCTTTCGAAATGTATAAGCTTAAAAATATTATATATAACTTGAGCTCGCTTAAATGTTATGACAAACTTTTCGTGTAGACGTCTGTATGTATATATATATTGTTAGGAATTGATTTATATTAGTTTGATTATATATATATATATATATATATATATATATATATATATATATATATATATATATATATATATATATATATATATATAATCAAACATTTTATCAAATCTACCAACCACTTTTTGTTTTGTCGTATGCCTGTTTTTAGGCAGAGTGGGTGCGATTGTTCCTGTTTTTCAGTGGCGCCATCTATGGCCAGGAATTCGACTTCTGCCACACCATTCACTCAACCACAAACCCGGGATTCGAACCCAGAACCTTTCTGATGCAAGGACAGTTCCCTAACCCCTACACAGGCCGGTCGGCTTACCAACCACTTAGTTTGTATAGTAAGTATTATGCTTTGCCAGTTTAGTTTATGAAACAGTAGGAGTACAAAGTTGAAGACTTGAATATAAATTCACCAAAATTTAAGTTTAAAAGTTAAGAAGGAGATAACTTACGGTATAAGTTTCTTCCTGTGATAATACAATGTGAGCAATTTCAAGAGCAGTTGGTTTCCACATAGCAAAAGAGAGATCCCCATATAATTCCTCCATTTTTTGTAAAGTTTCATAACTAATCTTGGCCAACTGAAACAAATTAAGTCATGAATTTGGATTTGTATAAGACAAACGTGGTGAAAAAAATAGATTTTTTAAGTTTCAAAAAGAGTGAGTCGCTACGTAAGTTTTGGATTCTGAGCCATTTGAGCAATTAAATGTTGCTAAAGAAAAGGAAAAGAATGTTATTTCATAGCATAACATTGGCTATGCTAATATCATAGGTCTTTTTTTTAAGGATTTCTAAAACCTAAAGTTTCTTAAAAGAAGTCGCTTTTTTTTTTTTTAAGAAATGTGTCATTCAAACTAGGACTTCCGAAAATTTAATTAGATTTTAATGTATTTCAATAAATTTTTCAGTTTGTTTTAAGAATCTAGATTGGAATTTTTTATATGTTCTGTGGAATACTCAAAAATTAAATCACGAATTCTTATAATACGCAAAACTTCCCAGCAGAAAACTTAAAATTTCTTGAATTAGAGATCGAAAATAATTTATTGTTAAAATATAAGGAATTATGTTGCTCTTCTTAATAGGAATCAGTGTCTTTGGGAGAGAATGAAAATCCTATTTCCCAGGGAATCTTTCGTTATTTCAGTCTTTTGTTAGTTATAGTAGAATAAAGGGCATTATAAGATAAAGGAGGGTATAGAGAATTCAGTTGTTTTTAGTATATTCCAGGTTTTTGATTTTTAATGTTCATGTAAAACAGTCGCTTTTACCGGTAAAAGTTAAAACTGTTATAAAATAGCAATTAAATTTTTTTTTAAAAATATTTTTTAAAAAATAATTATGTAGTTTCGAAATATGTAATTTTTTTTGTTTTTAAAAAAAGAACAGATTAATTTTGAAACCTGGCGGCTGAAAAAAAAAAAAAAAAAAGAAAGAAAATTTATTGCTCATAAAATTATCAATGCAAATGGCGATATTAGGCAGTTTCGAGATATTATAGAAATGATTGCGATAATGTTAGTTTACCAAAAAAACGCTAATACAAAATGGAAAAATAAAAATTTTTGTTTTAAATGTAAATTTTTTTTCTCTAAAATGTAACTTTTTTTAGCATGAAAGGTCTTTTTGCATTTTTTTGAAAATGTTAAATAAAGCTATACTGATAATTTAAAGTTAAACATTAAATTCATTACTTGAGCGTCTTTCATGCAAGTAGCTGTAGTAACAGAATCTTTTCTTAGTAAATATCCTAAAATTCCTAGAGAGTCAGGAGGGATAAGGTAAGAGCAGAAAGTTCCTGTTTTCAGGAAATAATATAAAGAATCTGTATTTGGGAGACTTGAACCTCTCTCACCGTCATTTTGTCCAGTCACCTATGAGATTTAATTTTGAGTCATTGATTCAAAATATTGCAACATTCAAATAATAAGTTAAAAGCAATTCAAGAGTTGCGTCGGCGAAATTTTTATGTGACAGAGATCAGAAAATTAGTCTCATTTCTCTATTGCAAACGTATAAACTTTATAGATAATGCGTTGCCTTTATTTCTTTACCGCAAGCTTCCGATTGATGAATTCTATAAATCTCTTATTCAAGTTCAAAATGTTCTAATTACAGCGCCCGTATTCTTAACGTTCCAGTTGTTAAAAAAGTGACTGCGAGTACTCGTCGACTGTTTTTTTCTTCTTCCAAATAGACTTTGATCTTTCTTCTACAACGAAATAACTCAAAGATTATTATATCGTGAGATCTGAGATCTAAAAAACTTAACAACATGAAAAATTTATTTTGTTTTATAACCAGCGTTAATCAACTGAGCCGATTCTGAGTTAACGCCTACCAATGTTCAACTCCGTTAACTTGTAATTTTGAACCCAACCCAGAAGACGAGGGAACTCCTGTATCAAGATCTGGGACAAACTGGCCTTCGTGGAGTACTTTTTATGGAACCAACTCGCATTTGCGTTAACTGCCTCCCACAGTTAGACCGACGGTTAAGTGATTCTACCCACGATCCATCTACCACATAGAATATTTTATTTCAGCACTGTTATCAGGGCGAGCCAAAAGCAATTGCATAAATCAGTCACCGCTAATATTTGAACATAAGTCACCTCATCGAGAAGCGAACGCTCTACCCCCTGAGCTACCTCTACTTCAAAATGAACTAATGTTATTATGAGATTAAAATACGATTTTTTTCTTTGAGAAATTTTAATTTATTCCAAAAGAGACTTGGTGGCTCAAGGGACAGGGAGCTCGCTTTCAAATGAGATGCCCCGAATTCGAATCCCAGATTCCGATACAAATACTGGTCGATACAAATTCCGCACCAAGCTCGCACTGATCACAGTATTGACGTGTAATATGCTCACTTTTAGACAGATTATGGGTTAGAGTCCCCTTTCCCTCATGCCTTACCATGGGAGGTTTTCGTGCTTTTCTTTACCATGGGAGGTTTTCGTGCTTTTCTTCACCATGTAACGCAAATACGGTTTAGCTCCCTCAAAAAGTCCTGCGCGAAAGCAAATTTCTTACAATCTCTTTTGGGTTAGGTTCAAAATTACAAGGATGTGAAGTTTAACATTGGTTGTCGTAAACTCTTAATTTGGTCGGCTGTTCAACGACGGTTTTAAAATTTAATCAAAATTGGCTCTTAGAACTTTTTCCTTTTCTAGTATTTTTTCGATTCCTTCTCTTATTCTTCTGTTCTAGTTCTTCAACAGTAAAAGGGTAATTGAGGCGTGTGATTTGAGGCAGTCTCAATTTAATATGAGGAGCGAGAAAATTTTCAAATAGAGGCATTTGAATTTGAGTTTCTGATTGTTTTAAAGACAGCTGTTATTATCCTGAAATGAGACTCAATCCTCGAATCATAATCCCGAATCATAATCTCGAAACAAAAACTCAACTGAATTGCAGCAAAGTTGGCAAAATCCACAATTAAAAAATATTGAATTTATTTGTTTTAAACTAGATTGTTTTGATTTAAATCAGATTTTAAAACTTTTTTTATACTAGCTGATAGCTGATAAAATATATTAACAGTACTTAATATTATTTAAAAACAACAATTAAAATATTTGATATTTTTAACTTAAATGTTTCAAAAATTATTATTTAAACGTTACAAGCTAATCACTGAATAAAAATCACGGTTACTTTATTCAAACTAAACGTCATAAAATTATAAAGACAAGGGAGGTAATTAATCAGTTAGATATTAAAAGAAGAGTAAATTAGTTTAGATCAGTATAGATAAAAGAAAAAATAATATTGTCAATTTCTTTGGGCAGAGCAAGTTTTTCTTCAATATTGGTAAACGCTAACTACATATTTAATATGTTATAAAAGCACTTAAGGATTCAAATAGACTCAAAATTCAATGAGTATAATTGAAATAATTTCTTACCTGCAAACTATTTTATATACAACTAATGGAAAATTATAATTTAACAGTGTAATGGTTTATTAAAAAATTGGTTTAAATAAATTATTTCTTTAAAAAAATCGCAATTGATTCAAATCAATGATATTTTTTTTTATTTTTAAAAATCGAATGATTTAAATCATTATTCGTTTGTGTATCACAATCATGAAATCATAGTCTATTAAGAGTCAACAATAAGAAGTATCTAATAGCTTATTTAAATTTCCTTAGAAGTTTCTGTAATTATCAATCAATGCATTTTATTTGACCCCCGTGCTTTGGTTGCTTCTAAATTAAATAAATAATTAAGTTCTGAATTGTTTCAGCCATAATAAACTAAATTCGAGTTTTTAGGAAAAAAAAAATGCTTTGAATTTTTTACAAATGCCAATCTCAGTTACTAAAATTCCGAAAATTATCCCTCTATATAAATTTACATTTTCTATGACATTTCTATTACATTTCTATTTACATTTTCTATTTTTCTAGCATTTTATTTCAAATTTGCTATGGTGAATTCTTCGTATCTAAATACTTTGATTTAATTCATTATAAGCCAAGCGTTTCTAATACAAAATGCTTATCTTCATTTTTTATTTTTTTGCAAAGAGGAGTGCCTTAAAAAATAGCAGATAAATAAGACGAGAGAGCAAAAAGCGATTAAAACTATATTTATAAACTCAGGAATTCTTAACAAAACTTTTTATGGACATTTAAAAAATGGATTTTGATCAAGATGATTTTAGTTATTAGCCAATTTTGCTAGAAAAAGGTATTCGTATCTGTCATCTCTTATGTACGAGTTTTATGTCTTAAAAATAAAGAAATACCGAAACATTTAAAAAAAAGTTGAAAAAAAAGTTTTACACTTTATTAAAAATAGGTCATTTTTTTCAGTATTTTTACTTTTAACGAAGCAAAATGTTAAGTTTCTGTTAAAATTAAAGAAACGCTGTTTGCAACTGAAAGAGCTCGAATAAATTAACAGAAGTAAAAGGTTTGTTTCTTTTACAGTGTTCGATAGATTGCTTTGATTCGAAAAGTGATTGGTTTTCATCAAAAAGCTTTTTAGAGCGCGTGAAAAAGGTACAGTTTATTTTCATTAAGGTTCGAGTTAAAATAAAAGGAAACAAATGATCACAAATGGAAACAAATGGTTTTGGTATATAAGTCTTTGTTTTTAGCTGGTTGCTTATAAGGGAAACCAAATATGATATAATTGCTTTAAACTATAAATGTAAGCTAAAAACAGACATTTTAAATATAAATAAAAAACAAAAACAATCACTACATAATTAGTTATTCTGAACAAAATACCTGATATTAAAAGCTCAGCGATGCATGCACGCTGGTGGTTTCATTTGAACGACACAATAAAATTGAATATATGAGATCTAGATCACAGAAACTCAGATCTTCTGAGAGTGGAAACTGGCGGCTCAAATTCAAAAAGCAAACAAACAAGCCGATTTGGAATATTTTAGCGCAGGCACACTCAAATAAACGTAATTATATACGTAATGATACGTAACAATCATCTGAAAATATGCGTATAATACGTCGATATGCGTATAATTTCTGCACAGAAACAAAGTTTTCAATTTTACCTAATTCTACCCTATTTATAGCGGAATTAGTATTAAAATTTTTTTAAGATAGTTATTTGCTTTAAAATAGCTAAATTATTTAAAAATATTTTTTCTAAATCATCGTATATTTTATACATTTATAATTATATGGATTTATATATATACCTCAAAAGTAATTTGTGGGACTTTAGAACTACAACAGTTCTGTCTACTATATATTGAAAAATGATTTATTTTCTATATATACTAAAAATATATGTATTAAGATTTAGAGTCAAAGCACAATGTCCTTTCAAAGTTAAAGTGATAAAAATTTAATATACACCACTTTTTTCATTTTATGAAGGTGGTTGGGTATTAATGAATTCATATTTTTGTGAAATTAGAAAAATAAAATTTTGAAACATAATAGTTACTCGTAAATTTAAAATTTAAATACCTGAACAATACCAGCTGTTATCAGATTTACGTCCTTGTGTTTATTTCCAGTGGTTTGGATTGTTTCTCCTGTCACATAGGAACTTACACTGTAATTATTCTGTAATAAAAGAAATCTTTTTATCAATTTTCTAGATAATTGGAAGATTTTGTTCACTGTAATCATTGATATATATTCCTAACTATCTTCTAAGTTTTTCTTTACTTACTTTCATGTCTTTGACGGTGGAATCTTGCTATTGAAAATCTGGCCATTTTCCAAAACCAACTCAAATGTTCTTTTTTTTAAAAAAATTTCAAAACTTTAGTTCCGTGTTCGATGACAATGCAAGTTTTAATCGTTTTCTAACAGACATATGCATAATGTATCATCATTTTATCATCGAATCAAATTTACAGCTAAGACTTTATCGTCCATCAAATTTCTGACAACTTTAAGGTTAACTAGAGCACTCCAATTTTAACAGGAGCTATGTGCTAGACGACAATACAAGTTTCTATCGGACAACCAATAGAACCAGAATATGTTGCACTATTATCGACAAAAAGAATTTACCACTTTCCGATAATCTAAAGAACATAAATTTTAACTGCACCTCTGAACTTGATGACATTGCTGGTTTCAATTATTTTCTGACCGCTGTTTGCAGAATTTATCGCCATAAAGGAATCATTGTCTTTTTGAATTTTAATCGTTATTTGATCAGCTAATAGGTTCATATTTTAATTGACTTTGATATGTATGACTGTTGATAATTCGAGTTTCATTAGTTTTCTAACTACTACAAACAAGATTTATCTCCAAAATTCTGTCACTTACTTGCTGGTTAGAGTGTTTAATTTTTACTTGGAGATCTGCGTTTGATGATAATACAATATAAATTTTTTTTCGTGAACAATTCAAGAGAAAATTATTGCCGTCTAGATTTTATCGTCAATCAAAATTTCGACGTGGTTGATTTCTCAAATAAATATATCTTGGAGCTCTGTGATTGAAAAAAAGTGCAAGTATTAATCGTTTTTGATCCCCTTTGGTAGAATTTGTGATCAAATTACCGAGCATTTTAAGATTTACTAAAGTATCTGATGATATTACAAGCTTTAATATTTTTTTTTTCACTGCTTACCTCAGAATTTACTATCAATCCAAATTTCGAACGCTTCCTGAATAGTTAAAATCCTAAAACTGAACTATTTTTCAGACTACCTAAAGTGCTCAATTTATAACTGACGCTCTGTGTCAGACGCACACAAATACAAGTTACGATTCTTTCCTAAACGGTACTAGTAAAAATTATATTGACGATCGAAATTTTGACCATTTTTCGACACAAACTACGAGTCACATAATTACGAAAGGGAAATTAATAAAATTAAATAAAACAATGTGGATATAAAAAGGAAAGATAGATTAAAAGACTAAATGTAGATTTAAAAAAAATCACAATGCTATGGTTCTTTCCTTCTTAAAGAAAAGTAATCATCATTTTTCTAACCAACTTAATAATCTTCATTTTTAATTGAGTTGCAAATTTTTTTTTAATTTTTAGCTAGCATAACAACGTTTGAACCGTGGTAGAGTGGTTTAGTCACTGAGCAGTCATTGTGAGGCAATTTCGATAGTAGCTTCGGTGATGGATGAGCGAACCCAATTTTAGCTTACCACAGACTTTGCCATCATCTTGTCGTTGGTCACGGAATTCTGGAGCTTAAACCTCTATGATATAGTTCCGAAACGGACTGTTGCGGTAATGCTTTAATTAAAATTAACTTTCATTTTCCATCTAAGCTACGCATTACCACGATCTACTGAACCGTAACTAATAATTTCAGTTTCAACATAGTACTTACTTATAATTTTGAGAAGCTAAGGATAACTTCTAATCAAGCGTATTATCTTCCGTTTTCTAACTAGGCATAATAAGTATCGTTGTCCAATAAAACATTATAGCTTGAAAATTGGATATGATCGGATAATTTATTATAATCCGATACAAATTATGGAGTAAAATTAACCATATTATGGATGGTTGACTGAATGCAAACAATAGCAAATTTTCTAAAACTGGAAGAAATTTAAAAAACTTTCTGTGCATCCCTCCACTTATGCTATGCTTACGAGGTTTTATTGTGATTTCTGTTTAAATTTGCGCTTAAGAGTTTTTTGTAATTTATAAATTCTAACAGGTCGTGACCCTAAAACAAACTTAACAAAATTAATATCACAGCATAAAAAAAGTGTGAGGTTAGCTTTGTTTTTAGTGTTATCCCTGATTTGGCTATATTTGTGCAAAATAGCACAGTTTGTTATTTTTTATATATAGCAAGCTTACGGAGTCTTCCAAATTCATTTGTTGTTTGTTTTGTTGAAAGAACACGTTATATTGAAAACACTACAAGTATAATAGTTTTGGGTGATGCTTTTTTTTAAGTTTAGGCATAAAAATTAGTCAGTAGTAGTAACCCGAAAGTTTTACGTCAAATTTTAAACCCTACCGACATCTGTGCTTAGCTTTACATGGACAATTATCCATAGCATATGTTAATCCTTTTTACTCTTAATTTTGAAATATCAAGATTCAACTAAGAAAAGCAGTACAAGTTAGCACATTAAAAGGTAATTCACGAAAATAGGGTTTAAAGTACCGAAACTAAGGCTCAACGATGAGCAGATTTTTTTGAGTGTTGTGCAACGTCAACAGAGGGAACAAATTTTCATACTAATACTCAAAAAGCTGTTATCTCTTCATGTGATTGAAAAGGAGAATGAACTTGCCCAAACAGGAAATTCGAAGAATTAACCAATTAGTATAAAATTTGTTTGACACACTGTTTAAAATTGACAACAGCTTGCAAGTCTTTCGCAATCTTATGATATCAAGTTGAACCATATTATCACACAAATTAAAGTGGATTACGATGCCATGTTTCAATTTTAGCCAAAACATGGTTCAGTTTAGCACATTATTAAGATATCATCAATAATTATATGTGGTATTATGGTTCAGTTTTGAAACAATTGTTCTAAGAATATTTCATATATATCTAATATATTTGGCGTTTAAAATCTGATGGCTTTGTATCAACACAATTTCACTCAAATTCGTTTGATAATTGAAATGAAAAACAAAGAAGATATTTTACTTACTAAAATTTCTTTTAACATAGTGTCATCCATTATCCAGTGAACATTTTTTAAAATGTGGTTCAGTCCTCCCTTTCCTGGTAAATATCGGGGGGCACAGAGTGTATCTTTAATTTTTAAATCTAAAATCTATTAAAACACAAAAATATTTTGTTTTGAACAAGTTTTTTTTTACACTAAAAATTAAAGAATTTATTTAAGAAATTACTTTTTCAAGAAGCAGTGCATGGCTGTCGTCTAAAATATAAATGCTTCTCATTTCTTCTATGATGTTTTTCATATCTCGCAAGACATAAATTGTTGCTCTATGAGTTTTCCAAGCATTTACGACATCAAAATATTCTTTTTCTAGATCATCCACGTAACATAACATCTAAAATAGAGCGTTTGTAAAAAGAGCAGTTTCATGTATAAATATTTGATAATAATGTTGACATATGCCTATTTAGGCAGAGGGTGTGCGATTGTTTTTGTTTTTCCAGTGGCGCCATCTATGGCCAAGAATTAGTATTGATAATAATAAAAAAGTATTAGAATTTTATTTTTTAATAAGAAATATATTGGTTTTGTGATACATAATATTCGACATACTTAATTTACTTCCACTTTATTCCCACTCTTAAAACAACCTTTAATTTTATATACTGACAATATTCCCACATGCTTAATTAAATCAATTTACTCCAATCCTATTCTTAAAATCAGTTTTATTTCTTATTTTCTCAATCATCATGCATTGAAATCTATGTTTTCCAATTTGGACTAATAATTTAATTTCGATCTTAGAAACAAATTCTCGCCAATGCCACCCATAGACGGAAAAAAATATCACCGTTTGGTGTTGTTTAATTAAGTCAAGTTTCCACGGGTCAAAAGATACCCTTTTAATATTTATAGAATTAAATGATTTAATTTTTCTTTTGTTACCTTTGAGTTATCTAAAAATACTACTATTTGAGTGATATACTTATTTGCTCTTCTTTATGAGACAGAAGTAGTATTAAATATATCTTATATAATTGCAGCTGTAGTTCAATAAAAATTCTTTTATAACTTCTTTTACATTTTTTCAACTATATGTAAGGAAAATCCTTAGAAATAAGAATTAATGGTTGTAGCTGCTATTAAAATAGTCTCAATAGGTTTAATCCTAGCACACTTCTGGAAATTTTATCACTTTCACGGATTCCTACATACATTAGTTATCAACTGTTGAAATAAAGTTTTATTTGCTATGAACCAACATGATGAATTATGATACAGTGCGCAAAAAAAAAAAAAAAAAAAAAAAGAAAAAAAGAGCCACGCTGAATAATTTTTGATCTGACTGTAGGATCTTCACGTTCTAGGACTCAATCTTAAAGGTTCAAGGTAGTGAAATCAAATAAGCTAATTAATTAGTGGCTGACGATATTTTAAGTTACAAAATCAGACACAAAAACGTACTCTCTTACATAATTACAGAAATTTTTTTTCGACGAATTTGGATTTCTGATCCTTAAAATAGAGAGTATAACCGCAATCTGGAAAATATAGTCACAATAGTTTGTACTTCTTAACGTTTGTTTTATTTTTTGCATATTTCACCCTGCCTCGAGTATTTAAGTGAATTGAGAATTTTTTGCACACAGTTATAAAATTCATTTATTCAAAGATAATTCCATGCAAAAGATAATTTTTAGTAAATATTTTTTGTTTTTTATTATTTTTTTTCATAATAGTCAAAAAACTTTTGAAGTGTAAGGTAAGCAGTTTTAAAGAATGCAGCTGAAAAATGGCAAAATACAAAATTTGCGCGAAATCTGTCGAATAGTTACCCAGAAATCGAATTTTAAGGAAGTCGTTTTTTTAAATTTCGGATTCTCAGGAATAGTTATAAAAGTTTCAAATAGGTAAATGAAAAAAATTTACATAACGGTATTTTTATGCTCACATCTCTTATAACATTTAAATTGCTAGTTAACTGAAGTGTTCTTATCAATTGTTAAGAAAAATATTTTAATCAATGCTTCACTTGCTTGAGTTCTAACGCCTAAATACGTATGAATCAGAATGTGATGATTCTAATTAAAACTTACATAACTTTTAGCTATTAACTATATTGATTAGGGTGCGGTTTCATTCAATTCAGCATAAAAAATTATCCCGGAATCATCGCTGAGCTTGCCTACGAGCTCTGAGTATATTTTGCCCCCGTTTGCGCAAGGTCAATTTTAAGGTCACGCCAAATGTATACCGCACAAGTTTATTTTTGTAAGTACGCATTAATATGTATTCACTGAAATATATACTTTTGTAATTCATTGTATCACACACAAACATTCTACAAGTAGAATTTGATGGTCGAAGTCGAAAAATAGCTCAATTTCAAAGATTTTGAATGACCTTTGACCTACAATGCAATCATGCACTGAAAGTATTTATGCTTTAAAAGTTAGTGTGAAAGCACCAGAATATGAAATAATGCTCATAGCCGTCATTGACTCATTGTACTAAAAGTATTACGGCATGTAAACAGATGTTTTTGTCAAAATTCCTGACGATCTCCAGAACCCCGAAAAAATTTTTTTTCGCAAAAATAAATAAATAAATAAATAAATAAATAAATAAATAAATAAATAAATAAATAAATAAATAAATAAAAACACTTTTTTAATAGTTTTACATAACGAACATATCCTGAATATTTCAACAAAATCAATTATTTTATAACGAGATTTTAAAATTGGAAGAAGCAAACATTTATTTCACTATAAATAAATAAATAAATAAATAATATTAAATAAATAATATTAAATAAATAATATTAAATAAATAAATAAATGGAAACACTTTTTTAATAGTTTTATACAAAGAACATATCCTGAATATTTCAACAAAATCATTTAATTTATAACGAGATTTTAAAATTGGAAGAAGCAAACATTTATATCATTATTTTTTCTGAAATGCTTTTCAACTTTAATCCTAAGAAATATACTAACAAGAATTGCTGGATGTAATTCCTTATGGAAACATTTGTATTTCCCAGCTTCATAAAAACCATTATTTTTATTGCTTTGTGGCAACAATAATAACAATCTGTTTGAGATAAATTGTTAAAAAAAAAATCCATTTTAAAGCCCTTTGAAAATAACATTTTCTGAAGTTTTTATTTTTCCCTTGAATAACTTGATTTAGTGTTTTAAATTGTGTAGAGAAAATACAATTAGCTGTTTGGGACAAATAAATTGTCTGGTTTAATTCTTTAAACCATTGAATTGTTATTCTCTTTAAAATGGATCTAATTAGTTTAAGGTAAAAGGAAGCTTGAATGAATAGTTATAGTTATATTGAAGAAAGTTCGAGGAAAAAAAAAATTGAAGTTATATATTTGAGATTTTGAGAAAAATCGGTTTTAAACTGTATGGAAACATGAGGAATATGCAAAACAAATGCAATGCATAAAAATATGCGATATATGATTTGGAAGCATTTTAAGAAATGTAATAAAAATATTATAATATTTGGGTCGTGAACTAATACGTAAATGTGAATAAGAGAACATTATCAAATCCGACGAATCATTATCTCAGAAGGCGGTATTAAAAACATCGTAACTGGCTTGTTTGCCGGATGAAACTTTCGATGGTTTATAATAAATTCTTTCTCATCTTTTTCTAATTTTATCTGGCAACCAAACTGGTTTTGATATTTATAATTTTGGTTTTTTGAACCATTACAGAGGAAGACCTAACTTTCTGGGATAAAAAAAAACGAACGAAAACAACACAGCAAACAAAACCATAAAAAAGTAAAACAAACAAAATAAAATGTAAAAAATAAATAAACAATAAAAAAAAATAAATAAAATAAAAAAACAAGCAAACAAATATAAAACTCTTGCGTTTTGTGACTCACGCACTGACTCATTTTTGTTGTTGTTGATAGAAACTGATCATTATTTCACTTTATTTCTAGTCCAAAAAATTTATTTTCTCAACTAAAAGACTGGCTCATTTTTAATAACTACAGTCACTCGAAAAACAGCTATTTTTCGAGTGACTGTATTTATTTATAAGGGCTTGTTGAAGGTAGATAGGCATACAGAGAAAATGGGTATAAACTCACAATCTGTAATTGACATATTAAGGGGAAACATAGAGGTCGAAAAAGGGAAGATATGCTGTACATGCTTCTGTCAACGCTCCAGGAAAAACAAAATTGCGAATAAAAGTAAACTCCATCGATTTTATTAAATTATAGTGACATTAGTTAAGATATAGAGCAGCTGTTCCCAAGTTTTCCTGACTACAGAACTTTAATGATCGACCTCCTTTTGGTCAAACCTTGACTTGAGATTATCGAATATATTGACCAAAAAAGCCAATTTCACAAGCCATCATCGAACAATATAGTTTACTATGAACCACGGATATAGAAATTAGTTGTTTAACAATCTAGAAACACCTCTATTCACAGCTTCTTTTCGTACGCTGAGAACTATTTCTGTCATACGTAATCTAATAAATTTTTTAGCAATCGTGTGTGATTTACCAGCTTAACCTATCCTGTTACTTTACAGCAGTGTTTCCCAAAGTGTGGTACGCGTACCCACAGGGGTACGGGAACAGTTTAGTGGGGGTACGGGTTCATATGCGAAGTATCTTGCAACAAACGAAAATTTCAAAAATTTTTATTTAAAAACAAAGCTAGCCATGAAAATTTACGATTACGTATTTTTCTATAGGCTATTTTTTGCAGAGTTAACAGTTAATAATTAGTGGTGTCAACAGCCAGTTGTGATTTTTAACTTTTGTGCAATTTTTTTATAGTAAAAAATTCATTCATTTTTTTTATTACTTACTTAGCGTTACGAAAAATTTAGAAAGGCTGCACAAAAGTCATAAGATTGTGAAACACTGCTTTACAGGAATGATGTTCCTGGTGCGTTTTCATAATAGGTTTTTGCATATCGGTGTTTTGAATATCACAAACAAGTTCTAAGTCTAGAAACATCTGAACTCCTTTCTCGGAACCCTAGGGTTCCGGGGAACAACATTTGGAAACCACTGATATAGACGACAGTGTAATTCAGCATTCGAAATGTTATATGGGGCATCAGTTATTTGGGAATCGAAGCCTAATTTTACATGCTTGTTAGCAATCGTATTTTGCTATTTACTACACAATGGGTTCAAAAGCCTCGTTTGGGAAAGATGATCATGGTACAGTCTGGGTATAATGATTCGTGTCAGTCTTCTCCGAAGAAGATTCTATTTTACTGTAACAAGCATTCCAACATCCTATTTGCATGAAAGAGAACAAAATCCATTGAATAACAAGAGTCATTGGGGATTTTTTAAAAAAAATCTTCAATCAAAGATTCAAAAGCATTATTTTTAAATAAAAAATAAACATTTAATTTGCGTACATGAAATGTGATCTTTCAAAATTAGTTTCTTGGAAATCAATAATATCATAATAAATACAAAAATGTGGCTATTTATTATTGTTTTAACTTTTTTGCCGTCATCTTTGGTTTATTGAAAAAAAGGAGGGTCTAGAAAATGCTCGAATTCATGGTATAGACAGAAAACTGATGTAAGTGTACTTTGATAAGTCCTGACAGATGAAAATTTAATTAACTAGGCTTCCTTCTCACTACAATATGAACGAAAGTAAAGATAAACCGACAGCAGGAAGAAAGGTGGATTGAATACCAAACCTGAAGTATTTATTCGTTCGATAAATCGTGTGCTGAGAACCAACGTCACAAGAACTTTTGCGTTATAAAATGAGTTCTTATGTGTGTGGCCGTTTTCTCAATACGCCAAACTCATTTTTTCTCCTCATTAAAAATCGTCAGAAATGCTTTTATAACCCAGTAAATAAGTAAAATTTCTTTTTATACTACTCAAAACAATGTACAGTGGTAATAAAATAAATAAATGGACTTCAAATATGCTAATTTATGAGTGTTTTCGATATTTTAAGTTATGAAATCAGACATATAAACATACTTTCTCTAAGTAAACATACCTTTTTATCGACTGACTCGGATTTCTGACTTTCAAAATATAGGGGGTAGCCGTAATTTGGGGAATAAGGATCTCAATAGTTTGGACAGGAAAGCGCTCTAAAGTTTGGACCCCTTATTGTTAATTTTAATTTTTGCGTATTTCACAATATCTCGAGAATTTTTTAAGCGAATCGAAAAAATTTTGCATAAATTTAAAAAAATTCATTTATCCAAAGATGATTCCATGCAAAATCTCACTTTTAGCAAATATTTCTCATTTGTTATTCTTTTATTTATCAAGAGTCAATAAAAATTTGAATTGAAAGGTATACAATTTTACATCATTTTAATAACTGTAATTGTAAATTTCAAAATAAAAAATTTCAAGGAAATCATTCGAATAGTTCCAGAGAAATCGGACTTCAAAAGTACGACTTTTTAAAAATTATATTTCTCAGGAACTATTCGACCTATTGTAGACATAGCATTTGTTATGGTTCAAAGATTTTCATTTTTATTTTGTTGCATTTCTTTAAAAATATGCTTAACTATGGCTATCTTCCACCTTATTTTAGACAGACTATTGATAATTACTTGAAGTATGTTGTTTTCAGCAGTAGACTGAGCTGAGTCAGCACTTGGTCCATAATTGACAATTTTTTGCGCTGTCTTAGAGATTTCTTCATTGGCAACAATGAATGCTATGGCTAAATCATACGCATTGTAAATAACAGAACACGCTTCGTCCATAATATTTTGAAATATACCTACAAGGAGAACCTGCAATAGGAAAAACAATTTGAAATATGAAAGAAGGAAATTAAATATGAAATGTGATGGAATTCTGATATTTGACCGTTCAAAAGATATCCTTTCGTCAATTTTTATATAGTTAAACCGTTTGTCTGTATTGTCTAGAAGAATAATTCTGTTATTTGGCAGCCTTAAAGATATCCTTGCGTTAATTATCTTACATCATTATACCTGCAAAATCTGTAGAATTCTGCTGTCTAATAGTTTAGGAAATATCTTTCTGCCAATTTCAATATTGTCTTACTATCTTCTCTACCGGCAGAACGATATATTTTTTGATTGTGCAAGAGGCATCCTTTAGAAAATTTTAAATAAAATTGTTTTTTATTCTAGGATAAATAAATTTTGAAAAGAGTTATATACTAAACAGTTAGCAAAATTATTCCAAATAAAGATCATGTGGCATTAAAAAAAAGTATCGGTATTAAATTCAAACACTGATCTAATATATTACAGATCAGTGTTTGAATTTCATACAATTACATAATAATATGTGATAAATAATATGTGAATTACAGCCTTATTTAATATGTTTTAAAGATACCTTCATCTGGTGGTTACTTTAGTAAATTAGTATTGCAGTACTTACAAAGTTTTTACCAGAACGCAAGTTACCGCAATGTTTAGATGAAGGGAGGAATCTTAAATTATCAAAGATAATTTTTGATCAAATATTATCAAGTTACAATTATAAAAATTTTCATCTTTCCATTTCATTGTAGCCTCTTTAATTTTTCGTCCTAATTATTAAAACACAGTTATAAATATTCTTTTTTGCATATTTATTTTCCTTCTTTCTCTCTTAAAATCAATTTAAAATCAATAATAAGCTTACTGATTTATGAATTATTTAATGATAAAACTAGTTATCGAGCCGCTTTAAGACACTTAAAATAATTTCCCTACTGACATACTGTTTTCTTCTGTATAAACTAATATTTGTGACGGCAGCTGCTTTGGGTTTTCAACATAATGTAACACTTCTTTTTATTGATTAAAAACTGTAAGACTCGGAAATTTGCAATTACGAATGGGTGAGTCATGGTGGATAGAGCACTCACTTTTTGAGTTTCACCCGGGGTTCGAAACCCATCCATGGCTGTTCGATACGAGCTCCACATCCGGCTCCCACCAACTACAGTTCTGACGTCTATCTCAGTGGTAGACGGATCATGGGTTCGATTTTCTTTACCGTCAGGCAAACCATGAAAGGTTTATGTGGTTTTCTTCTCTATGCAACGCAAATTCTAATTAGTTCCATCAAAAAGTCCCCCATGAAAACAAATTTCTCCCAATACTTCTTTTGTCTTCTGGATTGGGTTCAAAATTACAAGGCTACGGAGTTGAACATTGGTAGTTGTAAACTCACAAATTGGGTTGGTTGTTCAACGACGGTTATAAAATGAAATTACGAATTTTTGCTGAAAAATGTATAGTACAATGGAATAAAAAAATTTAGAATCAGATTTTGACAGGTATTAAGACGACTTACTTCAAAAGATTTTCCGAAAATATAGTGAAATGTAGTGAATAGTTTCCGCAAATATAGTGAGTATTTTAAAGGATTGTGTTTAAAAAAGTGAAAGGGGGAAAAAATCACAATTTTCTCATTCATTTTTATTAAAAAATTTGAATACTTAATAAATATTTTTCCTTCTCATAAAAATTAATATAAGATTATCATATTTTATATATAATCATACATTAATATAATTTAAATTAATATATGAAGGGGATGCAGAGAAAAATAAGGAGTGTTGGTTCCATTTAAAAATAAGGAGTGTTAGAGCTTTGGTGCCTACCCGGAATTCAAAAGAGTATAATTTTGACTCATTTACTGAATGAAAGGCAAAAGAAGGTTACTAATCTCAAGTTAAAGCTAATCACAACATTCAAATACAAATTTAGGTCTTCGAGAGTCTGAATTTAGAGTCTGAAGTTTAGACTAAATCAGATCTCGACCGCATGGCAGAACTTCTTAGTATGATAGGCTTTACTTCCATGAAAATGGGTGACGTGAATGCTGAGTATTATCTTACGTGCCCAGGTCAGAATCAAGGGTCTCAGGGGCGTGGAGAATTAGGCAAACTATATTGGAATGCCAAAACTTTTATAGATTTGTCCTAGCTAAAGGCTAAACTATATCACCTGAGAGGAATAAATCAATCAATTGTGGGAATGTTTTCCCTATTGGACGATTCTTCTTCCCGACACAAAGTAAGGTATGTATTCCTATTTCTTGCTATATGTATCTGATTAATCGATAACGGATTGCCAGTGCACAAGTAAATGAAGTGAGGCCAGCTTAGACATCTTTATAAATTCTATATGATCGAAATTCACTCTTCATTTTTTCTTGTTTCTTTGCATTTTTTATCTATTCTGTTGCTTTATTTTATTTCTTTATTCTCTCTATTTTATTCGTTTTATTTTAATTTATTATTCCTTGTTCTTTTTTTGATGAATCTACCTGATTTTTATGAACTCAGATTCCAAATTAAATTCACAAGTAATAACAACAATTGAGTTATATCCGGTACAAAGTATTCCCATTTTCAAAATTATGACTGAATAGTAGTGCATCAAAGTTTAAACAAATTTATTCATAACAAAAATATAACCTAAACGTAAAAATTATAAAATTATTGCCCAAAAACAACTTACTCTAAAAATTCTGATGACTCTCAGCGCAGCTAGAACAACAATGGCATACATGATATCGATAGAAAAAATGTTTCTATAAGCGGTAAAGAGCACAATAGCAAAAATCAACTGGCAAAAAGTTCCAAAAGTAATGAAAAAATCAATTATATTTCCAGGAAAGGCAAAGTAATTTCGGAAACCGAGTCCAATGATCTAAAAAATAAACTTAGATTTTAGTTTGATGTAACTAAAATGAGAATGCAATTTTTTCTTTTGTAGAATATTTGTTTTGAAAATGTACAAAGGCCATAGAGAGTTGCAGTTCTACCATGGATTATACAGAATATTGAACAACGAATCCAAATGTATTTAAATCAACCAAGGAAAGGATGAATAGCATTCGGATTTTCGGTAATTTTTTTAAATGATCTTTTATCGTATGCTTTTCAACACATATTTATTGATAGATAATATTCTGCAGATCAATGTCTGCAGATCATTACCACCTTACAGATTTCTGCAAATAAATATATGAAAAGGTCAGAAATGAAATTATGCATTTCATGAGATTGAAATTTTTTTTTTTTTTTCCAGCTGATGTGTATTCGTGATGTAACATCTAGATTGTCCGCTTTCCGCCGCTGTGGTTGAAATCTTAGCTGGGACGATTGAATTTTATCTCTAATTTTCTCATCTAAAAAGGTTGATAACTATTTTATATGTTTTATTCAGTGTACAAAGTTATATTTTGTAACAATTTTTTTAAAAAATTACATTTTTCAGAACAAAAAAATTTAATAGATATTTATGTGACTTTTTTTAAAAAAAATGAATATTTAAAAAATTTTGTAATTTAAAACTTAAATTGAAATGCTGTAATTGTTCTTAAATAATTCACATATTTTAACCTTTTGCTTACTGCTGGTACAACATGTGGAAATTTTAAGGATATTTTTTTTTTACAATGTGATGATTTAAATGAATACAACTACAGATTTTGGGGATCTCTAACAAACTTCATCCGGCACTTTTAAATTCTTTTCATCGACTTTATTTCTCTATTTCTCCTCAACCTAAATATGTTGACGAACAAGCTAAACTAAATCACGTCAAGAACAAAACATTTTTTTAGTTTTTACATCTCAGAAAATTCGAAATGGAACTTCATGCAGAAACTTTCTCTGAAGATATTCATAACTGCCTCCACCCATCCGCTTCAATCTGTCGCAAGTAAAAGCCACTTCATTCTCAAGGATTACAGTACTGACTTGAAGGATGAATTTAAAAGATTAAGTAGCCTATAGACTTCGCCTGGGCCATTTTACCCCATTGAAGCAACCTTTCTTTATTCAAAACTGACAGCTTTCTTAGAAGCGTTTAAGTAGGATTGATTATGGGGAAACCGAGTGAGAGCAGCATGTCTGGGTCTGCTTTTAAGGGAATTACTTAATCGGAAATTGCTATTAGCGATCAAAATAGTAGCTTATAGACTGCGTTTTCTAAAAATTGGATGGGGGAGTTAACAAACAAAAAGTCTTTTGATATCAAATAATAACGTATAAGCGAAACGGGAGTTCTTTAAACTCAGTTTCCGGTAGCGTTTTTCGCTTGAGGATTTTTAAAGTTTCTACTATACAACTTAAGTAATATATTTGGTTCTCAAATTGTATCTGACAGCTTTGTTTTTATGTTGTATTCCCTTCAATAAGACTTGATTTTAATCAATTGATGAAAAATATAAATAACAAACATGAATGTAAAGCATTTAATCAATTGATGAAAAATATAAATAAAAACATGAATGTAAAGCATCTAATGATTGAAATTAAATTAGTGATTTACAACTTTATCTATCAGTTAAAAATTGATAATTATTTAATATTTATATTTAAGACAAATAAGTCTTGAGGTTATAAAATCATTTGAATCATCTGAATTAATTCAAACCCACACGAGATCCAAACAATAGAGCAACTGGACCTCTAGTTAGATTTTTGAGACATTAGAAAAATGGAGAAAAAAGTTATTTCGTCAGACGAAAACCGAAAATCACTTAAAAGTTAAGGGTTCTTTGGTCTTTTTTTTCCTCCATTATTTGGCCCTTTTTTTAAAAAAAAAATTAAATTTTAGGAAATATTTTCCTCTTTAATTATAATTATCTATTATATAGCATGGACATCTTATTAATTATAACACTTTGCTAAGAACTCATTAATAAAAAAGTTTCACAAGAATGGTTCATTTTATTCAAATATGAAGTTTTAAAAGAGGTTGTTTTAAAATTTAAATTTTGTTGTTAAATGAAAGCAGATATTAAAGAGATTTTGACCTTTTCCACATCCATTTTTCAATTCCCTGTCACTAAACTAAAGCTGTGACTGACCCCAGCCACGTCATAGATATTGAACTGTGCAGGTTATTGAGTATAAGCTCTAGGGCAAATTCCAAATGTAAATTGCAGATAATAAAATACTCTACCATTAGAGTTCAGCAGATGTCAGGTTTTGGAAGGAAATCTTCCAGAAACCCTGGCAAAGAAGATTTTCTAGCTGTTTAGAGCTAACTTCAGAGCTCCATACTCATAGGTTTGAAGACATTTTTGGCTTACGTGAGACCATATAGATTTTTGATGAAAACAATCAAGCTGTGAGTTAGGATGTTTCAAATCTTAGCATGTTTCAGCATGTTCTTAGGCATGTTTCAGTTTGTTTTTAATTGCTCTCTGTGGTTTCTCCTGGGATAGTTAATCACTAGTAGCTATCTGTTTAACTTAATTATTTTTATAGCAAAAAGTTGACATAATGTTACTTGAACTTGCAGTTTACATGCATTTTTCTCTTAAAGTAAAAAGAGAAGTCGCCATTGTACCATTGTAATCTTTGTTTTAATCAACAATGCTGTTTATGCGATTCCAAAGTTGTTGGTTGTCAATTGCAAGTTGACTGCAACTAAACTAAGTAAAGGTTATAAGATTTTTAATTATTTATGATTAGATTGGTTATTAAATTTTTAATTATTAATATACATATTTACAACAAATAGCTTTCACTATAGTAAACTCCATTAGCAATATAAAAATTACGAATGGCTAGCAGGTGAATTGATGTTCAACTGATTAATTAAAGCTTTCCTCAGCAGAAGGCACTGTTGTAATAATAGAACTATCTAATGAAAGTTCCAAGAAGGACTAAACAATTGCACAGACTATACAACGCGGGAATGAGCAAAGCCTCTAAATTGTTTCGTTTTCACTGTTAATATTTTCTACAAACTTTGATGCCAGAAAAGATGTTTAACCAGTTTTATTATGTTACGAGTTCTGCTTGTTGGCGTGTGAGGTAAAAAATTTCATCCCCTATCCACTTGTGTAATGTATCCAATGGCTTTTTTAGATTGGGTAAGTTTGAGAATATTTTTTATGTCTTGGCCGTAAGGTTTGGCCATAAACAGTTAACTTTTTTAATCACAAAACAAAAACGAAAAAATAAAAGCGTTGTCTATTATTTGTTGTATTGATTTAGCTTTAAAATTTTTTTAGTGATGATAAGACTTAATTGTTGTTTGCGTCCGTGTTTACTCACACATTTTATTCCAAGTTTAATAACACTTCTTTAAACATATAAAATGATTTGAAAAAAGTATTAAAATCAACATTTATAAGTATTGTCATTCACATTAATAACGATAATTGTTAAAAAATGCTAACTTACACCTATAGTTGCATCAAAGATGTAGAACAACGCTAACACTCCATTGATTATCTCAAAAGCTATAACCTCGTATTGGAGATAATTCAGCTTGTATTGAGAACTGTCTCTTATCCAAAGAGTTACAACTTCGCCTGTTATCGGAACAAGATTCAGAACTAGCACCCAATAAATGATCAGATTAAAGCGCCTACTGGTAAAAGTTGAGAGGCACCATTTTCTATATCCAGACAGGTTTTTAGCCTTGTTGTACCAGAACATTTCTATTTCATTCATTCGATTAGTTATGCAGAGTTTCGTCAAGATAACTGACATGATAATTCTCTGAAAGGTTTTATAGCAATTAAAGACATAGAGTTTTATAAGACATGTTAAACATATGTAATTGATGAGAACATGGCGAAAACAATGCAAGCTCACTGCGCCTGTTCAAACTTAAATGTTGTCGAAGCCAATTCAATAGGGTAAAATATGACATGGGAGTATAAGGGAGGCACCCTGACATCTCTCAAATATAAGGTGGATATCTTAAAGACCTGTGTAAGATTGTCTACAGACTTCTCCAGCAGCTCTTTTTTTATAGATGAAAACATACTTCCATATACAATGATCCACATGAGTCGAGGAATACAATGAAAGGTATATAGGATTTAATGTAAAGGAGGTATATAAAGGAATGATATTCTGAATGAATGAGGAATGAATGAATGAGGATGTAGTGATTCTCCAGATCTCCTGACCTAAATTTCATTTAGAATGTGTTGCTTGATTTTAGCAGAACGATAGCAACTTCTCCTATTATACAAAAGCTCTCAGGAACGTACTGGGATTTAAAATTGCCTTAATAGTTGAGTTTGATTTATTGTCAGAAGACCTTGTTTATTCTCCGAAAAAATTTTTTAATCTCGTTAACAGAGTGAGACTTGCATTGTCCTCATGGGATTATTAAAACAACACGAGTGTAATTTCCCTATATTATGTTTGGACTACAATTTTTGTATTGCGCAATAACACATGATCTTCAGTTCGTGACACTAATTTTTGTCCGATTTGACATACTTTCATAGAAAATTTCATATAATTTAGTTCTCTAATTTTCGAATTTCTCGCAATATAATGTGTTTGTTGTTTAACTTTCAGACATGCACAGTCCGCAAAAAAAAGCACCACCCTGAATAGCTTTTGATCTAATGATTGGACCTTCACGTTCTAGGACTCAATCTTAATGACTCAAGGGGGTGGCCTTAAGTAGTATATTTAAAATTGAAAGTTGTATATTTAAAATTGAAAAAGTCATATTTTTAAAATTCGATTCCTCAGGAACTATTCGACCAAGTTCGCTGAAACTTTGTATTTTGCCATGTAAAACTACATACTTTAAAGTGATGCAAAAAATTAATTGTATACCTTACAATTCAAGATGTTTTCAACTATAATTAAATAAAATAATAAAAAAATAATAAATAAAATTTTTTTGAATGAAATTATCTCTTAATTGTGTGCAAAATTTTTTCAACTCACTTATGTTTTCGAGATATGGAGAAATACGCAAAGAGTAAGCTTAACATTAAGGAATTCAAACTTTGAATCGTTCTCCTGATCAAATTATGGGGGCCATATTTCCCAGATTGCGGCTACCCCCTATATTTATAGGTTAGAAATGTGAATCCGTTGAAAATAATTGTATGTTAATTAAGAGAAAGTACGTTTTAGTGTCTGATTTCGTAATTTATAAATACTAATTAATTTGAGGTCACCCTCTCGAACCATTAAGATTGAGCTCAAGAACGTGAACATCCCATCAAAAAATCAAAAGTTTTTCAGAGTGATCAGTTTTTTTGGCCCATTGTACATTATGCGTTAAATAAATAGTATTATTAAATAATTTTAAGTTAAGATTTACACGATAATGAACTTTACAATACGTCAAACTTTATTAATCAGAATATTATTAACTATTAGAATATCTAATGAGGCATTAAACTTGGAACAATATCTATTGAGGAATATCTAATGAGGCATAAAACTTGGAACAATATCTATTGAGGAATATCTAATGAGGCATAAAACTTGGAACAATATCTATTGAGGAATATCTAATGAGGCATAAAACTTGGAACAATATCTATTGAAGAATATCTAATCAAGCATAAAACTTGGAACTATATCTATTGAGAAATATCTAATGAGGCATAAAACTTGGTTTCATTCTTGCATTTTTTAGTTTGAATTTCAGAGTTTCATAAAGACCACTTAAGATAACTAAACATTTAGTCAAATAGACTTTGCGAATTCCAGATATTCCCGTTGAGCTTACACTACATCACTTACAGTGCCTTCATATCTGTTATCCGAAGATGAGAAGCATAGCTGTACACTTGGTACTATTGGTATATTTTTAATATTTTTTAATATTAAAAAAAATACAGACACGACTAAAAATGGGGCAAACAAACGAGGAATTTGTATCTTCTGTCTATAAACGCAGAATGATAAAATGTGCAAGCAAATATTGCAAAAAGAAAATCAGTGGGGATCACGTTTTTAACATCTGAAAGAGTGGAAAAATAATTTTACCATACTTTTATTTTTTAATGATTAGTTACATGATTAGTACATATTCATTCATACTGATTTAAGTTTAGTTACCTAGGGTTAAAAAGCACAGTAAATAAAAAAATGTGCAGATTGGAGGCCGCAAATAAATACTTATTTTTTAAATATATATTTTTATAATATTTTACAATTTAAAATTAAGGCAAAAATAAACTTTGCAACTGTCTAGATAATACAATATTACACAATGTAAAAGAAAATTATTTCAATAAAAACTTAAGATGCTACATCAAAGAATTCAGAAAATAAGAACGTTTAAATCAGTATAATGTATACAGAGTGATTCTGTATAATGATTATAAACTTGAAGGCGAGGTAAATTGGCTTCTAAATCAACAATTGCCCCGATTTGCTGACGATGACGCTGCTTGCAGGTATCCAATTGCATAGCAAACAACTCATGATCAGAAATTTCATCGTAGGCGCTTCTCTGTTACGAACTTTCCGTTCATGAGCTTTTGAACTAGTACATTTATTGATCTAAATTATCTGAATTTTATGACAATTTTATGTGTTCTAATAATTATTGGAAACATTTGCATTCAAATAAGTTTATAAATAGCTGTTTGTATTGAAGCTAAATGATTTGGCGAGCTCGGCAGACTAGTATATTTTACCTCTGTTAGAAAAGAACAGAAGTTAGAAATATGAGAAAATATTATGTTAAAAAAATAAAAAGTAACTTACCACTGTTTTGGTAAATCGGCTAATATGTAGATACTGTTTTATGACGTCTTCTGCTAATAGCTTCCTAAAAAAGAAAATGAATCATAATTACTCAGGTAATTGTACAGTAGAATCTATCAGTCGGACAGTTTCTAATTTTTAACTAAATTATTTCGTGTTGCACAACCGGTTCTTCCTTATTTTTAATTAACTTCTTTTAAACCTCAAACTAATCTAAAAGCTTAATCTTTTAATTCAATTATTTAATTTTTAACTCACTTTGTTTAACTTCAAAGTTTTGTAGTTATCTGATGGGGCGGATGGAATCCACTATGAAGGGCGTGTCAAAAAATTGATTAAATAATTAATCTAACTGCTTATAAATACAGCTAAAAAATAATTGAATGTGTGCACTATGTAACTGGTCTGCTTTTGTAAATTGAGCCTCTTTGTAAATCTGTATATTTAGTAAACTGTTAGGATTTTAGTCGTTGCTATTATTTGCTAAATTTTATGTAATTTTAATGAAGTTAAATGCACGGATGGTGGCATAGCAGGTCACACAGCCCAATGAGTCAGTTGTTCTTTTCTCGCAGAGACTATGAAGCGACGAGTGTAATGTCCTAATATACCCTGATCAGAGAGGGCTAGAAAAATATTAATTAGAAAAATATTAATATTATATTAATTACCAAGGTAAATATATTGTCTCAGAATCAATAAATATAATCCCTTCCAAGTGTTGTTAAAAATGAAGTAACAAAGCAAAATAAGAAGAAACAAAAATGATATTGAAATCGAACGGATCACAATTATCAAAGAGGGGACAGAAAATGTGGAAACCTGTTAGATTGTAAAAGGAAACAATTATGCATCGAAAGGCAAATGCTAAGAAAATATCAAGTTGATTCTGATATTTCTCATGTCCTCTTCACTAGTGATTCAAAAGATTTTTAAAGCGTTTTTGTTTTTTTCCCTTGCTTAATATTAATTCGCAAGCCCTAAAGTGGATGTTTCTTTGCTTCTTTTTTGAGAATTATTGCAAAAAACATAAAATGAAGATGTTGATTAAGGAGCACCTGGTAAATGTAACTGTTAAATAAAGCAATAAAGTCCAAGATCGAGAGCCTTTCCTTGATTTTGTGCAAAAATATTTAATGTGCTAAATATGCATAAGACGCGTAAGATTAAGGAACTATTTCTAAATCTGTGACAAATAACAACACAAAAAGTACCAAGTCATAATACTTAGGATCAAAAAATAGTTTCGTGAGTTACGAATTTGTGTGAATACAGTTCTTTTTTAACTAACTTTGCTTGCCTGTTGACTACGCCATTTTCACTCCGGTTTTCGCTCACATTTGAAAATAAAATAAAAAAAGAAAACCTTTTGTTTTCTTCATGAAAACATGCTTTAAAAGTTGGCTTGCACAAATGAAATTTAACCTTATTACAAATATAGAAAAGAGATTATATTAAGAAAAGAAAAGTAAGTTCGTAAGGATGAATAACAGAAAAAAAAAACAGGGGGACCCTGGGTGAGTAATGTGTTTGGTAATTTGGTTAAACTGATAAGTAATATGTCTAAAACTTTTCCCTTTTTATTACTGGAAAAAAGGGAAAATTTTTCTACTTTATAACAGAAAATCAAGTATGTTTATTTGAGAAAAAAAAAATAGGAAAATGATGAAATGGATAAAAAATTTTCAATTTTTTAAATTGTGATTGCCGATTGCTTTACCACACATTATAGGTTTATAAAATTTCATTTAAACATTTACAAATTGAGAAACTGATTCACCCATTTTCTAGTACGTTGATTCTTTGATTCATTAATTCGTAGATTCGCTTCATTACTTTCCTCAATCCATTTTACCTTTTTTCACTTGCGATAGAGAATAATTTCTAGTAACTGAAATGACGTGCTAGTCTTAAAAAATGATTGCTGAAATTTATTTCTTCTTGGGGAAAATTATTTTTTTATAGGTTTATGAAACTATAAAAATAAAATACATGTAAATTTTTGCTTTGGACAAAATAATAAAAGTGCGTGAAGAAAAGAGGTAAAGGTGCATAAAATACTTTCCAGTATTTTTGCGAAAAAAAAATTAATTTTTACGAAAGTCTGTTTTAAATCATACTATAAAATTTGAATTTGAGCTGCAATTTGTGTTAGAAATAGCAGTTAAACATTCTGTTAATGGGTTCAAAATCTTGACTCATTGAGATTTTAGAACGTTTTTAATATTTCATTTGAAAGCCTTTTGTTTTTGGCTTTTATTATTTATCAATTCTTCAAAAGTCTATGTAAATCATGAATTCACTTCCGATTTGAAAAAAAAAATTTAAAAAAAATGCAGTTGAACCACGGGTTTTGTTTTCTTTTATTTAAAATTGTATTAAAAATTTCAATTTTACAATAGATAGTTTTTAAATAAATTTTTAGGAATTTTATGAACAGGAATACATTTTACGAGAATAATTCCTAATTCTGTCATGCCATTACTTATATCTTGGATTTGAGCTGTTTCAGAAATGAAAATTGCAGAAAAGAATTCTACATCTTTAATTATTTGATGTGAATCTGAATAATATTTTAGCTACTAAAGGAGCATATTAGAAAATTCTACGTGTTTGAATCTCAAAGCTTATAACTTTTGAGCTTAAATAGTTTTTATAAAATTGTTTTTTATGAAATGAAGTCGTAAAGAAATTGATATTTAAATGTTTTGAACAAAACTCGATTTGGATATTTAGAAACTAATCTTTTAAAATTTCAACGTTGAAACTATAAAGTTTTCAATATAATTTTTCATAAAAATATTTTGTAAAATGAAGATTTGCATTGTATTTGATCTTCAATTCTTGTTCTTCAAATTACAATTTGAGTATACAAAACACAAGACTATTTACAAAATTTTCTATAAAAAACAACTGTTTAAAAAAAAATGTTTTAGGTAATTGTGCTTTTTAAAAAGTCACTCTTCTGTAAAATAGCCACACACACTTTCTTTCGATGCATTCTGCAATCAAATTCGATTGGAGCAATGTGATTGAATTAATTAAATTGATTGAATTGATTGAATTAAATGGAATTTAGAGGTCTATTGAAACTAACTTTTTAACCATCACAAAAAATTTTATAATTAATTTCACTAATTTGCAACGACTTTTTGGGAAATTTCTTGTAATTTTTGAAGTTATAAAAGCTTTTTGTTTTAGATATTGTTCGATATCGTAAAAACCACCCAAACGATTGTACATGCATGCAAGTTTCTTATACTTCTCAGTATTTTCAACCGCATTTTCTGCTGCTAGAGTCAAGTATCTAAAGGTTCTTCGTAAAATTCCAAAACGACTGCACTGTTGCCATATTGAACCCTGTAAAAATAAATTTTTTTTTATATGAAGTCTAGATTAACAATGTTTTCTTTCACATACAGACAAAGTCGACGAGATAGAAAATTAGTTCATGAGTTTTAATTATCCTAATTTAAATTCAAAAGGTTATTTGTTTAAAATCATACGATTTTGAAAAAAGGCAGTTGGAATGTTCAAAAGAGAATATTGTTTCATTCAAATTTTTTTTTCATCAAATAAAAAAGTTCGAAAAAAACCGTTTGACAAGGAACATTAATTAAAGGATTTTTATCTCCGTTTCTGGTCACACATACATAGAAACACGAAATTGATATTAAAACAGTTGACATTTAATATTCGGAAGGCTTTATTGACAGTCTGTTTAACGTTTGGTTTGGTATAGAAAGTAAATTTGAATTAATTTTATTTAGACATAATATTTTTCTCAGAAAAATAGATTTGATAAAAACTTCGATAATACTTTTTTTTCAAAATTAAAGCATACTTATGAACATAGAAGATATTAGTCTTTTTATTTTTTTTATATTTGTCTGAAATATTACACACATTTTCGAATATTCATTAATTTTATAAAAAAAATTCTAGTGGCTGAAATTAAATAAAAGAATACTTTTTTAAAGAATAAACTGAAAAGCTTAAAAGTGCATTTTGAATGATGCTTTAAAAATAAAAAAGTTTCTATGCTTAAGAACACACTATAGTATACGAGTAGTTTATATCATATTATATTACGACACATACTTTTGTAGTATGAAGCAATAATTCATTCTTTCGAAGACTGTTTTTCAATAAAAAAAGACATCCTGTAAATAGAGAGATTTAACATTTTCATGTAATATCCTGCACATTCATGCACGTATGTTCTACGCCAGAGAGCAGGGATTTTTCAATAGTAATTGCGCTGCATAGTACATAAGTACATAAACTTGCAGAAAGCTACGTGAAAATGATAAATCTCTCTAATAATTACTGTTTTTAAATGTGTCCATTTGATTTTTTTCAAATTTATGTCACTAACACGTTTTTCAAAAAGGTTTATTGATAATATTTGTAATAATCATTCTAATATTTTTTTTTACATATTATGGAATTTAAGCAAAGCTAAAATTAAAATAGTTTTAAATTTTGACTGTATTTAAAAGCGTAGGTGATAAATTTTAATTGGAGAGAATAAACATATTTAATTAAATATTTGATACATTATTGGTGAGTGGAAGGATAAAAACAGGTGGTCTTGAGCAGAGAAACAGGGTACAGAATTTATTTATTAATTATTAGAGTGAGAACAGTTATCAAAGTGGACACGAAATCGTTGTGCTCCTCATTTAAAGTTAGGGAAAATCTTTCAAAGTAAATCCGTAAAATGTTTCGTTTTAGGGAATCAGGGAAAACTTAGTAATTGTTATTGGTTTGTTAAATGGGACCAGGGAAGAAGTCTTTCCCATGAATTAGAGGGATATTCGCCATAGTGGTAATTAATGCATACTTGAACAAAAAATAGATTAAAAGACAGGACGTGGATTTTAAAGAGTGAGAGAGAAAGAGCGTCTCGATTTGAATAATAAATTGAGAAAAGGATTTACAGAAAAGGAATAGCATAGAAAGTTTAATTGAAGCTTTTTATGTTACATATGTATACAGCTGTTTTACTGGGTTTGTATGATAAGATCGGAATTAGATGTCTGCTCCATCGCAGTCTATTGCATTTTATGACTTTAACAATATCAGGGTGTTTATACTTCTGGTAAATTTCAAAGTTAAACAAGAATCTATAGCTATTATTTTCATGATCTGTTTCAAATATTTTTCTCAGGAATTTCCGTCCAAAGGACAATAATTTACTTTCATGTAATTTGATTATTACCCATAAAGCAGAATAGGTTGAATAAATGTTAAGTTTTGTCTTTAAACTTATAAAATCGAGATTTTAGATGGATTTTAAGACCTTGATAGCATTTATTTGTCATGATAAGCCTGCTGTTTACATCGACGCTCAAATCATTGATCATTGTTAGTAGTGATGATGGTTCCAAGTTATTTGAACTATTTCAAAAGTGTAATTCTTTACTGTAAATGAATGCGTGTTAGGTGTATTATGGAAAGTCTCCATGAAGTTTGTTTTATCGTTGTTTATTTTTAGGCTTAATTTATCAGTCAAATTTATCATCCATCTGTGAATAGTTAAAATAAGTAAAAAAATAAGAAATGAAAAGAAAGTAATTGTACAAACATTTAATTTAATTGACTACTTAATTAATATCTTAAACAGATTTGTTATTTTATTTTTGACTATTTGTAAAAAATTTAGTTTTAAATTATAATCTTCACATCTTTCTGGTTTTATATATTTAATTTGATGATTGAATTTGTCTGCAAAATGTCTCTTTAATTTCCTGAAAGACAAAGCTTTATTTTGGAAATTTAGTACAATTTTATCATTTATAAAAATATTTTTTTCTATCTGTATTCCTTTACAAAGTATTTGTATGTATAAAGATAATTGGATTTATCCTTGTTATTCAGAGTTTTTGATTAAAAAATCATAAGAAATGAAAGAAATTCAATTCGACTTTCAGGCAATTTTAAGGCATATAAATTTAAATCTTGCTTTACAAAAAAATTTAGATTAGATTTTAATCACTAAAGAAATATTATTTCTTAAATCTAGCGGAATTTTATTTATGACCCTAGTGTTGAAAGAAACTATTTTATGTGGAAAAAAGGAAAAATATGTAATATTGAAAAAAATAATAAATATCTAATATGAAAAAAAAAAAAAAAAAAAATTGAAATTTATTATTTTTTTATGTAATAATTAAGAATACTAGAAAAAGCTAATTCAGTTTAATAAATTGAATTCTTTTTTTAAAAAAATATTTTATTGCATTAATGAGCTTATTTTCTTCTAAGCTATATAATTCTAGAAAAATCGGTATCAGGATGTTAAATAAATAAGGCACTTTTCAAAACCTACATATCTGATTTCGTGTTGAATATTTTTTTAAAAACTATAACTCCATTAAAACGCAGCACATGCACATTTTTAATCAATTAACATGCTGTTCACCACCTGAAGTTTCTAAATTGTTACTATAAAATGAAAATAAAAACATACTTGAAATGCGCGTAAAACTTGAATTCTAGATTCCTCTTCAAGTCCTCGTACTTCATCTTCATTTGGAGTTAATTTTATTTCTTTTTTACACACTTGGCACTGCCCTCTATCGAAATCAAAGGCAATAGGAAGTTCCTCCGGTTTCTGAAACAAAACTTATAGTAACTTCCAGGAATAAGATAAAAGATGTTTGTAAATTACAGGTTTTTTAATGAATAATTCCAGAATCCTTTTAAAAAACGAAGTCCTGAAGAATATGAACAGGCGGGTGCAAATTCATATTCAAGTGAGGAAAAAATGAAAACTGTATTGAAATTAAAAGCACCCCTGCGAAAGGAAGAAATTATCGAATAGTGTATGGTTAGACCATGGTGGCTCAGAGGAAATTGGAGTTAATTTTATTTCTTTTTTACACACTTGGCACTGCCCTCTATCGAAATCAAAGGCAATAGGAAGTTCCTCCGGTTTCTGAAACAAAACTTATAGTAACTTCCAGGAATAAGATAAAAGATGTTTGCAAATTACAGGTTTTTTAATAAATAATTCCAGAATCCTTTTAAAAAACGAAGTCCTGAAGAATATGAACAGGCGGGTGCAAATTCATATTCAAGTGAGGAAAAAATGAAAACTGTATTGAAATTAAAAGCACCCCTGCGAAAGGAAGAAATTATCGAAACGTGTATGGTTAGACCATGGTGGCTCAGAGGAAATTGGAGTTAATTTTATTTCTTTTTTACACACTTGGCACTGCCCTCTATCGAAATCAAAGGCAATAGGAAGTTCCTCCGGTTTCTGAAACAAAACTTATAGTAACTTCCAGGAATAAGATAAAAGATGTTTGCAAATTACAGGTTTTTTAATAAATAATTCCAGAATCCTTTTAAAAAACGAAGTCCTGAAGAATATGAACAGGCGGGTGCAAATTCATATTCAAGTGAGGAAAAAATGAAAACTGTATTGAAATTAAAAGCACCCCTGCGAAAGGAAGAAATTATCGAAACGTGTATGGTTAGACCATGGTGGCTCAGAGGAAATTGGAGTTAATTTTATTTCTTTTTTACACACTTGGCACTGCCCTCTATCGAAATCAAAGGCAATAGGAAGTTCCTCCGGTTTCTGATACAAAACTTATAGTAACTTCCAGGAATAAGATAAAAGATGTTTGCAAATTACAGGTTTTTTAATAAATAATTCCAGAATTCTTTTAAAAAACGAAGTCCTGAAGAATATGAACAGGCGGGTGCAAATTCATATTCAAGTGAGGAAAAAATGAAAACTGTATTGAAATTAAAAGCACCCCTGCGAAAGGAAGAAATTATCGAAACGTGTATGGTTAGACCATGGTGGCTCAGAGGAAATTGGAGTTAATTTTATTTCTTTTTTACACACTTGGCACTGCCCTCTATCGAAATCAAAGGCAATAGGAAGTTCCTCCGGTTTCTGAAACAAAACTTATAGTAACTTCCAGGAATAAGATAAAAGATGTTTGCAAATTACAGGTTTTTTAATAAATAATTCCAGAATCCTTTTAAAAAACGAAGTCCTGAAGAATATGAACAGGCGGGTGCAAATTCATATTCAAGTGAGGAAAAAATGAAAACTGTATTGAAATTAAAAGCACCCCTGCGAAAGGAAGAAATTATCGAAACGTGTATGGTTAGACCATGGTGGCTCAGAGGAAATTGGAGTTAATTTTATTTCTTTTTTACACACTTGGCACTGCCCTCTATCGAAATCAAAGGCAATAGGAAGTTCCTCCGGTTTCTGAAACAAAACTTATAGTAACTTCCAGGAATAAGATAAAAGATGTTTGCAAATTACAGGTTTTTTAATAAATAATTCCAGAATCCTTTTAAAAAACGAAGTCCTGAAGAATATGAACAGGCGGGTGCAAATTTATATTCAAGTGAGGAAAAAATGAAAACTGTATTGAAATTAAAAGCACCCCTGCGAAAGGAAGAAATCATCGAAACGTGTATGGTTAGACCATGGTGGCTCAGAGGAAATTGGAGTTAATTTTATTTCTTTTTTACACACTTGGCACTGCCCTCTATCGAAATCAAAGGCAATAGGAAGTTCCTCCGGTTTCTGAAACAAAACTTATAGTAACTTCCAGGAATAAGATAAAAGATGTTTGCAAATTACAGGTTTTTTAATAAATAATTCCAGAATTCTTTTAAAAAACGAAGTCCTGAAGAATATGAACAGGCGGGTGCAAATTCATATTCAAGTGAGGAAAAAATGAAAACTGTATTGAAATTAAAAGCACTCCTGCGAAAGGAAGAAATTATCGAAACGTGTATGGTTAGACCATGGTGGCTCAGAGGAAATTGGAGTTAATTTTATTTCTTTTTTACACACTTGGCACTGCCCTCTATCGAAATCAAAGGCAATAGGAAGTTCCTCCGGTTTCTGAAACAAAACTTATAGTAACTTCCAGGAATAAGATAAAAGATGTTTGCAAATTACAGGTTTTTTAATAAATAATTCCAGAATTCTTTTAAAAAACGAAGTCCTGAAGAATATGAACAGGCGGGTGCAAATTCATATTCAAGTGAGGAAAAAATGAAAATTGTATTGAAATTAAAAGCACCCCTGCAAAAGGAAGAAATTATCGAAACGTGTATGGTTAGACCATGGTGGCTCAGAGGAAATTGGAGTTAATTTTATTTCTTTTTTACACACTTGGCACTGCCCTCTATCGAAATCAAAGGCAATAGGAAGTTCCTCCGGTTTCTGAAACAAAACTTATAGTAACTTCCAGGAATAAGATAAAAGATGTTTGCAAATTACAGGTTTTTTAATAAATAATTCCAGAATCCTTTTAAAAAACGAAGTCCTGAAGAATATGAACAGGCGGGTGCAAATTCATATTCAAGTGAGGAAAAAATGAAAACTGTATTGAAATTAAAAGCACCCCTGCGAAAGGAAGAAATTATCGAAACGTGTATGGTTAAACCATGGTGGCTCAGAGGAAATTGGAGTTAATTTTATTTCTTTTTTACACACTTGGCACTGCCCTCTATCGAAATCAAAGGCAATAGGAAGTTCCTCCGGTTTCTGAAACAAAACTTATAGTAACTTCCAGGAATAAGATAAAAGATGTTTGCAAATTACAGGTTTTTTAATAAATAATTCCAGAATCCTTTTAAAAAACGAAGTCCTGAAGAATATGAACAGGCGGGTGCAAATTCATATTCAAGTGAGGAAAAAATGAAAACTGTATTGAAATTAAAAGCACCCCTGCGAAAGGAAGAAATTATCGAAACGTGTATGGTTAGACCATGGTGGCTCAGAGGAAATTGGAGTTAATTTTATTTCTTTTTTACACACTTGGCACTGCCCTCTATCGAAATCAAAGGCAATAGGAAGTTCCTCCGGTTTCTGAAACAAAACTTATAGTAACTTCCAGGAATATGATAAAAGATGTTTGCAAATTACAGGTTTTTTAATAAATAATTCCAGAATCCTTTTAAAAAACGAAGTCCTGAAGAATATGACCAGGCGGGTGCAAATTCATATTCAAGTGAGGAAAAAATGAAAACTGTATTGAAATTAAAAGCACCCCTGCGAAAGGAAGAAATTATCGAAACGTGTATGGTTAGACCATGGTGGCTCAGAGGAAATTGGAGTTAATTTTATTTCTTTTTTACACACTTGGCACTGCCCTCTATCGAAATCAAAGGCAATAGGAAGTTCCTCCGGTTTCTGAAACAAAACTTATAGTAACTTCCAGGAATAAGATAAAAGATGTTTGCAAATTACAGGTTTTTTAATAAATAATTCCAGAATCCTTTTAAAAAACGAAGTCCTGAAGAATATGAACAGGCGGGTGAAAATTTATATTCAAGTGAGGAAAAAATGAAAACTGTATTGAAATTAAAAGCACCCCTGCGAAAGGAAGAAATTATCGAAACGTGTATGGTTAGACCATGGTGGCTCAGAGGAAATTGGAGTTAATTTTATTTCTTTTTTACACACTTGGCACTGCCCTCTATCGAAATCAAAGGCAATAGGAAGTTCCTCCGGTTTCTGAAACAAAACTTATAGTAACTTCCAGGAATAAGATAAAAGATGTTTGCAAATTACAGGTTTTTTAATAAATAATTCCAGAATCCTTTTAAAAAACGAAGTCCTGAAGAATATGAACAGGCGGGTGCAAATTCATATTCAAGTGAGGAAAAAATGAAAACTGTATTGAAATTAAAAGCACCCCTGCGAAAGGAAGAAATTATCGAAACGTGTATGGTTAGACCATGGTGGATCAGAGGAAATTGGAGTTAATTTTATTTCTTTTTTACACACTCGGCACTGCCCTCTATCGAAATCAAAGGCAATAGGAAGTTCCTCCGGTTTCTGAAACAAAACTTATAGTAACTTCCAGGAATAAGATAAAAGATGTTTGCAAATTACAGGTTTTTTAATAAATAATTCCAGAATTCTTTTAAAAAACGAAGTCCTGAAGAATATGAACAGGCGGGTGCAAATTCATATTCAAGTGAGGAAAAAATGAAAACTGTATTGAAATTAAAAGCACCCCTGCGAAAGGAAGAAATTATCGAAACGTGTATGGTTAGACCATGGTGGCTCAGAGGAAATTGGAGTTAATTTTATTTCTTTTTTACACACTTGGCACTGCCCTCTATCGAAATCAAAGGCAATAGGAAGTTCCTCCGGTTTCTGAAACAAAACTTATAGTAACTTCCAGGAATAAGATAAAAGATGTTTGCAAATTACAGGTTTTTTAATAAATAATTCCAGAATCCTTTTAAAAAACGAAGTCCTGAAGAATATGAAGAGGCGGGTGCAAATTCATATTCAAGTGAGGAAAAAATGAAAACTGTATTGAAATTAAAAGCACCCCTGCGAAAGGAAGAAATTATCGAAACGTGTATGGTTAGACCATGGTGGCTCAGAGGAAATTGGAATTAATTTTATTTCTTTTTTACACACTTGGCACTGCCCTCTATCGAAATCAAAGGCAATAGGAAGTTCCTCCGGTTTCTGAAACAAAACTTATAGTAACTTCCAGGAATAAGATAAAAGATGTTTGCAAATTACAGGTTTTTTAATAAATAATTCCAGAACCCTTTTAAAAAACGAAGTCCTGAAGAATATGAACAGGCGGGTGCAAATTTATATTCAAGTGAGGAAAAAATGAAAACTGTATTGAAATTAAAAGCACCCCTGCGAAAGGAAGAAATTATCGAAACGTGTATGGTTAGACCATGGTGGCTCAGAGGAAATTGGAGTTAATTTTATTTCTTTTTTACACACTTGGCACTGCCCTCTATCGAAATCAAAGGCAATAGGAAGTTCCTCCGGTTTCTGAAACAAAACTTATAGTAACTTCCAGGAATAAGATAAAAGATGTTTGCAAATTACAGGTTTTTTAATAAATAATTCCAGAATTCTTTTAAAAAACGAAGTCCTGAAGAATATGAACAGGCGGGTGCAAATTCATATTCAAGTGAGGAAAAAATGAAAACTGTATTGAAATTAAAAGCACTCCTGCGAAAGGAAGAAATTATCGAAACGTGTATGGTTAGACCATGGTGGCTCAGAGGAAATTGGAGTTAATTTTATTTCTTTTTTACACACTTGGCACTGCCCTCTATCGAAATCAAAGGCAATAGGAAGTTCCTCCGGTTTCTGAAACAAAACTTATAGTAACTTCCAGGAATAAGATAAAAGATGTTTGCAAATTACAGGTTTTTTAATAAATAATTCCAGAATTCTTTTAAAAAACGAAGTCCTGAAGAATATGAACAGGCGGGTGCAAATTCATATTCAAGTGAGGAAAAAATGAAAACTGTATTGAAATTAAAAGCACCCCTGCGAAAGGAAGAAATTATCGAAACGTGTATGGTTAGACCATGGTGGCTCAGAGGAAATTGGAGTTAATTTTATTTCTTTTTTACACACTTGGCACTGCCCTCTATCGAAATCAAAGGCAATAGGAAGTTCCTCCGGTTTCTGAAACAAAACTTATAGTAACTTCCAGGAATAAGATAAAAGATGTTTGCAAATTACAGGTTTTTTAATAAATAATTCCAGAATCCTTTTAAAAAACGAAGTCCTGAAGAATATGAACAGGTGGGTGCAAATTCATATTCAAGTTAGGAAAAAATGAAAACTGTATTGAAATTAAAAGCACCCCTGCGAAAGGAAGAAATTATCGAAACGTGTATGGTTAGACCATGGTGGCTCAGAGGAAATTGGAGTTAATTTTATTTCTTTTTTACTTTATATATATAATAATGCAATATAAAATGATGCAGTCGGACCGAGCAGGAAAACAGACACAGGATTTTAATGAAATCAGAAGTATTTTATTTAGTTTTTTTTCTTATGGAAGACGAGCGAAAAGTGATCTTAACTCCATTCACGATCAGTCTTTCTGGCAGGGAAAATCTTGCAAAAAATCCGAAAATGTCTCTAGGGAAAAGAGGGAAATCTCAGAAATTACTATTGGTTTATGAACTAGGTTGATTGATTCTCACGAAGTTTAAAGGGAAAAAATGTCTTTATTTTAATTTATGCATAGTTGAGTCAAAAATAGATTTAGAAACAGGATGTGGCTTTTTAAAAGTATGATAAAGTGTTTCGATTTGAATAATTAATTAGAATTAAGTTTTATAGTGAAGAACTAACATAAAAAGATTAATAGAAGCTTTTTATATTATATATATATATATATATATATATATATATATATATATATATATATATATAAAAGGAGAAATATTACGAAAATTAATAAGTTTAATTCACTGTGCAAAGGCTGTAATTATATAGAACTGATAAAATAAATTAAAAATATAGTAAAACATGGAAAATAATAAATATTAATAAAAAGAGAAGAAAAACTATTAATATAAAATATAATTTTTTTTAAAAAAGTATATATGTTACCGGCAAAGTATGAAACGCCGGCATTGTATAGAATGCCTAGGCATTGTATAGAATACCTGACGTTTTTAGGCAAAGTATGAAATGTGAGAAGTATTACATACTTTGCCTAGGCATTGTATAGAATGCCGGATGCTATTTAGGCAAAGTATGAAATAATCGTCCTGATGAGGTTATTATGTAAATGATGTGCATGTTACTACGAATGACCGAAATCGGTGGTTGTCGACTTTCAACGGTGAATGTTGACAATCACATAGTCGCTTTGGTGAATGTCCAAAATATTTATTACATCCGATTTTATATTAATTTATTCGTGGATATAATTACATTTATTCGATATTCTAATACTTACGGACGATATATTAGAAGAAACATTAGTGTTTGGAGTAACGGGTAAATATATACCGGACAATGGCACTTGATCTTAAAAAGACATCAGTGGGTATACTGGGCAAATGTAAACCGGGCTATGTCACATGTCCTTAAAAAAACATCAGTGTAGGATATACCGGGCAAATGTATACCGGGCAATGGTATAGGACCTACTATGACTACACCTTTGGTAAATGTTCGAAATATGTACTAGGTCTAGGTCTTTTAAGGTCAAGAGCCATTGCCCGGTATACATTTGCCCGGTATACCCTACACTGATGTTTTTTTTAAGGCTCAGTGCCACTGCCTTAAAAATATCAGTGTAGCGTATACCGGGCAAATGTATACCGATACATTTGCCCGGTATACCCTACACCGATATTTTTTTAATTTTCAGTGCCACTGTCCGGTATACATTTGCCCGGTATACCCTACATTGATATTTTTTTTAAGGTCAAGTGCCATTGCCCGGTATATATTTGCCCGATACTCCAAACACTGATGTTTCTTCTAATCTATCGTCAGTAAGTATTAAAATATCGAATAAATGTAATTATATCCACGAATAAATTAATATAAAATCGGATGATGATTTGAATTTGTCATTTATGAATGACATTTGACGAATCGGAGATGTATTTTATACTTCGCCGGTTACTCATTTGGCATTCTATAGAATGCCTAGGCAATGTGTGAAATATAAATCATTTCATACTTTGCCGGCTAATTTTAGGCATTCTATACAATGCCGGATTTCATACTTTGCCGGTAACATATATAATATAAAGCCGGAAAACAAAAGAAATAAAAAAATATAATCTAACACGTCACATATAATCTATTATATTTGCTAAAAGGAGTGTTTTATCTGGATTAGGAGAGATTATATCTTTTCCTTTTTTTGTTTGCCGAGTTTTTAAAGCATATTTTTTTAACTAGTAATTTTTCGTAATTTTAGTAATTTTTCTTTGCCTCTTTTCATTAATCTGTTTTATTTCCCATGCTTTCTCTAGATTTTTTATCTTATATACACTGCTCGAAACAATTAAAGGATATTGTAAGTCTTGTATAAAATAACGATATAAGTAATTTTTTTTCTTCATAAAATGGAGGAAGAGATTCGCAAATGAAAATTTTTCTCATTTTCGAACTTCGCAATATGCAAATTTTGAGTTTGACGTCGAAAACGACGGTTTAGCGGATGTGAATTTGTATTTGGCTTTCAACTTAATGTAAGACAAAGCGGAAAAGAATGATCGACATTCAGTAAGCGCGTTGTTTCGATTAGTGTGATGTATCAGCAAAGTCATTTAAACGAATTAGAAGCTTGGAGAATTGTTGGCTGGTTAGAGTGGGGCCAAACACAAGCATTTTTACCAAACAGATTTACTTCGATGACATCTGACGTGATGATTAAAGATTTAATGTAATATATTTATTTACTAAAATTAATCCCAATCTTTGATTAGTGTTCTGTTTTAATCAATACATGCGGCGTGTACTGGCTCCTTTCTCTGTTAATTTCATTCGTAATATTACTATCATTTTTATCAACAATTATGTATGTTAATAATAAAACTTATTTACATTACATTAATGTTACTGTATTTAACTAGTGATTCAATAAATCCAAGGATTATGGCATTTTAACAACATTTTGAAAATCTGTGAATTCTTTGTACAATTTTTAACATGACTCCTGTTTAAGGTAGCTAGTTAAACAGAAAATGTTAGAAATATTTTAGAAAGCTGTACCGTAATATCTTTAAAATTTGTCACAACGTTTATATCGGACTAAGTTGAACCATATTATCGTACTTCTTAAACTTGCTTACACCATAATGCGGTTCAACCTGATTCAAATTCGATACCTATTCGAAGTCGTAGAAAATTATGGTATTATCGTTAAAATACCAATATTATGGTTCAATGTTGAGCCAATTTTTCTGAGAGTATATTCTGATATCAGAGCCTCGTCGAATTATTCTGCTTTGAGCTCTAAGGAAAACGAATCAGATTCAAAAATATAGCAATACAGACTGACAAAGACACGAGTATTTTTAAGAAACGTAATTATGGCTATGGCAACAGAAAGATTAGGTGCATTTTAAACTCAATGAAGTATTGGATAGAAGAAAATACAGTTGGTATTTTAAAACTTACCATCACTCCTTCGTATGGATTTCTTATGTAAGTCACTTCTTGAACCCACATCCAGTCCACTCCAACCAGATATTTATTGCTTTTAGAAACTTTCTCGGTATCTTTAACAACTTTTCTGAGTAACGCCACTGTTTTCTTCATTGATTTGAATTCTTTGGTTGTTATTTTAGTAACACCTGTAAAAATAATACGTAACTAATAAAACTTATAAGTATGTGTTATATCAATTACGTTTTTTAATATGAAAAAAATCGCTAATAGTTATATTTTATAAGCTATTGTATGACTTACGTGTAATTAAGCATTATCAGAAACATCTTTTGAAACGGAAGAAAACAAAATGTTATCTTTTTTAACTCTTTCCGACGCAGTGTTGCCAGTTTGGTTTAACCCAATCCAAAAATGATACAAACTAATAGAAATGTAAGACTATTTGCTTCATCAATTTGCATCATCAATGAACATTCATCAATTTTAGCTACCACCAATCTTTAAGCAACAAAGACATTAAGACTCTTTAATACGAATGCACTGTCAGAAGCATAGCAGTTAGGCAACACTTAATCAAAAAATGTATTATTAGAAATGTAGGACTATTTGCTTCTAAACGTTCATCAATTTTAGTTACTACTAATCTTTAAGCAACAAAGAGATTAAGTGTGCCTCTTCAATAAGGACTCGCTGTCACCGTCGGAGGAGGTCGTAGGTTCTATTGTGTTGCCAGATTAAAATTTGCATTTGAAATTCGCTCAGAAACTTGCTGAGGAATCACAGAAACTCTATATTAAATAAATAATACAAAAACAAAATTCATTGTAATATTTATTTGCTTGCATTCAAATAGTTCTCATGCTATTGATGTAGTTTTCATGATGTCATTTCTAAAAATAGGTAACAATTAAGATATTTTAATACAGTGAGATAAAAAGTTACTAAACCACGATTGAGGACTAAAATCACAAAAAAAAGAATTAGTTAACTGAAAAGCCCTTAGAACAGTATTTGTAAAGACAGAATAGAAAAAAAAAACTATAAAAAGAAAATTTATATATATAAATATTGCTCATTTATCGTTACCCAGTGGGCACCTGTGAACCAAAGTCACGGCGGTGAGCAACGTTACCCACGCCACACTGCCACAAACCCGTTCATAGGGTGGGCCACATTCACTCATTCACACATCGGAAGACAACACACAGAGAGAGAAACATCCATGCCCATAGTGGGATTCGAGCCGCAGCCATTGGCTTCGCAGTCAGACACGCTAACCACTCGGCCACTTGGCCGGCATATATATATATATATATATATATATATATATATATATATATATATATATATATATATATATATATATATATATATATATATATATATATATATATATATATATATATATATATATATATATATATATATATATATATATATGGTGTAACGCTTAAAAGAAACTCTTAATAAATAATACTCTTAACACTCAAAAAATATTTCTGTAACACTTACGAAATACTTTCATGTCATTTTTGAATCTACATACTTGTATACTTAAACACTTATTTACTTAGCATAATATTTTGTTTGATGTACCAGATTTAACTCTAATAGTTGTAAACACTCCCAAAATGCCAAAATGTAACACAAAGATGAACACCCGAACCAATGTTGGCGTCAATTATGATATTTTAATATAGTGAGATAAAAAGTTACTAGTAGGGCTAATTTCACAACAAAAGAATAACATAATAGAGATGACGTTGCAACGTTATTTGGAAAGACAGAAAAGAAAGAAAGGTCTGAAATTAAAAAAAAATATCAGTATTTTTTTTTTTAAATAAAAAAACGAGAGTTGTATGACATAATATTAACTCTTGATTACAAAGGATTTAACACTTATTAAAAGCACTTTTTTTGTTATTGAGTCTACATACTTGTATACTTAAATCTCATTTGTAAAACATAAAATTTTGTTTCAAGTACCAGATTTAGCCATAATTATAGAAAAAAAAAAATACAAAATGTAGTGTCAAAGGACTTTAAATAAAAATAATTTTAATTTTGCTTTTAGGCTTGTCATCCTTTTGACATTATTATCTTTTCAAAAAGATAATCTTATTTCTGCATCTCATTAAGACTTGAGAGCTTTAATGATATAATAATTTAATGTCTTTATACGTAACGTTTTTAATTTGAATTTCTGTTATGGAATAAAACGTCACTCCCAGTTTAAGAGTTTCATTAAAGGGAACTTAATAGGATATAAAATAAGCAAAATTATTTTTAAAGAGAAAGTGTTGGTAACAAAAATGAGAAAACTAATTACTTTAGTTTAAAAATTAAGAGCATACTTTCCTTTTATGAGTGAAAAATTATTTTTGTAAAAATTGTTTCATTATGTGTGTAGGCGTGTTTAATTATTTAAATAATGTATTTTACTTGCTCCTCGATTTCTCGTGTGTTGCTAACAGTCTTATAAAGTTTAAGTACTCTAATTATGTCATATCAACCTACATTGGGTTTTAATTTGATTATTTTTTTATCAAACAGGAAAACTCAAGCATTTTCACTGATTTTCTATTTTTCAATTAATAAATTAAGTTAAGAAATTTAAAATTACTTCATAAAGAATTTGCTTTGATCTATAAATATTTGTAAAAGCATTATTTTAGAAATCAGGAATTGAACTTAAACTGAAAATTTCAAATTTTTAAAAACTAATTGTAGTATTTGAAACAACTTAGAAACTGTTAGCACTTTGTTAGAATTAAATAAGTATTTTGTTTATCTTCCGTAGAATATTGTTATATAATGTTAAAAATTGAAACAATTACAAATATTAAATTAATAAAAACACATTTTTTTAAATTATATTTGAAAGCGTTTAGGCAATATAATAACTATAGATATTTTTCTTAGTATTTTTTTCAGATAGGTTCTGGATTTTTATGCAGTTACAAAGTTCTAGATTTATACTCTATAATAATATTATACTCAGAATACACACATAGCATAATGCATATATAGAAATTAAAGGGGCACTTTGGAAACTAACTAAGGGGCACTTTTGGAACTTTGATGCAAAAATTTGTGAATTTATTTAATTAAGTGTTGCTTTTCACTTTAAAAGTGTTAAAGGAACACTTGATTAAATAACTGGAATTTTATCTACTCTAAAAGTGTAGACAAATTTTTATAGGAAAAAATTTACATTTGAGTCAAATTTCCGACACTCCCAAAAACGTCCTGAAAATACAGGTTTAGTGGGGCATATTAGAAAAACTAACTTCTAAATTGTGTCTTCTAGCGTAAAAAGTTCGTAAAAACTTTTCTGTTTTATAATTTTTTTTTAAAATTTCGAACTTTGAAAATTTTTATAACTTGAAATGAACGTAAATGGTTCCATTTTAGAAATAATAAGAGTGGGAAATTACTTAGCTTTAAAAAAATATTGGCGTCGTGGTGCAAATTTGCAAAATTAATTTCTGAAGCGTCCCTTGTTACGTTAAAAGATTAGAATTTTATGCTAAATAAACCCTAAAATTTATGAATAACCTCAAATATTTTGTTTTTCTCTAAATACAGGAGTTTTATTTTTTTCCATATATATCTTAGATTACATTCAGATTCAAATGAATAACTTGTTTTAAATCTGTTATGCCTTTTTTTGAAAAAAATGTCTCTTAATAACTTTATATTTAACTGTAGCATACAATTTAATTCATTCTATTTTATTACTACATACTATTTCAACCTGCTTAAAAAACTCTTACAAAATTATACGTGGAATTTTTATTTTCTTCCAGATAATAGTTACGTGCTATAAAACATTTGCGAACCAGCAATCTGTTTTTATTCCAAAATGTTTTTATCTACGCATATATGATGGTAGAGGATAAAATAATTTTTCTATATATAGATTGTTTATGAAAGTAAGAGAGTTAAAATTTCACTTAAGAAAAATGCTTTTATGATGTAAATGCTTTTATGACAATATTTATGTAATCGGTATTCAATATTGCTTTCTTATTTTATTGTGAAATTATGCAAATACATAATAAAAACTAAACAAGGTAATAAAATTAATATAAAATTAATAATTAGTACTTTATTTATGCTACTATTTGAGGAGTATAACTTTAAATCAAAACAAATAGGTTATACTTTTATAATAGGTTATTTTTGCAAACTTTATTTGCTGATTGTTGGAAAACGGTTTTATGACTAAAGTTAAGTGTTAGAACAGGTATTATACTGTTAGAAACAGTTGTTCTTCAAATTTTTTAAAGATATTCCTATGTAAGCACTAAACTGAAAATTATGATAGATAAAGGTTCGACCAATTGTGATATATACATCTGAGACATGGTCTATAACAGTGTAAAAAAATACGGATCAAACTACACTATAAAGTACATGCGCTTTATGTGCTTCATCTGTAAAATCCATTTTTATCGTAAAATGTTATGCAGTAAATTTTACAGAAATATTTATTTAATTGGAGTGATTCAGTGATTTTACGGTAATTATTACAGTAAAAATTACAGCATGTCAGATTTTTTGTTCTTAATATGTTCCAGGAGGAATTTCTCTGTGAGTTAGTATCATGTTCCGGTACTTTGAGTGCCGATATTTTTTTTAATCGCAATTTGCACCGGTATTCTTTATCGTATATTGATCTGAATTTTTTTGCAGTGTAAAACAGGTAAATTTTGATCTCTTAAAAATATGGGAAGAAAATTTAACTGAATATTTTTGACATGGGCATTGGAGAATGACAACAAATAAAAAAATTTACGGTAAATATAAAGAACCATGTATTGTAACCACTGTAAGAATAAAATTAAAAATCCAACTGTTTGGATACATATTAAGAAAAGTTGCGAAAAGAAGCGTTAAGAGATTTTTTGAAGGAAAACCAGGACGATTAGCTGAAAAGAAATACCCAAAATTTAAAGAAGGCCATAGTCTGAAAGTGCTGCAGAGATATCATGATGATATTTAGCGAAATAATATTTCTGTAGTGAAGGAACATTATCCGTTCAATTGAGGAAACATATTAGGACATCGTTTATATAAAGCCGAAATGGATAAATAATTTAAATATTTGTTTGTAAATATTTTAATTGGCAAAGGAAGTAGTTTTTCAAAAATTAATAAAAAATTTATAGACTCACAATGACGAATAAATCATTGAAGTGGAACACATTTTTTGTTTATAAACTAAAGATAAATTTATTTTGTTTTAAATGTGCTTTTTTAGTTATTTAAATAACATTCACTTAATGTAAACAAATCACGGTTACATATATAAAAGATCAATTGACTGTTAATTGATTAAAAAGCTTTATTGACATTTATTGTAGACCAATTGACCAATGTGTCAATTGATCGTTATTGACATAAAGATCAATTGACTGTTAATTGATTAAAAGCTTTATTGACATCAAAAACATTTTTTTTTGAAGCCAATGAGTTTTTTTTTTAATCAAGTGACATCTTACCACTTTGGGATAATTTATTTAACAATAGACTGTATTAATGCAAAAACAAAATTAATTTTTCCGAGTTTCATAATGCTGCATATTTAGGAAAATTCAAAATATGTACGCAAAACTTGTTCATTCTTCAAAAAAGAATGCAACTTTTATTAGATTTTTTAAAGAATTAGTATTCTCAATGAAACATTTTACATTAAAGTGAAATTTAATTTTTCAAATTTGTTTGCATTTTAATTGATTTCTCATATAGTGTACTAGATATAATATTAACTTTGTTTTGTCATTCCGCCAAACGCTCTGTAGGGTGAAGGTTGCGTGTTCGAATTCCCCAGTAACAATGAATGTATTTTTTGATGTACGCCGTTGTACTGAGCACATAAGTCTGCATTCGTACGGGCAACAAAATAAATGAATAAGTAAAAGCTAATTCTGAATAAAACCGCTACGTGATACTTTACAAGCTGTCTCATTTAAAGTAGTATATCTTATTTACAAAGAGAGTATATTTCAGTTACAAGGAGATCACTTATAGCGATTAAAGATAGTTTCTTTCTACAATTTGTATAAATATATTTACTAAATAATTAAACGTTCTTCATTTAATGCTCTCTAAGCTAGGCTCTCTAATAATCGCTAAGAAAGTCAATACCTTGTTTCATCTCAGCATTTTACACTTGTAGTTTTTCTAGAAATTCATCTCTAATCTGGCTGAAAACTCCCCCCCCCCCTTAATTTCTTGATTATTTCGCAGTTTTAGCAAATAATTTCCTTAATGTCTTAAGATAATTCAATATATTCTAATACATCATTAATTAATTCAATTCGGGATAAAGTCTTTTGCCGGATGAAGACCATTTTTCATATTTTTATTTAATTACACGAGTCATTTTATTAAAGTATGTCACAAAGCCTGCGACTAAAAACGTTAATAATTAAGTATTATTAAATTCTCCAACGCAAGGGGATTTATATATATATATATATATATATATATATATATATATATATATATATATATATATATATATATATATATATATATATATATATATAAATAAATGGAACCAAGAGTGACACCAATTAGCATAACTGGAACTGTAAAAGTTACACAAAATATTTTTATTGAAATTTAATACCAGGCGAAAAAAAAAGAATACTGAATTTCGTCATAATCAGACGTACTAAATATAATGATATTACTCAATAATTACTCGATTTATTTATTTATGATAGCTAAAAACTTATTTTTTTTATAGTTTTTGGCTATTACTCTAGATAATATCTGTATGAATATTAAACGTCGCAAAAAACATTGATTGTAGTGATTTATTATGAAGAACTGTTTCCTCAATTTAATTTCTTCGTCTCAGAAAATTGATTAGATGTCGGTTATAAATACTTATCGATTGAGATCACCCATTAAAGAGCGATATCAAGTTCAACCAGCTTATCTTAAGCTATTGGATATTAGTTGGTTCGGTATGCATACTAATGTCTTGTGTCTGCCTAGTAACTATCCACTTACTAATTAAATCTATTCTATTAGGGAGAATGATATGTTCTTAAGTGTTATTTAGGAAATATCCAATAACCTCTTATCAATTTGCACTTAAACGAGAAATTGTGAGATTAAGGGAATAAGTTACAACCAATAAAGCAAATTAAATTTATTATTTTTTTCTCAGGAATGATAAGCAATTTAAATAAGTGCTTAGTATTCAAGATATAATATTTTTCACATTTGGAAAAACAAAATGTGGTAAAATTACTGCGCTGTACGGTAATGACGTTTCTAGTAAAAATAATTGTGATTCTGGTTAATAAAACCAAAATATACTGTATTTGAACCATTCATTTGGTAATTTTTCAGCTCATATGGTAATGGCTTGTAGGAAATTATGGGTTTCAAAATTATAATTCTTATTACCACAATTAAAAAATACTAAGCTGAAGAGTAAATTTAGCCGAATAAATGGTTTTTATGCCATGCTCTGAGAAACCATGATAAAATTACCAAATTTAATCACATATTATAAAACCATATATTATTGATAATTTTGCCAATATCATTAGTAAAGAGCTTCGCTAAAAGTTACTGAGCTTTCTAATGTTCTTAAAGAGTCAGAAACACGGTAAATTTTACCATATTCTTTTAATATTTACTATTTTTTTCAGTCACTTTTTTATGGCAGATTTTGATTTAAATAATGTCATAAATGTTTTGATGGATTTCTCAAATATAACAAATATTCTATAGAAGTAAAAAATTTAAAGATGTATAAATTTAAAAAAAGAAAGGAAGGAAATTTTTTTTTCAATTAATTAAAGAAAAATTAAATTACAATTTGATTATTCAGCATGTTAAGAGTGATTAACATACTGAATAACCTGACAATAATCTACTACATACATTAGTAACCATACATTAAAACTTACATTAACCATATAGAAAAATATTAAAATTTTTTAGATATGAACATTTTTGGCCATTCTAGATATAAATGATTACAAAATTTGTCACCATTTATTTTATGATGAAGTTTCCATTCTACTTTTTTTAAGACTATCACGAACATTTCAGTGAATTAGATGGAAAAGCTATGTTTTCTATATCGTATTAAAGATACATTATTTTGTAATGATTTTACTCTTATGTTCCTGCCATTATTTTATTGGGAAAACTGGCAATAATAGATCAGGATTGGTTTTAGAAAAGAGGAATATATATCAAGCATAACGTATGAAACATGCTTAGTTTTTTTAAAAATAATTATAGCCTTTTGCATAAGCTATAATCAATATTGCTATAAATATGATGTGAGTGTAATTTCTTTGTCGATAGTTTTATTATCTATTTAAGGTTATGTTTTTAAGGTTGTGGGTAAAATAAATTTATCTAGTATTTTTACTATTTGCATAAGGTTGTGACCTTTACAGAGGAGTGGGCAAAGATAATTTGTCTGGCATCTTTATTATCAACATAAGGTTATCTTCTTTTTAGGGAAGTGAGCAAGAATAATTTAGGTTCCATTTATATTTTTGAACTAAAAATATATAGGGAACCTAAACCAAATTTTTATATGTTTATATATTTTTATATGTTTATATAATTTTGAACAAAAAAATATAATTTTTTTTTATTTCTTTTAAGTTAAAATTATTAGTTTTTTAAGACAAATCTAGCTAAAGGGTTACAATTATTATACTATTATGACTTTTATATGAATTTAGTTGAATACATTTTACGAATTTTATAGTAGATTGCTCATAATTTTATAGTAGATTGATTATGCAATTACATTATAACCAATTAATATGCAAGATTTTAGAGATATATCAAAATTATTACGTTCATTTCCTTAATTATATACCATGTTTTTTAATCAAAAACTTTTATATATTTGTTAAATCCTTCTAAGAAATGAAGTAAAAAATATTTATTATAGGGGTCGCAAATTACTTTTTAAATATTAATGATTAGGAAAAGGCGAAAATTTACTACAAGAAACACAATCAAGTTTTACCAGGCACAATCAAAAAGGTTTTGATTTTTTTAATCTCAAGTTCCTCGATAATCATTCGTAATAGTTAGATAAAGGTGTCCAAAGGTGTCCTTCTGACACCTTGGATGTGAATATTTATTTTTAAAAAGGTTTCTAAAAATCCGCATTAAAGGGCGGTGAATTCGCAACACTCTGTTTAAGTGTAACATTTGTGTCTAAGGCAAAAAAATTAACACAAATTTAAGGAACATTATCATAATAATAACAGTCTATATTTAATGTATCTCTCCTTCAGAAAAACAATTGAATACGAGTTTAAAGCAGAATTTTAATAATTAAATATCATACTTTACAGACATTGTCTAATAATTCATTGTAAAGTATGTATTTATATCGAGAATACATCTCCTTTCAAAATTCATTTTCGTACCAAGCTAGTTGTAAGTACTGGTGTTGGCAGACTTACATTCTCTTTTAATTAACTACACATGCTCGTCTCTCTAAATAATAATAATGACTGCTCAAATGTAATGTTAGAGACATTTAATAAAGGAGACGGGCTATTGAATCTTTCTCATCTGGGGACTTTGATGTCGGATTAATATTTACCGTTTGTAACAATCGCTCTCTTTGCGTTAACGAGAATTCTACGAGCTTCGTAATTTAGTGGTAGGGGAAACAATGTTACGGAAATGATGGTTCTTATAGTTTAATCACAATAAAATATTTAATACAGTTTAAAACGAAATATACAGGTTAAGGTTAAAATTAAATAACACTCTACTGACGTTTTATAAAAAATTATAATGCATTCCAATTAATCCTTTACACTCTGCATTTAATTATTCAGGAATAATTAAAGTATGAGAATTATTGAAACGATGGAAGAGAAATAATGATTAAAATGATGTAGTGAAGATTTAACAATACTAGAATTTACACCCAATATTTTTTTTTCTTCGTCTTTTACATTGTTTCTTCTGATATCAACTCAAGCATGGACTTATGAAATAAAGGTCTTGACTTTTCCTTACATCAATGGATAAATAGTTCTTGTTTGGATAAAAAAGTGATAAAAATTTGCGATAAAACCCACTTAAAATTGCAATTACTTTCGAATGAATAGGAATTTTAAAAAAAAACCAGTTTTAAATTTATAAATGAAAATGGACCTGTTTAAACCATTTCAAATTTCAATGGTCATTAGATAGGCTTATATAGTTCTAGAACTAATTACCGAACCTTAAATTTTTCTTCTTTTGTGCAAATACAAAATGGCTCTTGCAGCATGTAAAATCTCAACTCTGCCAATTTGGCGATTTATAGAACAGCCCACCTGCTTTTTTCAACTACAAGTTCAACAGCTAATAGTTATCAAACTAATGATGAAATTATATATTTTCATTTTTCTTCTTCATTTTTCTATACTACAATGCAGTTTTACGCAAAAAAAAAAAAAAAAAAAAAAATCGCTAAAAAGGCACTTAAAATTGCTATTCAAACGAAATGGAATTTCGAAAAAGAACTCAAGTTCTCAAATAAAAGCGGTCCATTATCACGACAAATTATTTCAACTCTGGAGCTTCATTTCTGTGGGTTGCAGAGCAATCCACATAATATTTTCCCTACAAATTTTAATGTTAATAATTATAAAATAGAATGAAATGCTTTTTTTTTATTCCCTCGTATTTCCTTTACACACCTTCGAAGTTTCAAGTTTCTATGTTTTAACGCTTTTGTGCTGCATAGCAAAATGAAACGCAATGTTGAACACCTAAAACAGGGGTTGTATCTTTGCTTTTAATTTTTTAATGTAGAGGAATATATGTACTTTGAAACTATAGTAAAAGATATCAGAGTAGAATGTCATAGAACGTGCAGTTCTTTTAATAAGACCCTGAGCTCCTAAGACTGGCAAAAGCAGAGAAACAATTGCCAGAGACCTTTCAAAATAAGTGCCTGATATTCATATTTGAATTTTTTTAATCAGTAAAAAATAGGCAATAAAAATCTTCAAGAAACCAGAGCCGAAGAAATTAATTATTTAATTTACCACCGAAGATAGAACTGTTAATTGAATAATAAAATGTATTGAATCTTGGTTTCGTTTCGCGAATGCCTACTATCTAAACACAGTTTGTCATCCTTATTTGGGCTCCTAAAGAAAAAAAATCTAAATAGGAGACTCAAACTGAAGCAGAGAAGAATGATTTTGAATGAGTTTTGAGCAGAATGACATGGCCCGAAGCAAGATCGATTGTTGAGGATAAGAGGGTTTGGAGAAATAAACTCGAGATCTTGGGGAAATAAACTCGAGCAAGTGCTTGAAGCGGTTACGTAACTATAAGGACTTTGAAACGCAATAACTCTTTAAAGAAAAAGTATAACTGATTCATTCTCGCACAGATCACATTTGTAGATGTTTCATTTTTTTAAAGACACTCACAACAGTTAACGAAATTCTTAAATTAGCTCATATAAACAGATAAAATGTTACATGTAACAGAAATTAGGAACGTAATAATTAACAAAAATTAGTTATTTTATAATGCGTATTACAGAGAAGCAACATGAGCGTCTTTTACGTTTACAAAGATCACAATTATTACCTTAAGGAAGATATAAAAATTTTCAATATACAGTCTTAGAAAAAAAGCTCAAAACTAAATCATAGTATCGATATCTTGAAGCATTAGATAAACAACTAATAATTCACAAGTTTAGTTCAACCAGTGGAAAACCTTGAATTCATTTTAAAATTATTCTACATTCTCACACTTTCCAACGTTGAATCATAATATTTGTACCTTGTACCATAATAAACTGCAAATCTGTTGCAACCTTAAAAAAATGTTTAGTTGAACCATGTTTTAGTTTAAATTAAATCATAATATGGTGTAATCACGTTTAAGTAATACAATGTGGTAAAGCTCAGCCCCATAATAATTTCAGTACCATATTATTAATTATTCTTCAAATTTAAATGATATTATAGTTCAATAAACATCGTTATTTTATGTTTATTTTTCTTTTAATGAGAAAACACACAGACTGTAGGTAAAATCCAATTACACGGTGTATACAGTGGAAAAAAAGAACGTTATTTCAACAATATAACAAATTGAACATAATTTTTTAGAATCATTAAAATATTTATTAAAATATCAAAGTTTTAGGAAAGTTAGTAAAATATTATTAAATATGTATAAAGAAATTTTTTAATGTAATTATGTTTTCCGTATGAGCTTACAAATGTTTTTTTCATTGGATACATTGTGACTATTTACAGAAAACTGAATAACATTTCAAATATCGGAATAATTAAACATATTTTCAAGAATTTTATAGAAAAATAATTTACAACTCAAATCTAAGACAATCCAATGAGGGAACGTTAAAAATATTTCGCAATGTAGAAACAGGAAGATTATAAGGATATAGCTCATTTGTTCTGTATTATAGAAAACATAAAAAATTATTTTAAGCTCCTGTGATACAATGCTTTTTATTATTATAGTAGGGTCTTCAAATAATACTGCAATATTCTAAAGTTTAACGAATAGAAGTGGAATAAAGAATTTTTATGGTTTGTTCTTTTGTGAAGTAACAATGGACGATTTTTCTCTATTAAGATTTAAACGATTATATTACACAAATTATATAAGCTATCTAGATCATGCTGCAAAATAATTGCATCCGAATTTGTATTTATAAATTTAAAAGTTTTCAAATCATCTGCAAATTGTAAAAATTCCGAATTTTTAAAAACTAAACAAAGATCATTTATAAATAAAACGAATAAACGATTTTGCTCTGATTTTGCCCCCAACGATTTTGCCTTGCACATGTCAATGATTCTGCCCTGAGGCACTCCAGAACAAATAGTAAACTTGCAAGAAATTGCTTTTCTAAAATATACATACAAAAATCTATTACATAAATAAGAAAATAACCACCCAAAGTGATTTTTCGTGAGAACCAAGCACAACCAATTTATTTAATAAAATATCAAAAATCAACCGAATTAAAATCTTCAGAAAAAACCGTGTAAACCATATCAAGCTTGGATTCATGTTATAAATTTTAATGGGAAATGACATAATTTGGGTTTATTGTTATTATAAGCCAGAAATAATTCGGATTTATTGTTTAAAATAAGTCAGTCATTATTCGGATTTATTGTCGAAAATCAGCCAGATACAATTCAGATTTATTGTTCAAAATGAGTTAGAAATAATTCGGATTTATCATTAGAAATAAGTTTTCCATCTAATCCGGATTTATTGTTTAAAATAAGTCTTACATAATTCAAATTTATTGTTTAAAATAAGTCAGACATAATCCGGATTTATTGTTTAAAATAAGTCAGATATAATTCGGATTTATTGTTTAAAATAAATCAGATGTAATTCGGATATATTGTTTAAAATAAGTCTGACTTTATTCGGATTTATTGTTTAAAATAAGTCATACATCATTCAGATTTATTGTTTAAAAAAAGTCAGACATAATTGAATTTATTGTTTAAAATAAGTTTCACACGTATTGCGGGTTTATTGTTTAAAATAAGTCAGACATATTTCGGGTTTATTGTTATTATAAGCCAGACATAATTCGGATTTATTGTTTAAAATAAGTCACTCATTATTCGGATTTATTGTTGAAAATCAGCCAGATACAATTCAGATTTATTGTTCAAAATGAGTTAGAAATAATTCGGATTTATTGTTCAAAATAAGTTTTCCATGTAATTCAGATTTATTGTTTAAAATAAATCAGATGTAATTCGGATATATTGTTTAAAATAAGTCTGACTTTATTTGGATTTATTGTTTTAAATATATATATGATTTCGAATTTTTTGTTTAAAATATGTCAGACATAATTCGGATATATTGTTTAAAATAAGTCTGACTTTATTCGGATTTATTGTTTAAAATGAGTTATACATAATTCGGATTTATTGTTTAAAAAAAGTCAGACATAATTGAATTTATTGTTTAAAATAAGTTTCACACGTATTTCGGGTTTATTGCTTAAAATAAGTCAGACATAAACAAATTCATAAAATTTGGTAAAAAATGTACTCACCCAGGAGCTTTAGTAATGGTTTCATTGTAGAAGCATTAATAATCAAAGTTAAGAAAATAGTACCAGAAACTTGAAAGAGCAGCTGGAAAATAAAAGTAACTTTGTTTATTAAGTATTTAAAAATGAAATATTACGTGAAACAAGCACAAGAACCCCCCTTCAAATAGCTAGAATTTTTGGAGAATGTCTAAGCATAAAACCATTGTTCTCATTTGATGCAACCATATGGTGAGTTGATTTGCATGGTTTTTAAAATTTATTACACCATACCATGCTTTTAGCATAAACAAAAGCATAGTTAAATTTAACATATTGTTCAGGTTATAGTAAATTTGCGCTTAACTATAGTTCAATACTTATCCAAGTTTTCTTGATAGTGTAGGATGATAGACAAAATTTAATCATAGTTTTAAATTTAACTGCTTTAACTAAAACTTGTGAGATATAAATTGTTTATCTCTATTTTACTTTTAGACAAATATGTACTCAAAATACATCTGCATGTATTTTTCATTTTTCATTTGTGCTTTTTTTTTAAATTGGCAATGCTGATTGATCTATTAATATTTTGGACGACAAGGTAGTTCCATACAAAAATCCTTTGATAAATATTAATTATTTTTAATATTTAATTTAAATTTGGTCTAAAATAAATTGAAACTGTAAAGTAAGCAAATTTTACATTATTTAAATTTTTGTAATTTTAGGCAACAAAATTTGTTCGAATTCTGTACTCTTAAGAAATAAAAATTAAAAAAACAAACAAACATGTTTTTTGAAATTTTATAACTCAAACACTAATTAGCACATTTAAGATGTCGAAATCACTTGTTTTGTACTATCGGCTTATTCTCTAAAACAATAATAAAAATATTGGTATCTCTAGTTCATTATTAAAAATAGTTATTTCGCTTATGACGGTAATCTTATAGTATTAGTATTATAACAAAGTTTTTTTAATGTTCTAAATATCTAAAAAAAAATGCAAAACTTTTAAAAGTTATATTTTTGGATTAAAAAAAGAAAAATATAAATTTTTTTCACACCTGTAACAAAGAAAGAGAGAAAAATATTGCTGAAATACTTAAGTGGTGACAGAAGTATAATGCAAAGAAAGGGTCACCACTTTTTTTGGTCTACACCGAATTTTTTTTTTTTTAAAACACTTTTTCTTTTTACAAATTATTTCCCTCCCGTTAAAAATGGTATTTTAAAAATTTTAAATTCATTTTTATCATTTTATCGCGGTAATTTTGTGTTATCTATTTCAGAAAGCCATTGTAATTTTGATTGGTGATGAAATAACAGCTAAAATCCCTGGGATTGTTTAGAAAACCGTTGAAACCTCTATTGGCATCAAGCATGGAGTTTTAGCTAATATTCTAGCTAATCAGTGAGTGATCTAATTTAAGTTTGTAAGCTTTCACTCACACGGAAACAAAACTGATTTATGTGAAAGTTATAAAAAAGAGATTATGAAAGAGGTCTTAATCGAAAAAGATTTTCAAAGAGAGCTCCGTTAAAAGTTATTTATCTTTTTATTTTATTTTATAGCCGCCGTCAAGGGCTTACGATTACTAATGTTTAACTCCGTAGTCTTGTAAATTTGAACCCGATCCAGGAGACAAGGGAAAACCTGGATCAAGCATTGGAAGAAATTTGCCTTCATGAAGGACTTTTTAATGAAACTAACACGCATTTGCGTTACACGGGATGGAGAACCACGAAAACCTCCTACGGTTAGCCTGATGGCAAGGGGATTCTAAACCATGATCCGTCTACCACGGAGGATATTTTAAATCAGCACTGTGGTTGGTGCAAGGCGGGTGCGGAATTCGTATCAACCAGGCATCGCTGGCATTCGAAATCGGTTAACCTCATTGGAAGGCGAACGCTCTATCTCTTAAGCCACCGTGGTTGTAAAAGTTGTTTATCGTAGAATTTTTTGTTGTTGAATAGAGTCGCATCTTACTTGATTGGTAACTGGTTCTTTTAACCATTCCCGAGCAATCAATAACAGTGCGAGCTCAACTGATCCTCGTAAACCGCTCCAAGTTAATATGATTCCATAATTCCAACTAAAACCATAACCAGTTTTGCGTAAGCAAGCACTAAGCACAAAGATCATCAAACCCCTTTAAACAGAAAAAAATTCTTTTAACAACTTACTTTCTTGTTAATATACTTCTTTTTTAAAATCTATTTTACTGTTTTAACAACACTATTTTAATAAGTAATTAATGAAATTACTTTCTATGTCACCTATTTTTAAAATTCCTGCTAACTCTAAATAGAATGTTTCAAGCTGTTGATAATTTAAGCTTTCGAGGGGTAAGATTTAACCTTTTTTTGCATGATGATAGAAATTTCCATCATAACATTTAGTGAGCAAAAAATGTACTCAAAACAGGTGTACTGTAAATTGATTGTTACTAGCATCTTTTTTTACGACTATTGCATATTAAGAAAGTAACTGTCAAATGTCACAAACATATTAGCGAGTTTGAACTTGTCATTTCTCTGTTTGTAGTGGTTGGAAGAAGCGCGTGATTTCTTGTATATTTTTTTTATAACTAATCTGAGAGTTTTCATCTAATAAAAGCGATAATAAGTGAAAAAAAAAGATTTTTTTTGTGTTTCTGTAATTTTCTGAGCAATTCATATCGAATATCACAAATAATCTTTCTAAAATCCTGTGATAGAAACTTACACCACTATGCAGTTCTTTCACTTTTATTCTTTGATGAAAATGTTCTTTACTATATGTTTGTTTATGTTATCTTTGTAATGAAATTTAAAAGAGATGGACATTGAAAATTACTTGGATAAACACTTGGACCAATTGGAAGGAGATTAGCAATCAGAAGATGTTCTTTATAACGAGAATTGTTGTGACGAGTATCACGATGCAGATGAAATAATAAGAGTGTTGCAAAAGAAGAATAATTATTGTTTTTTTAATTATCATCAGGAATAAAAACGATACAAAGATAAATTTTTTATTTATTTTGTACTGAGCTTAACATGTGTTGTTGTTTTTGTTGCACGCCCCCATTGGCCAGCAGTGCTAGACCAGGTCCATGACGTTATACACCCTCAAAAAATCCAACACCGTCAATGGATCATCTGCTAAATCCTGTTTAGTGAGTCCCAGGCACGCGAGTATGTGGTGAGGCGAAGCCTGGTCTGAAGAATAGTTGGTACAAATTTCAAAGTTCTTGGATCCTTCCGAAAATTTCATTGATTTAAGGTGACCACTTCGAAAGCAGGCAAGAATAGTTTGTTCCTGTCTATTAAAACCTTGGGCCAGGGAGCCTCCAGGTCGAGAACACCGATACCATGGGTGCTTTGGGGGGACATTCCAAGTGGTCTTGTTTTTGTGTTTTATTGTTGAGGAAATTTCCAAAAAGGTGAGGGGTGCCGACGGTACAGAGGCCTCGCAAGCACTAGCTTTAGCCAAAGTGTCCGCAATCTCGTTTCCTTCAAGATCGACGTGGGAAGGAATCCACTGCAGATGAATCTGATATGAAATGGAAAGCCGTTTTAACTTCTTGAGTATTGATACTCCAGTACTATCTCTCACGCTTTGCCAATCGGTCAAGTGCTGTATTGCACTTTTGATATCAGACAGGACCCATATGAGCTTAACATGTAAATTTGCATGGTGATGGATATTTCCCATAATCTCTTTTTCATTTATTTAATATTGCATATTTAAACTAAGATTTTTTAAAACATTTTTCCTTTTACTTAGAGCATGAATTATATCACCCTAATTTATTCCTCTCCCCCTCCCCCCCAAAAAAACAGGCTAAGAAGGGATAAATGAAGTATTTGATGGCACAGAATCTGACGCAGGCTACGCTGGACTAAACGTGAACCACATGGCATAAACTGAATAACTTATCAAACACTTAGACCAAGTTTGGTGTATAAAAAGGATAACTTGGATCCTTCTGTGCATTGCTCAGGTGAGACAGAATAGAAGACAGTGTTGAGAGTTTTAAAAATGAGCTATAATTAAAATAAGTTACAAAGGTATTTACCTCAGAGCTGACAGAGAATATTTTCATAATAAACAGCTTTACTCTTTTTTTCAAAAATCAAATATATTTTAAATTTTGATTGACTCAGGAATGAGCTCATAACCTTACGCTCTTGAACAGAGATGCTAGCAATCATTCCCCCATTAATAGTTTTAGATTATATAAAAATAAAAAATAAAAAACCAACTGTCTTTTTACTGTTTTGTGCATTTTAATTGGGCAAAAATTCATAAACAATCAAGCATCTGGAAATATTTTGCTATCATCAACACAAATTTGATAAAAAAATACGACGGTGTTTATCGGTTAATTATTTATTTCTTATTTAGCGGTACTAGTATAAAATAAATCAATACCTGATCGTCATTATTGCAACGTAAGTTGTAATAACTAATCCAATGTCATTTGTAATCAGATCAGTTTTAATTGAAGATGCAATTACATTGCCAACAATTGTTAATACAAGTGTGTTTGCCCAAAAATTCAAAGATTCCCAAAACCTGAAATTAATAATAATTTAGTCAGGACATGTGATTATATAGCTTCTAAATTAGCGGTTTCCAATATTTTTTTCCACTATGGAACCCTAAATAATCAACTTTCTTTCGGCGGAACCCGAACTTTATAAACTTAATTGAGAACTTTAAGATCTGAATTTGTTTCTGTTGTTTGTAAATAAGATGAAAACGATTAAAAAAAAAGGAAGCTGAATTTTAGTTTAATTTGAAATGAAAGCTTAAAAGAACTGCTATAAACGTTGAAAATGATAATCATGGAAACATATTTCCTTATTAAAGAATTTATTTATTTTCATTTGAAAAGCGCGATAGGAAATAATAGCGAAATATTTTATAAATGATTGTTTTTTTTCTTCCCAATTTATTCAATTTATTGTTATTGGAAATATTGTATTTTCCTTTAAAAATCGCCGTAACTCTTCTTTTTGAAATTGTATCTATTTTTATGGGCTTTGGACAAATTCTGGTACTTTTCATGATCAAAATATGTTTGTTACTTTTTTTCAATGTTTTTTTTTTGTTTTTTGTTTTTGTTTTGTTGCCTCGTATATCATGTTTGAACACTCAAACTCCTATTTTCTGAGTAATTACCATTGTTAATTTCAAGATTTCGCTAAATTCTTTGAGACCATCTGGTGTTGCCATGAATCGCAACCAAGCCTACCTTTTTGAATCCTCTTTTTTTACTGAGAGGTTACGTGCGTGCACTTAGAGTCTACAGTATTCTCCGGATGCCCCCTGACGGGGGCGGGACGGGGTTAAGCTTTGATTCCTTTAAAAATATCATTTCTATTTCACGGACATTTTACTTCGAATAATTTTATAAAGGTAACTGTAAGATTAAATAAATTATGAATTAGAGGTTGTGTCAAAATATAATCATAAGTTTGAAAACTCATCACCGATTATTTAAAGTACTATCCCGCAGAACCCTTTAATTCTTCCGCAGAGTCATAGAATTCCGCGGACGAACACCATTTGGAAACCACTGCTATAAACACCATGTGATACACAATTAAACAACATACAATGCAAATTTGCTGCAACTTAAATAAGGTGTTAAATCAAACCTGATTTTTGTTTCCAGTCGAACAGAAGTATCCAGTAAACAAAGAAGCACGGTAATATAGTGCAACTCAGCACATTACTAAGTTTAGGTAGTACGAAAATATGGTTTAACTCAGCTCCAAATTAAAGATATAGTAAATTTGAACCAAATTTTAATTCCACAAGCTTCAAAAATATCTTAGAGTTTAGAATAAATTTATAGATTAAGTTATAATTTTATTGATACTATTCTCCGAATATTACAATTATCAATCGATTATAATCAATTCTATTATATCGATTAATCATTGATTAATTTATTATTAAGGTATCTAAGAAAAGGGGAAGAGTTTAAATTATTAGATTAAATAGTTCCAATGTTTTTTTCGAGGAAGCCTTATTCCGCCTTATTAAGAAACAAAAACAATCGAAAGAAAAACTTTTATGCCTATAACAATGCATTTTGTAAACTATTCACCTTGAAATTTAATCAAATGAGTAATTTAGCTGAGAGGCTTAAGAATAGACTAGATTTATTATGATCTCCTAAATTTACAACCATGAATTTAATGAGGGCTGCTTGTCTCACACAAACCGTGAATAGTTAGTGGCAATGATCTATTATTTCTGAAGTAAATTGAGATCGATATTATGTAGAATGATTGTTATTGATAACTTGACATCAGATCATAGATTAATACATTCTGCACAAATTTAAACTATGTATTAAATTAATGAATGCCTAAATGATAGTGGACAAAAATTAATGATTGATTTGTGTGGTTAATTTTCATTTCTATTTATTAAGCATCACTGCACCATTGCGACGACTGATACTTGGCAGTTTTACTGATGATATTTTGTAAAATTTTGATTTATAATTAAAAAGATATATATCTTGTCTCAAGTTTTCTTACAATAATAGGTGAAAATAAATAAAGAACCATTTGAAAATATTGCAGAATCGAAGTTTTCTAAGCACGTGTTCTCTATGTTTTTATTTTTATTTTACTTACAATTTTTTTTATTTCACGTACAATTTATTTTCAATTTTTTAATAACTTAAACTACAACAGCTTTTATAGGTTGATGCAAGTTAAGAAAGAATGGTTATAAATGGCTTATGTACACTGTAAAAAAACATCGTACGCCAAAAATAATGGCAACTATCATACGCCAAAGTGGTGTTCCACTACGCAAGGAATGTTCTATTACACTACTAGGAGTAAAGTAGCAAACTCCTTTTATTGTATTAAGTAACATAAAAATTTATAATAGCAAAATAAGAGTCAGTAAAAGTATTATTACGATACATCAGACGAAGAATCAGTAAAATAGAATGAAATATAGACTAATTTTAAAAATTAAATTAGTTAATAAATCAAACATACGAGTACCACAGACATTAGCATAAAGATGAAATCAGCTATTTACAGAATAGAAGCTAATAGAAATTATACGCGTTAAAACCACTTACAAAGACTTGAAAAATAAAATATAAATAACCTTATTACGCAATTAAAAATGGGTAAACCTCTTTCAACGGCAAACAACAAATCCAACTATTCATAAACAACAACAAACTTTCAACTGGGTACTTGCACTTCAAGGAGAAGTAGACATTTCATACCCACACATGTGACCTATGACGTCAGCGCCAACTAATGTTTATGAGCAAAGTGGAGTATTAAAGTTGAGCTAAGCTACTCCATATAAGTTAGAATGTTAATGAACGAAAATTGAAATTAAATACAAAACCGTATCGAAATTCGAATTAGTTGAAATATTATTCTTTCTCGTCTACTTCTTTTACTTAACTTAGATTTATTATTTTTATATATTTTATTGCAATCGTGATATATTTTTTTTTCGTGCACCTGGCAATTTCGATGCCAAATTAGTTTGTTTATGTTCCACGTGACTTCATGCCCGTCTTTGTGTTAAGTCTCTGTGTAAATGTATAGCAAAAGAATTGAAATACTTGTGAAAGAATCTTTCTGAAAGAATTTAGAATGTGTCAAGAGAATTGATAATTAACGGGCTTGTTTACTCGAAATAGAATGGAAAGAGCAGTGGCTAACGTAAACAAATGCCACGTTTCAACAACTAATCAGGATCGAGATACCAGCACTACGTCACTTGCAGGTATCCCAGTGCAAACACAACTTTGGTGATAAAAAAAGCGCGCCAATACATCGGTATTTTCGGAAGGGAAAATAACTATCGTTTTACATTGAATGAGTGAGAATACGGTGAAAGTTAATTCTATTATAAGTGTTTAGGTTTAAATTACACTCTTTAAAAATAGTGCATGAATGCTCGATTTGGTGTTAACCCGGAATAAAGTGTTTCTTTAACGATTTTTTGGGTTGCTCAACATCATATTCAGAGAGATATTATACCACAGTTTTTACTGTGTAGTCAGCCAAAATTCAGTATCCGGTGAAAGTTTCGCCAATGTTTTTCGCTTCTAAATTTTCCGCCTTGCATTACTACTAGCTACAAATTAGAAATAAATGCTACAACACATTTTTTAAAGTTGATACTAACAGCTTTTATTGTGCAAGTTAAGAAAAGATCTTTACGGTAGACGACGAGTGCAATTATTCGGGATTAAGGTTAATCAATTATATAAATTAAATTTTTCTTCAAAAATTTAGTATTTATAAATCAAATTATGAAACTACATGAATTCAGTAATAAGCTTTAAGAAATTAACATTTCATTCTAAAATGATAGTATACTTACAGATCAGTAGTGCTTCTTCTGTCCGTTGGACTATTTACTATGCTATTGTAATAATAGTTTACCATTACTCCCAAAACAAAGACAGACAAAACTCCAGAAACTTCTAGACTTATTTTGCTGGCAAAGTAGGTAATGTAAGCCATACAGAATGTAAAATTCACCTCCATATAAGTATCAAGCTCCACTCTTCTCAACATGGCTATAGTTGCTATTGCAATTAAGTATCCGACCAAAACAGAAACTCCACAATCGTAGGCGAAGTGAGCAATTATACTTCTTACTGAAATATTTTGAAGATGCTTTGTTATCCTTTATTAAAAACATGAGATAATTACAATTTATATTAAATATTTATGTGTTTTTCTATTTATATGAAACGTAAAGCTTGTCTCTTAGCACCGTTTATCTTCTAAGTAACCGACGATAGCCGGGAAAGGTTGGTTGGCAGGGCGCTGGACTCAAGTTTTTGAGAACAGGAGTTCGAATCCAGGTGACCGAAAACTCCCCATGTACTTAATGGTGACTGGTGCACGTTAAATCTGTTTGTCACAAAGTCCTCCATCTTCCCATAACAAATTAATACTTCTGGGGGGTACTGAATTGGAGATTGATCGCTCTGATTCAGGTCAAAACTATGATCTGGGGATGAATGAATGGATGTATGAATGGGCCCGCCCTATAAACGGGTGTGACGTATGGTTGTGACAGAAGTCGAATTCTTGGCCATAGATGGTGCCACTGGAAAACAAGAACAATCGCACTCCCTCTGCCTTAATGGCCGACTACAACAACCGACGATTTGAAAAATCAATTTAGGAAAAACGGAAATGGGAAAATTTGATGGAACAGACTAAAATTTGTTGCATTTACCTTAAAGTTACATTTCAAACAAGGAATGACTATTAAACAGCGTTTTTATTATAAACACTATTTCCATGAAAAATGTGGCTTACACTGAAGAATAATATACATTCACCATACGAATGTTTCCGCTAGAATGGTCTTACAGTCATTCTTTTTATGCCAATGTCTATTTCTTTTAATGTATTTTTACCTGCTATCATAAAAAAATTAACAGTAGAAACGGTTCTCTTTAATTTTAATTTCAGTATTAGAATGATATTCTGCTTCTTATTTTTCCTTTTTTACTTTTTCAATGAACTACAGTTGCCATTTGGCCAAACTATGAGTTCCTGTAGTCACTTCTTTAAGATATTGTCACGGTTGTAGATTTTTCATGGCCCAATCAAAAATGCCTGAAACTTTTGCTACCATGCCTAAAGGCATCATTATTGTATTTTCAAAACACCTTAGCAATGATGTTTTTTATGCTAAGCCTATTTAGGGATAACTTATAATGATTAAGAACTAGTTTAATATTTATTCTGAAAATAGACAGTCTCAATGCTCTAGATGAATCATTCAGCAAATTTAAATTTATTAATTGAAATTAATATTTATTCTACCTCGTAGCATATATTGAGCATAATATCGAGAAAAACGAAAACTTTTTTTTTGTTTTAGATTAAATTATACCCAACATATTTTTGATTACATGGCTACTCCGATACGTGGAGTCAAAAATATTTTACACCAATTAAAAATAATTTTTCTTGCAGTATTATTTTATTGTTTTAGAGCTCATTAAACAGAAATTTTATAAAATACAATCTTTATTTCGTTAGAGATAACATTAACGTTCTACAACATAAATATAATTCGTAAAAAAAATAAATAATTTTAGTTTCAAAAAGGAAACAAGAATAGAAGAAACAAGAACATGCGAAACTCTAAGACTTGTTTCTATCTACCCAGAAAGTTTAAAGCACAGTTTTATATCTTGTTACTGCTTTTTCATTTTGCAAACGTCAACTTTCAACATGCTCTGACTGTAGTTGTAAGTGAAAAATAAAGACAAATTTTTTTTTTTTTTGAAACTCAGTCCAGCCGACATTCACCAACAGTAGATGATGAATGACAGTACTTGCTGGGAGAAAGTAAGAAACAAACATTTTTTTTATTATTTAGCCATCACCAATCCAGATGGCGGGATGCCGATATTTGCCGGAATAAATGGGAAATAACTTTATTTAATACAAAGGGTTTTTCTCCATGCACGCTTACAGTCGTCAACCCTCAATATTACTTTCTAAAAAATTCTTATAAATTATATCTAAACAAATTTATAAATCAAAAAAGATTATTCAATTAAACTTTATCATTTTGCTCGGTTATCACGCAGATTCATCTACACACTTGTTTTTGAAATTCCTATTTAATTTTTGGTTGTTATAAAAATTCGTTAAATGTTTCTCCACAAGCAAAATATTTAGTAATAGTTTTAAAAAAGAAAATTAATTCATAATATTTCTCAGCAATTATGAATCACTGTTTTGTAATAGTTTCAATTGACTGCATTTTTGGTTCACAGTTTTTACATAAAATCTATATAAAGAAAGCAGAATGTTTTTATATGTATGTGTGCATAGAAAAGTGTGTATATGTACGTATGTACTCTACACAAATTTGCAATTCTGAAAATATCATCGTCAAATTTAATTTACATGCGTTTGAAGACACAACTGACTATATTGTCTGTTTTAAAACTCTCTCCGACCACTGGTTCAGGCGCTACATCCCAAAGTAGAGTTCTCAATAGGATTTGATAAATATTTGGAATTCTCCAAATACTTGATCCAGCAGTTTTAGTGTCATCTGGACTGGGTTAAAAATTTCAAAACCACAAAATGGAACACTGGTAGCCGTAAACTCAAAATTGATGCAGCTGTTCAACAACTGCAATAAAATATTTAGCATTGATAAGAATTCTGCTCCCGGCTTGCATTAGCTAAAGTGCTGACATAAAAATATCCTCAGTGGTTGACTAATCATGGGTTAGAATTTCCTTGAGATTATACTAACCGTGGGAAGTTTTCGTAGTTTTTCTCTCCATGTAATGCAAATGCGGGTGAGTTCCATTAAAAAGTCCTCTATGAAGGTTAGTTTGTCCCAATGCTTGATGCAGGAGTTTCCTTGACTCCTGGGTAGGGTTTAAAACTGCAAGACCACAGATTTGAACATTGATTTTTGCAAACTCAGAATTGGGTCAGTTTTCAAAGTCGGTTATTAAAATAAAAATATTTGTCCCGTTATGTGATCCACCTGTGAAGTAATTTTACGGATCAGTAGGTTTCGTTACTATAGTATAGTATGGCTGAAGACAGTTACTCTTATTTTTAAAAAAATATCAGTGAAGAATATACCGGGCAGTAGCACTTGCTATTAAAAACGTCAGAGTTGGGTATGCCGGGCAGTGTCATTTAACCATAAGTAAACATGAGCGCAAGGTATAAGGTACCGTGTACCGGGTAAGTGCTATAGAAACCCTAAGGAAGGTACCGGGCAAATGTATACGGAGCAGGACACACAGGATCGGCAGTGGCACTAAAAGAGCAGAACCGAGAAAAAAACTCAATAATTAAAAAATAAATAAATGTGAATTACACAGAAAGATCGCACATTGTGGCAGTACCAAATATTTTATAACATGAGCGATTTAATAGTTTAAATAATCAAAAATGAGTTGTATCGCACAGTTTTATAAATCTACGTTTTTATATTATCTTTCGTTTCCTATATTAGGTTGTCACAAGAGTAAAATCAACGTTATTAATTTTGGGAAGTAAGGTAACGACGTTAACAAATTTGTATTTTAAGAGATTTGTCAACGTATTTTTTATATTGATGCTTAGGATTCTAAAGCATGGAAATTGATAAAGATAAGAAATAATGGAAATTAAACAAGAACTAATTAAACGAAATTGAAGTTTTCTATTAAACCATGAGAAAATTGTGGTTAATTGATGTTTTATTAATTGTTTTTTTGCCAATAGATACTAAACATACTAATATTTGTACCTAGATTTCTACTATAGGTACTTTGGAAATCGGTATTTTACGCTCCACTGAAGTACTGATTGTACTTCCATGCATGAGTACTAGAAAAAATTGTATATTACGGTACTTTTTGACTATCAGGAATTAATCTCGAGCAATACTATTATTAAGCCAAATGGTATTGAATACAGTTAATCTTTATTTCGATGAGATGAGCTTCTAGAGACAGGTTTTGCTTCGTTTGATAACGTAAAGACACTGTGAAGGGCAAACAAATAAAAAAATTAAAAAATTTGTTGTATTAGCTTAATTACTTGTGTCAGTATATTTTTTTTTCAGTTTTGGACATGATTTCGAAGTTTTGATTTGATCAGACTTATTGATTAATTACTTTTTTTCACCCCACGCGAAGAACGGGTAATCAGTTAGTAAAATATTAAATTAAATAAACTTTTTTTTAAATCTAAATATATCTAAATCACTATGCCACATAGGAAACTGTTGAGATATTCGTTAATTTCAAATTTTCAAACATCACGATTAGTAGTATTGTGTTCCATAGGTTTGAAAAAAATCACGTCTATCTAATAGCTTCTTCTATATATTTCATTAAAAATGTCCGTATTTGGTTTTATGTATCACCAAGTGGCTAATCCCAATGGAATAGAAATTGAAAAAACTGTTGTATCGATCTGAAAGACATTTGTAATAGTTGATTTTTACTTCCATCTGGCAACCAAACCATTTTTTGCTTTCAAGTTTGCTTTAATGTAATGATTATCAGTCTGACATCGATAATGACGCATCAAATTTTAACTTAATAAATTAAAAATTTTGTTGTATTAGCTTAATTACTTGTGTTAGTAATTTTTTTTTTCAGTTTTGGACATGATTTCGAAATTTTGATTTGATCAGACTTATTGATTAATTACTTTTTTTCACCCCACGCGAAGAACGGATAATCAGTTAGTAAAATATTAAATTAAATAAACTTTTTTTTAAATCTAAATATATCTAAATCACTATGCCACATAGGAAACTGTTGAGATATTCGTTAATTTCAAATTTTCAAACATCACGATTAGTAGTATTGTGTTCCATAGGTTTGAAAAAAATCACGTCTATCTAATAGCTTCTTCTATATATTTCATTAAAAATGTCCGTATTTGGTTTTATGTATCACCAAGTGGCTAATCCCAATGGAATAGAAATTGAAAAAACTGTTGTATCGATCTGAAAGACATTTGTAATAGTTGATTTTTACTTCCATCTGGCAACCAAACCATTTTTTGCTTTCAAGTTTGCTTTAATGTAATGATTATCAGTCTGACATCGATAATGACGCATCAAATTTTAACTTAATAAATTAAAAATTTTGTTGTATTAGCTTAATTACTTGTGTTAGTAATTTTTTTTTTCAGTTTTGGACATGATTTCGAAATTTTGATTTGATCAGACTTATTGATTAATTACTTTTTTTCACCCCACGCGAAGAACGGATAATCAGTTAGTAAAATATTAAATTAAATAAACTTTTTTTTAAATCTAAATATATCTAAATCACTATGCCACATAGGAAATTGTTGAGATATTCGTTAATTTCAAATTTTCAAACATCACGATTAGTAGTATTGTGTTCCATAGGTTTGAAAAAAATCACGTCTATCTAATAGCTTCTTCTATATATTTCATTAAAAATGTCCGTATTTGGTTTTATGTATCACCAAGTGGCTAATCCCAATGGAATAGAAATTGAAAAAACTGTTGTATCGATATGAAAGACATTTGTAATAGTTGATTTTTACTTCCATCTGGCAACCAAACCTTTTTTTGCTTTCAAGTTTGCTTTAATGTAATGATTATCAGTCTGACATCGATAATGACGCATCAAATTTTAACTTAATAAATTAAAAATTTTGTTGTATTAGCTTAATTACTTGTGTTAGTAATTTTTTTTTTTCAGTTTTGGACATGATTTCGAAGTTTTGATTTGATCAGACTTATTGATTAATTACTTTTTTTCACCCCACGCGAAGAACGGATAATCAGTTAGTAAAATATTAAATTAAATAAACTTTTTTTTAAATCTAAATATATCTAAATCACTATGCCACATAGGAAATTGTTGAGATATTCGTTAATTTCAAATTTTCAAACATCACGATTAGTAGTATTGTGTTCCATAGGTTTGAAAAAAATCACGTCTATCTAATAGCTTCTTCTATATATTTCATTAAAAATGTCCGTATTTGGTTTTATGTATCACCAAGTGGCTAATCCCAATGGAATAGAAATTGAAAAAACTGTTGTATCGATCTGAAAGACATTTGTAATAGTTGATTTTTACTTCCATCTGGCAACCAAACCTTTTTTTGCTTTCAAGTTTGCTTTAATGTAATGATTATCAGTCTGACATCGATAATGACGCATCAAATTTTAACTTAATAAATTAAAACTTTTGTTGTATTAGCTTAATTACTTGTGTTAGTAATTTTTTTTTTTTTCAGTTTTGGACATGATTTCGAAATTTTGATTTGATCAGACTTATTGATTAATTACTTTTTTTCACCCCACGCGAAGAACGGATAATCAGTTAGTAAAATATTAAATTAAATAAACTTTTTTTTAAATCTAAATCACTATGCCACATAGGAAATTGTTGAGATATTCGTTAATTTCAAATTTTCAAACATCACGATTAGTAGTATTGCGTTCCATAGGTTTGAAAAAAATCACGTCTATCTAATAGCTTCTTCTATATATTTCATTAAAAATGTCCGTATTTGGTTTTATGTATCACCAAGTGGCTAATCCCAATGGAATAGAAATTGAAAAAACTGTTGTATCGATCTGAAAGACATTTGTAATAGTTGATTTTTACTTCCATCTGGCAACCAAACCTTTTTTTGCTTTCAAGTTTGCTTTAATGTAATGATTATCAGTCTGACATCGATAATGACGCATCAAATTTTAACTTAATAAATTAAAAATTTTGTTGTATTAGCTTAATTACTTGTGTTAGTAATTTTTTTTTTTTCAGTTTTGGACATGATTTCGAAATTTTGATTTGATCAGACTTATTGATTAATTACTTTTTTTCACCCCACGCGAAGAACGGATAATCAGTTAGTAAAATATTAAATTAAATAAACTTTTTTTTAAATCTAAATATATCTAAATCACTATGCCACATAGGAAATTGTTGAGATATTCGTTAATTTCAAATTTTCAAACATCACGATTAGTAGTATTGTGTTCCATAGGTTTGAAAAAAATCACGTCTATCTAATAGCTTCTTCTATATATTTCATTAAAAATGTCCGTATTTGGTTTTATGTATCACCAAGTGGCTAATCCCAATGGAATAGAAATTGAAAAAACTGTTGTATCGATCTGAAAGACATTTGTAATAGTTGATTTTTACTTCCATCTGGCAACCAAACCTTTTTTTGCTTTCAAGTTTGCTTTAATGTAATGATTATCAGTCTGACATCGATAATGACGCATCAAATTTTAACTTAATAAATTAAAAATTTTGTTGTATTAGCTTAATTACTTGTGTTAGTAATTTTTTTTTTTTCAGTTTTGGACATGATTTCGAAATTTTGATTTGATCAGACTTATTGATTAATTACTTTTTTTCACCCCACGCGAAGAACGGATAATCAGTTAGTAAAATATTAAATTAAATAAACTTTTTTTTAAATCTAAATCACTATGCCACATAGGAAATTGTTGAGATATTCGTTAATTTCAAATTTTCAAACATCACGATTAGTAGTATTGTGTTCCATAGGTTTGAAAAAAATCACGTCTATCTAATAGCTTCTTCTATATATTTCATTAAAAATGTCCGTATTTGGTTTTATGTATCACCAAGTGGCTAATCCCAATGGAATAGAAATTGAAAAAACTGTTGTATCGATCTGAAAGACATTTGTAATAGTTGATTTTTACTTCCATCTGGCAACCAAACCTTTTTTTGCTTTCAAGTTTGCTTTAATGTAATGATTATCAGTCTGACATCGATAATGACGCATCAAATTTTAACTTAATAAATTAAAAATTTTGTAGTATTAGCTTAATTACTTGTGTTAGTAATTTTTTTTTTTTCAGTTTTGGACATGATTTCGAAATTTTGATTTGATCAGACTTATTGATTAATTACTTTTTTTCACCCCACGCGAAGAACGGATAATCAGTTAGTAAAATATTAAATTAAATAAACTTTTTTTTAAATCTAAATATATCTAAATCACTATGCCACATATGAAATTGTTGAGATATTCGTTAATTTCAAATTTTCAAACATCACGATTAGTAGTATTGTGTTCCATAGGTTTGAAAAAAATCACGTCTATCTAATAGCTTCTTCTATATATTTCATTAAAAATGTCCGTATTTGGTTTTATGTATCACCAAGTGGCTAATCCCAATGGAATAGAAATTGAAAAAACTGTTGTATCGATCTGAAAGACATTTGTAATAGTTGATTTTTACTTCCATCTGGCAACCAAACCTTTTTTTGCTTTCAAGTTTGCTTTAATGTAATGATTATCAGTCTAACATCGATAATGACGCATCAAATTTTAACTTAATAAATTAAAAATTTTGTTGTATTAGCTTAATTACTTGTGTTAGTAATTTTTCTTTTTTCAGTTTTGGACATGATTTCGAAATTTTGATTTGATCAGACTTATTGATTAATTACTTTTTTTCACCCCACGCGAAGAACGGATAATCAGTTAGTAAAATATTAAATTAAATAAACTTTTTTTTAAATCTAAATCACTATGCCACATAGGAAATTGTTGAGATATTCGTTAATTTCAAATTTTCAAACATCACGATTAGTAGTATTGTGTTCCATAGGTTTGAAAAAAATCACGTCTATCTAATAGCTTCTTCTATATATTTCATTAAAAATGTCCGTATTTGGTTTTATGTATCACCAAGTGGCTAATCCCAATGGAATAGAAATTGAAAAAACTGTTGTATCGATCTGAAAGACATTTGTAATAGTTGATTTTTACTTCCATCTGGCAACCAAACCTTTTTTTGCTTTCAAGTTTGCTTTAATGTAATGATTATCAGTCTGACATCGATAATGACGCATCAAATTTAAACAGCGTTTTCGTTCTTTTTAACTTTTGAATTAACCGCATTTTATTATTTAATTTTTTATAAAGATTTTGAATACATTGCTGAATACACCGTGCATTAATACTGACACTTATAATGCTTAAAATTGCATAATTTTGAAGTCTAAAAAAATACTTGTTCGTTTAATATTAATTCTGGAAATTTCAATAACTTTGGATTTTTTACTAAAAAAATAAATATTTTCTGAATAATGTTCCACCTACTAACTTAAAAAAGAAATAAATAAATGTTTACTTTCAAAGGTTACTGGGTTTATGTATGCTTGCAGAAATATCTCCAGCAACAGAATGGACATGACTTGGTTAATTGACGATTCACCTTCAATGATTGTTACAACGGGAGAGTACATTCCTATATAAATAAATAAAAACAATCACTTACATAGATAACATCGGTCTAATCATTGTTTATTTAGCTAATCCAATTTAGGCTCTGAGTGAAATAACAAGTTAAGGAGACAGAAATTGCAAAAATACAAAAGTTCAATTTAAAGCTTAATTAAAAAAAACTTGCAACATAAAACTTACATTTTTTGAGATCTAAATGATTTTTCATGAATTTGTATTTTTAAAATTATCCAACACTAACTTTGCATTCGAGATGCTGCTTTTTCCCGAAAATTGTGAGCATGAAGCATTTTTCATTTGTGAGCATTTTTCAGAAATGGCTGAAATAAGTTTTAGTAAATATTTATTATTGTATTTAATAATGGTTGAAAAAATTTTGAATTGTTCGATATACACATTTTTTTGCATCATTTTAAAGTGTCTTGATTTTGTCTAATACAAGGGACTATTTAATTTTTTTTCTGAAATTTAATTTTGTATTTTCAATGCTTTAATACTTTCTTGAAGTATATATCTAAAAAATGGTGCTTCGAAAGAATGATATCCGAATTCAAATTTCCTTTTTTTTATCATAAATAGTTATCGAATTGTTTTTGGGAAATAAGTAACCGGAATCGGAAGACTGGTGAACGAACTAGGCAAGTCCAATTTTCTTCAATTTATTGTAGCAATACAGCTGCTTAGATTAGAGCAAAAATTAGGCATGCACGTAGAATCAGGACACTGGTGTTCAAAATTAAAAGAATGTTTAGATTTTGTGAATTATCTCCAGAACTACGGGTCATATTTGAATGAAATTTGGTTTGAACAAACGTTGATCTAATACAAAAATAATGACCATTCAAAAGTTATAATACACACTCATGCTCATGGGTAACACTCACCAGAGTCAGATGGTAAGAAAGAGTGGTCACAGAATTGAATAAAAAATGATTTAATAAAAGGTATGGGGCCCCCTCCTACATGACACTATATGAGTTCCTGAGACAGTTTGTTTAACTCGTCCAGTTATGCTGTTTAAAGACGCTGTATGGTTCTCGAAAAGAGATTCTGTGTTACAATTACTCTCTCAAAGCATCCCTGAAATGCTCTATAGGGTTGATGTCTGGAGAACTGACTGGCCAATCCATGCGACGAATATATTCATTTTCCGAAAAATGGTAGATCAGAAGTGCTATGTGGGGTGCGAGTGTGTCAACCATTAAAATAAAATCGGGGCCCACTATACCACTGAAAGAGAGAGAGAGAGAGAGATTGTTTTTTTATTGCTCGATGATTTTCCATAGCTCGTATAGGTGATTACGGTGCAAGTTGATAAAATAGAAATTCTAAACTGGCAAATTAATTCTTACCACTTTCTTTTAGCATGTTTGCAACAGTAGCTGGTGCAGTAGAGCTCAGAATTGTTCCAAAAATAAAACATACATTCCAGTTCCATTTAAAAGGTCTAAGAATATATTTCGCAAATATAGCCGTTAGTGATGTGCAAAGAACTACAAAATAAAAATCGATCAGTTAAAAATACAGAAATATTACCTCATCAACCGTCATCACTTTTTTGGAAAACTTTTTTTTTGATAGATTCGGGTTCTTTACCTCTAAAAGTGTCTTGAGTTGAAATTTTAGATCTTTATTTCTTAAAAAATAATCATCTAATTTTCTTATAATTATGGATTTTGACATTTAAGACTTCAACAATTAAAGTAAATTATAAAATATGAAAATATTTTAAGTTACGAAATCACCCACTAAAACGTACTTTATCTGAATAAACATAACTTTTCCCCCCACGGATTCGGATTTTTGTCCCCCAAAATATAGGGGGTAGCCGCAATCTGGGAAATATGGTTCCAATGATTTTTTCAGGAGAACGATCCCAAGCTTCAATCCCCTGATATTAATTTTAATTTTTTGTGTACTTCGCCATATCTCGAGAACTTCTTAGATGAATTGAAAAAAATTTGCACACAATTATAAAATTAGTTCATCCAAAGATAAATTCACGCAAAATTTTTTTTTTAATAAATATTTATTATATTTTTATTTTTTTATTTAATAATGGTTGAAAACATTTTGAACTGTACGATTTACACATTTTTTGCATCATGTTAAAGAATGTAATTTTACATGGCAAAATACAAAACTTTAGCAAAATCGGTCGAATAGTTCCTGAGAAATTTAATTTTAAATATCTGACTTTTTTGATGTTTAATCAACAAAAGCACGTTTCTCTGTCTGATTTCTTTACTTAAATTATCGTCTGAACTTTTGTTAATTAGCATATTTGAGGTCATCCCCTCGAGTCATTGAGTCCTAGATCGTGAAGATTTTATCATTAGATCCAAAGATCAGTTTTTTTTTTTTTTTTTTTTTTTTTTTTTTTTTTTTTTGGCGTACTGTACCTCAATCCAGGATGTACCGATGTAATACTAGCAAAATAAGTTCTTTACTGAAAAAAATTATTACGATAAGAAATCTACTCGTTATTAAAATTAAGAAATGCGGTGCTTAATAACGCGTCTAACTGTACCATGTTACAGTTTAAGTTGAACCACAGTATTTAACGATTATATGGTTCAACTTGGCCCGATATTATGACTCAAAATTTCTAACAGTACAAAACTACAAAAATAAGAAAAAAAATTCGAATGTATGCATAAAAATGAAAACTGAAATAACAATTTACAGAAAATTCTGAATTTCCGTTATTAAATTTAAATTCAGGATCATAATTTATGCTAAATTCGGCTTAGAAACAAAGAACTAAAATTCCTTATTACCATATACACAAACCCTTCTCGTTGTGTGGGAAAGATAATGAAAGTATTAGACGGTTTCTATTTCCCATTCGCAATAATTTTATTGTTTATCTGAGGGTTTATACATGCATCATCACTTGCTAATAAATGCGTAATCATAAGCTTTTGCAACATAATGTAAAGTCATAAAGAGTAAAAGCGGTAGCTTTTAAGTCTAGGGTATAGTTCAGGAAGGGCGTGAATATAATGTAACTTTCATTAGATTATGCATTAAAGTTCATTAATTTGCATAACATGCGATGCAAAATTAAATAAGATTTCGCATTCAAACAAAACATCAGAGCATAAAAGCATTAAGGCTTTAATGAAAATGGAAGACCAGGGAAAATAATCCTTATTTCGCGTTAAACTTTGAAGGTTTTGCGATAAAAGATTATGTTATGGAAAACATTTATTTGCAATTATGTTACTGAAATTGACGATACTACTTTATAAAAACATAATGCTAACAAAGGTGAAAATGTTTAGGAATGATAACTGCAGTTATTTTAGGTATCTTTAGAAAGAAAAGCTTGTTCCATTTTTTTATATCGAATTAAACATAAAGTTCCTGCCGTTTATTATTTTTTTTTATTTCAACATTCCGTTTAGTGTTTTAGACCATTCCAAAAATGATATTTTTTTACCGATAATATTTTTTGTTCGAGTTAATTTTTTATTTTTTAAATCATTAAAAGGGAATATAAAATTGAGAAAAATGAGCATTTTTGACACTTTTTATTTTACTTTTATCCAAGGTTTTAAGGTAATAAAATACTTGTGACATTTGTATTGTGTATGAAGAGGATGTAGTAACTGAAAGAACCGCTCGTAATGCGTATGCCAAGTTTAAATACGAAAAAAAGTTCAAAACGTAGAGAAAACATGGAAAAATTACAGAGCAATGTAAAATAGGAAAAAAGAAAAAAAATAATAAGAAAATACGGTAAAAAATTAATAAAAATCTGGAAAATAAGAGATATAATCCTTTCATCAGCTCACACGATTATATCCGCAAAAAAGAGTGCTTTCTAATTAATATTTAAAGAAATTCTTATTATTGTTTTTTCCGGATTTTTTATTTTCTTTTTATTATTATTTTTCTCAATATTCTTGATTTTTTTACCTTTTTGCATTTATCTATCTATAATATATATATATATATATATATATATATATATATATATATATATATATATATATATATATATATATATATATATATATATATATATATATATATATATATATATATATACATATATATATATATATATATATATATATATTATAATAGATACGTTCCCCATATACGATATACGTTTTTCTAACGGATAAAAATAATTTTTTCCCTACGAAGCTCGCATAAAATTTATCGGAAATTTCTCACTCTTCTTTTCTTTTCTAAAATGAAGAGACATGTTTACTAACTTTCCTCACCACATTTTTCTACTTTATCTTATTGTCCTTTTGTCTGTGAGATTGCAAAATTTGCGAGTGGAATTTTTTCAAGCGAATTTCAACCTTTGAATCTTTTAATCATCTAAACATTTAAAGAACGTTAAACTAAAGAACTGGCTAGGTAATCATTTCTTTTTCTTGATTCCCATCACCTCACAGATGCTTCGAAAGCAAAAAGAAATGTTTTGAACTTGATTTCCACTGTGTTGGACGCTGTCAACTTAAATGAATTACAAATGGGTTTAATAAATATTCTTTGAGTTAATAAAATTGCATGTCGGAATAAAATTGCATGTCTGAAGAACTTCCGAAGTCAATGACGCGTACATCAACTGCAATACACAATCTATTACTTTTAAATTCTTTCAATATCTGATTTAATGCTTGTCCTCGATGAAAGCGATGAAAACGAGGAAGATTAGCAAAATATATTGAAGGATATGCCCATTACTAATTTAAATTTTGAAAGCAAAGTCTAAAACATTTTCGAATGTAAACCATGAAGAAAATATTGAGAGCGATATAGTTAAAATTGTATCTAAAAACAAAAATATGTAAAGATTACACATTTTTCTAGTAGTACATCTCGTAAGTTTCAATTTTTTAAAAGTATAATTACATTTCTTTACCTCAATTTTACCTTATCCCGCTTCATTATTACATAAAATATGCTATTAAAATTAAAATGAAAATAAACATTTAAGTAGATAAAATATACTTATTTTTTTTTACACTGACTTTACTTAATGTCGTATAAATTTGCGCACCAAGTAAGAGATGTCAGAATGAAACGAAATTTGACATTCGCGTGAAGGCCAGGGAAGTATGGTAGAGTAATGGTTACGATCCTGTGACCTTTGTTTGTAGCAAAAGGGTATATATATATATATATATATATATATATATATATATATATATATATATATATATATATATATATATATATATATATATATATATATATATATATATATATATATATATATATATTAAAAAGCCGGAAAACCAAAAAAAATGAATAGATATAATCTCTACATCAGCTCTTACGATTATATCCGCAAAAAGGAGTGCTTTCTAATATTGTATCTATATAGCAAAAGCAAAATCTATCAATACAGTGCATGCTTTCTAACTTATATAATAAAATATAACTAATGTGTTAATGTAAAAATAGACTCACGCATTCCAGGTACAGCTAGAATAATACACTGCCACAAAGCCATCGTAAACATATGAGGGTTCATAGAGAATGCTGCATGATATACAATTGTTGGGAAGAATACGTGCATTAAAAGTTGAGCATTAGACTTGGAGACATTCGTAAAAATGTTCAATTCTTTCACTTTGAGATCTATTATACCCAAAACCAATCCATAAATGAAGATTATTGCTGTAGACGGGAATGGTATGTTATTCAAAAATTCTCGACAGATAACTAAAAAAACAAAGAATTCGGTATAAAAATGTACAAGGGTGTCTCAGTGTTGAGACTTATATCTTGTAGGACACAAGACAGGAATTAAACCTTTGCCTTCGTATCACCTCTCAACCAAAGCTTTTTCATCCATACAATCCTATATATGCTCTTATTTACCAAAACAGAACCATACTCTTAATATTGAACAACACTGTTTACTTAAGTTTATAGGCTTTGGAAATGCAACAAATTCAAAATACTGTTTTACAAATTGTGTTGTAAGTGCAATATAACGTTTGTCCCTTTAAAATAATAATTATTTTTTCTTCTCTATTCGTCTGCCTATTATATTCGTTTATATTATATATAAATATAAATAAAAAATTTCAACAAGTATGACAGTTACTCATACATTTCAAGCGACTGATAGGGGTTAATTAAAAACCTTTATTGAGTACAAATTGAGTATTAAATGTAAACAGTTTATAATGTTACGGCTAGCTTGCAGAGCTGACTTAGCTGTTTACTGTGAGCTGTCTAATCAAATTATGTGGCAGCCGTTGCTTGAAGTTTTCACCATAGGACGCAATTCATGCAAGACGACAACATAGTATTTAAAGCCGGACACAGTTACTATACCGATTTCTTGGGTTATAACTGAAACATCAAGACGAGTCTCGCTAGACTCAATAGGCACTTGACACACGATAGCTTCGGTGGTTCTTTACAGAAAGAAATCTAGTCTCAATGAATTAAGGGAGTTTAGAATGCGGATAGCTCTTAAGAGTACTCATGCAAGGTTTCCACATGCAGAGTAGCATTATGGGGGTGGGATGCTAAGCACTACCTAGCGGTGTACAATAACTTTTTCAGTCATAGGTTTTCTATGCAATCCTATGATGTGCTTATCTCCTCTAAAACATTTTGCATCATTTTTGAGGCATCTGGTGTAATATAAAATAAAATAAATAATAATTAAAAAACATATTTTGTTACGTATGTTGTTGAAAAATCAAGTTGTGTGTACAACACAAAATTGCTGAAAAATCAAAATATGCATGCATAAAATGTAAGTATAGACATTTATGAGTTTGAAAATGATAAATATAAAAATCAATTAGTGTTCTAATTTTTAGTTCATCTTTTTTTCTTGCGTAGATATTTTCTTGAATTTATTTGTATGTTGAATAACTAAATATCCACACAAGAATATTAAATTAACGTAACTTTTGAAGAAATTTTTTAACTCAACCTATTAAAAACAAATTCATAACAGTAATTAGTATTAAAATAACTATAAATTGAATAATATTTTTATTATAATACAAAGTAATATTTCAAATAGAACATGAGAAATTATGCCATATTGAACTAAATTTAAAAATATTTCTGAGACATAATAATAAATAGTAGGAAATTATTTAACTTTTTGTGGCCTTATTTTGTCAATAGAAATTGATTGTTGAGCTCAAACACATGACTGGAAAAAGGGTTAATATTTAATAAGAAAATATTACGCATTTTAGTTTAAAAAGAAATCAGATTTTCGATGCAGTATCGCCAATTTGTTACATTGGATTACAATTCCACTTTATTTTTTAAATCACACTTTTACCCATTGGCAAAATGGGTCTTGGTTTGGATATCATGGCGTCTTTACTTTTCAACTACAATAATCAAGAGTAATAGTAAACAATGCGCATGCGTTGCTATAGCGACCGCTGCTGTTTGATAATTTTTTAGAATTCTTTTTTTCACTTTTAATTTTGTTATGCATTAAATTGGTGAGTTTATTTTTGAGATATGGGGGCAGAGAGATTCCATAAATACTTCTTGAGTTGTGAATAGTAGAGAATTTCATCATCAAAATGATATTTTTGTTTTTATTACTTTAATTAAGAATCAGAAATTCTAACCTACAGTTCAGATTGGATCGTTTTCAATACTAATTCAGGTGAATATCACAAATAAAGAGGGTCCAAACTGTTAGATTTGAAGAAATAAAATAAAAAAAAAAAAACGATGCCAAGTCCTAAACTTACCGAGGCTGAAAAAGTCAAAGCCAGTCCAAACTGTTAGATTTGAGGAAATAAAAAAAACGATGCCAAGGCCTAAACTTACCGAGGCTGAAAAGGTCAAAGCCAAAGAACGTAGACGGGAATACCTTTACTTTACAGACAAACGGAAAAACGGAAGAATTCAGATCGCAAACGCAGGCATGAAGCCCATCTCTTACAAAATTATCAAAGTGGTTGAGAGAATTGAACCCTACCGAAGAGCGAATGGTGATTCTCCGAACCCCTTTCATGCAAATACGAGAACTGGATGTTGATCACCAGTTAGGGATAAAAGGATCCATTGTCAACGTACCCAATAACTTGCTGAAGACCGTAGACTGTCTTCCAAGCAATATAAATGATTCATTCACTATTCATGTAAAATTGAAAAAAAGCCTAGCTTTCAAATAATATTTCATGTATGAACTTGTGAATCCGAAACGAGTGTATGATGCAGCTTACAATCTCCATCAAACACTATTGTACCAATCCGAAAATATTCATAATGATCTGTGTTCAAATGTTCATAATGAAATATTGATCTCGATTAGCTGTCCAATGTCTATTCAGTCATCAAAAGAATTTACACAGAATGTGTCTGAGCTGCATTTAAATATGTCTGCGAAATTGTGTACCGAGCAGTTCAGAATTCACATTTAAAGATGTCCAAGATGAAAACACAATAAAGTTTCTTTTCCAAAAAAAAAACAAACAACGATTTTGCCATTGGGTATCCTGTGATCGTCGCAAGCCGATCACAATTTTCTTCATTTTGTAGTGAATCGTATTAATTTTTAAAAAAATTTAATTGGTCATATTTCTCAGATCAGAAGTAGTTTAAAATCACGTGAGCTGAAGCTAAACGTTCTCTTCAAGAGAAATTAAATTGATTGGCCCGTTAAGTAATCTGAAAATTTTTGAATGAGTTTGGACGGATTATATTATATGCTCATTCAAGCTGGTCAGGTCATATACTGAAATAATCAAATTAGTCGCATTTTGAAAACATTCAGATTGGTCATATTTTAAGTAAGTTTAAATTAGCGGGCAAATAAGAAGGAATTGATATTGGTTTATTTTAAGACAATGAAATTTTTCATGTTTAAAGTAAATTTGCTTTGATTACATCCCCAACATTTGCTTTGACTACATTTACTTTGATTACATCAAAATAAAACATATTTAATCTGAATCGAAAATAGTTGAATTTGGATTTGAGTTGAATTCGGTCATGTAAAGTGAACAATAATTGGCTATATTTCCAGTTATCTAAAATTGGTTACACTTCATTTAAATAAAAATTGGTAATTTTTTAATTTAAATTAAATTCGATTAATTTATTTAAAAACTTTTTCTAATTAAAATTTCGATTTCCAGATCCGTAAACTGAGATGTTACATAATTAAGAGGACGCCATACCAAGGGAGAAACTTTTCATTTAAAATTCTCTTTTCGTTTAAAATTTTCTTTTACCTCTATAATTAGGTTAAAATTTAAGATATATAAAAATTGAGTTCAGAAAAACCTAGAGCAAGACTTGAAGTTACAGATACTGAAAAGAAGTTTTTAAAATATCAAAATAAAAATAAATTATGAGTATATGACTTAGGATTACGCAATAGAGAAGTTCTTTCCCAATAATTTGCCTGCACTTTGAGATTTTGATTTTTTTTCTTTCAGCATTTGAAATTTCATGACTTACTCTAGGCTTGCTGGAACACAATTTTTTTAAATTTAAATTTACTACAAATATATTCAATTGGATTTAAATTAGATGATTGTTTTCATTATGCTTGATGTTTCACTTTTTAAAAATTTGGTTAAAAACAGTTTTTAAACAGGTTTTATTCAACTAAATCAGTAAATTTTTTGATATACGCCGGATATACACAAAAGAGTATTACTGTTTCAAAATTACTCTTTGCTAATAACAATAAAAACAGTAGAAGATGCAGTAACAGTTTTCGCTTAACTTAAAATTGCCCAATGTGTGCTCTATTTGCATGACACAGACCTAACATGGGAGCTTATTCCTCGTATACTTTAACCTCCTTGTCTTTGAAAATCAGTGCAACTTATGTAATTATATGTTGATTAGAGCGTCGCTCAAACCTCTGAAGAGCTGGGGGTTACGAGTTCAAATCTTGCTCTTAAAAAAATACTTGTATATTTACTCGACAAGATGCGTGTTGGAATTGTCGTGGCTAAAGGTAGCCTCGCTGCTGTGATGAGGAAATTTTACCAGTCTAAGCACTGTCTATATTGTGAAAACGGGGCAAAAATTAAGTGTTGTAAAAAGATGATTCCGAAAAAAATTATTGGGTGGGTAGTATCTACCTAACCCTGCGTTTTAGCTCTTGCAGGCTAGTAGAGATAAAGGGCATGTAGATCCGATTCTTTTCAAAACTACGAAAAATATAAATTCGAGATTTCGGAGGTCAACTGAGAAAAGCCTTCTTTGCCCTGTTTGGGCCAAGACAAAATTCTTGATGATCCCATCAAAAAATTTTGATGGTTTATGTTGGTTTCAGTACGATTCATGATGGTCCACATCATTTGATGGTCACCATCATCCAACATTTTCCATTATGAGTTCATGGCCAGCAAAATTGAATCATTTCATGATGGAAAATGCTACTTTAATACCATGATGGTTAACTATCAAGAGAAGTTTGATTCTCATGAACCAACAATCAATGATGATCCGTGATTGTTCATGAGGGATCCAACTACACATTTCTATGATGGTTAAATGGGTATTCCTGTTGGTTCTCTGGAATATACCATCAAAACAATTTGGTTTTTTTATATTGGCCCATGATAAATCAGTCTGAATTCCTACATTGGGATGATGGTTGTTCATGATCGTTCCAACATATGATTTCTAAGAAACTATGATGAAAACTTCTGATGGTTTAACATGAACAAACATCAAAACAAGTTGCCATTCTTATGTTGGACCATCATAAACACGCCCGAATTCCTTCATTGGGGTCATGATTACTTATGTTGGTTACTATCAAAAATATAATGATTCATGTTCGAATTATTGATGGTTACCACCAAGATTATGTTGATCTATCAATGGAAAATTATATAAAATTTCAACTTGGGGTTGTGAATATATAATCTTGCGCTTCAGCTCGAGCAAGCTGGTAGAGACAGAAGGCACATGTAGACTAGATCCATTACAGAAGTACAATAAATAAATAAATAAATAAATAAACAGGAGATCTTAGAGGCCAACGGAATGGCAAGTATGTTCATCTGGTTTAAAACGATTGATCCAGCGGTTAGAGAAATGCAGCCATTATTGTACAAATTTATGCCACCGCGGAGTTAGGGAAATAGCAATTTATGGAACATATCCAAATAAATCACTTCTGAAACGTGAGCTTTAAAAAATACATCAAATAAAAAGGTGGCTGCGTATGGGCAAAGGCATGCATATTACTAAGGCTGAAATTATAAAACTTGCTTTTCAATATTAGTTCATCAAATTGATGTTATAAGAAAATAAAACTGCTTGCATGATGATTGGAATCTGCATAATTGAATTGAATTGGAGAATTCTATCTATTTTATTATTACTATATTATTTCTTTGGGAATACTTGTTAAATTTCTCATTGTACTCACCAGCTACAAAAAGTGAAACACAGACAAAAGCGATTCCAGGCATGAAATAGTTCTCGTCATGACGAACATACGTTTCATTGGTTTTATTGGCAAAAACTTGCTCGATTAGCGAAGCAACAAATGAATTACCATTCACCACCATCTTGTTATAGGCTAGTCTTGATATGTGATCGATGTCAGTTCTATTGAATGAAGAAGAAACGAATCAAACATTCTCTCTTATATTTGTGCAAAAGGCTAAAATTAATATATCGTTAAAACAATGGGTATTTTATGAACTATAATATTGTTACTATTTGCCACAACCGTAGTAAAGTGTATATAATACCCATATAATTTCTGGCATCTTAATATATGATGCATGATTCAGCTGGATGGCATGATTCAAACGAGTACCATTTCATTCTATTGTAGTTGTATTGTGAATTATTTGATTGATAACCACCTAACTCCCACAATTTATTTGACACTCTTTTCGTAAAAAAGGCGTTTGATTTTAAAACCAAACTTCAAATTTTCAGAATTTTTTTATCTTTTATTTTTACCACATTTATACTACTGTACAATGCTTTGTTATGTATTTAAAAAAAAAAAAAACCTAACGTCTATTTAATTATTTCAAAGTGAATTTTAATGAATCTATTTTATGAATTTGCTGTCAATTGCGTTTGCAACTTTTGTTTTTATTTTAAATAAAAAGTGACTCAAATACATTCTTTTTTCAAATCACACTTTGCATTTTACCACACTTTGTGTCAATTTTTTTACATAATATATTATTATGTCCCTTTGTTTTTCTTCAGAAATTATGAAAATTCTTTTGTTGCTCGGAACAGTCTACGAATTTCACACAAATTAGATTAGAAAAATAACAGTGTAGGAAATACCGGGCAATGACCCTTACACTTAAAAAAATCAGCGTAATATCGAGATCAGTGAAGGCCAGACAAACGCACTTTACCTTAAAAAATACCTTCTTCGGAAAGACTGGTTAATAATCCTTAGGAAAAAGAAAAAAAAAAAACATCAGTGTAAGTTAAACCGGGCAAGTGTACTTGGCACTTTGACTCCAAAATTAATAGTAATGGGAATATGAACCATTTTCCAATTACTAAACTTGCAAAAGAAAGACAAACATCCACTTTGCAAAGGAGGAAGCTTGAAATTAAAAAAAGAAAGCGCTGCATCCTTGGAATTTTATATATTTGAATACCAGTCATCATTTGTAAAATAATACAGCCTAATTATCATCCGAATCGCAAGCTTTTTGTTCTATGAACACGACTCTTTCCTTTTAACTTATAATTTGGAATTTTCCGGTAGACAACAGTAAAGAATTTAGAGTTTAATTATTTTTATCATTAATTTTATAAAAAAGCCATTTTCTTTTAAATAAATTACATTTGCGTGAGTTTGCGTCAAGTAAGAGCTTCACGATTTTGCGCTTTATAGTCGGTTAATCTATAATAAATTGACTATAAAACATTTTTTTAGATTTAAGAAAGTTTTACGGAATTTACCAGTTTTCCTCTGGAAGTCCAGTAATTAAATTAGTAGAAAGGAATTAAATTAGTTGAAAGAGATATTTATAAAATTATAAACTGAAGGAAAATAAATAACTATAAACTAAAGGTAAAAAATCTTTCATTAAATGATTTCAGTGTTTCAGCGGCAGGTGCTTTGATATTAGATACTTTTAAATATGTGTACATATATGGATATAAATAATCAGCAATATTTACCAAACAACGGAGAAAAACATTAACAAAGAAATTATGCTTTCATTTGGAATGGCGTTACTCGATCGAAAAATTAGTTTCATAGCTTTTTCAGGCGTTTGCGATAAACTTCAACCTATCTTTTTGACTTATTTCACGGATCCAAGATCACGGGTCACGAACTTAACAGTTACCATAGCAACACGTTTTTAGTATAAATTTGAAAATTTTCAGTCGTAATGAAATAGACCTTAGTACAATAGAAAATCACAGTTTCAAAATCTAATCATTTATAAAATTAATAAGATTTGAAGATATGGCAGATTTTAGTAAAATTCCTGGCGCCGATCAAATTTCAGATCTCTCAAGCTGGGAAATAGCCTTGATTATCGGGATAGGTGCTGCAGCTCTTCTTGGAGTCGCTTACTGGTATATCAACAAAAGCGATAGTCCTCAATTATAATATAAGGAAAGATAGGTAAGTTACAGATATTTATTAATGACTTTGAATATAGGATTTTAATATGATTTGTGAAATGTTAAACCAGCATTATAATTGGGAAGATTTGTGCGGTTGCTGACTAATATTTCGATTTTATTTGCGTGTAAAAAGTTGTTGAAGTTTGGCACTTTAATTATGCACTTAGCTCTTCAAAAAATGTATTGATATGAATGTTGATTGATAACCCCATGAAATGGATATTATACTTTAGAATTGTTACTGTATATAAAATCTTCCAAGTTCCTAATAACTCTATTTTTGTTATTTATAGTTAGAAATAATCAAAATAGCCATTTTGGTTAAATAGCCAATTTTAAGCTATTTTGGTTAAAGTGTAGAATCGGGGTTACCGGAGATTTGGCGAATTGAAAACATGCCTATTATAGATATGAAAATAAACCAAGAATCAATCACATAACAGTAAGTAAAAATTGTGGTAACCCGATGCATGGAAAGCATAGGCAGCAAGAAAAGAATATCATGGTAACCAGAAACTGAGTTTCAGCAAAATTTTACAATTGAAATTTGTCACCAAACCAAGAGGGTCCCCAATTCTATACTTTAAACAAAATGGCTTAAAAGAAAACTGAAGAATTTAATAAACTATTTGAATGTCTTAAAGTACTCTTAAAATTAGTGTAATATTTGAATTTTAGGTAATGGTAATTTGCCAGATAAAATATCGCCAAGAAAAGGGAAGTAAAATAAAGCGCTATACGAAAGAATAAAAAGTTTTCATTGTTGATATACATTTTAAAATATTTAGTTTTTCCAGGTTTTAATGATCAGAATTGACCATTCTAGATCATGAAAATTAGTGCTGCTCACCTTATTTTAAGTATATAGAGGTCCAATGTTTGGCACAAAAATTATGTACATAAATAATTAATATTTTTTTTAATTAAAAAAGGTAATAGTTACAATAAAAGGATGGAATAAATTTCAGAAGACAAAATAAATCAATTTATAATCAACGTACGCGAATAGCTTCTTAATAGCTAATTAAAGACCATTAATAAACTATTTGTTAAGCTTAGATTGATTTAAGTTCACAATTGTTAACGTTTTCTTAAAAAAATATCACTGCATCAAATTTCAGACCTATTTATGCAAATATGTTGTTGAAGTTTTCGACAAAATTAGGCACGGAACTTTAAATTGTTTACTTTATGACTCAATAATAAATTAACAAGTTAGAATTAAAACTACGCGTTTTCTATCAAATTTACTAATTTTGTGAGACTTTAGGCACTTGGTACCTATAATAAAATGAAGAAGAATTATGCAGTTAAAAATATTACATCAATAAAGTTATTCAAAGCTCATAAGTTTGTCAAAGTAGTTACCAAAAGTGTTACTCACCATAAATAAATATTGAAACATTTATATAACCTAGCACAGAAAAACAAAAATGTCAATTTTATTCACAGACAAACAAAATTATGGTAAAAGTACGGTACTCATAAGGTAATAATATTTCTGTGAAAAACCCATTATTTTGGTAATAAAACCAAAATATATAGTATTTAAACCGTTGACTTGGTAATTGTTTTTTTCATAAGATAACTGTTTATCGGAAATTTTGGTTTTCAAAATTATTGTTCTCATTATCATACATACATTTCAAATAGAAAACTGAATTTAATCGAATATATGGTTTTTATGTCCTTCTCTAGGGTATCATGATAATATTACAGAATTTTATCATATTTTTTATCAAACAGCATAGTAATTAAACCATATTTTGTTGTTAATTTTGCCAAAAGTCATTACCAAAGCACTTCTCTAAGTTTTACCACATTCTGGTAGCTTCCATACTTTCTTTATTTTCAGTGTTAACTTCCAGATATTATTTTTAAGTGTAACTGAGAAAGATAGTTAAATATCTTACAGTAAGTAAAGATACTCTCTTAAAAATAAACTGTAAAATATATATATTTTTTAATTGAAGCAATATTCCATATAATAGATCTCCATTTGCATATATATATATATATATATATATATATATATATATATATATATATATATATATATATATATATATATATATATATATATATATATATATATATATATATATATATATATATATATATATATATATATATATATATATATATATATATATAATAGATCTCTATATGCAGTATGAAAGTGTGCTTTGTGTTTCGTCATTGCAACAATAAATATATTTATCCACTTTAAAAGATGCCGCTTCTTATTAACTATCGTTTTAAATTTACTAGATATTTCATACATCGCCAAGATAAGTTAACTTGTGTAGTCGAGTATTTTTGGTACTACACAGGATACAAAAGATCTGAAATCTAGGTCCTAACTTTGAATTATTGATTGAAGAGGTGAATGCTCAATAGCATCCATTATTTGAAAGAAAACTGTCCTTTTTTTTATTCATTCATTGCCAAAAGTTGTACAAAACATAGATACGATTCACATCAGTAATAGTTAGAGAATTGTTTTCAGAGTTTAAACTTATTTTTTGATAATATTTGGAATTTCAAAATCCATATTAAAACTTAGAAGGTTCATAAAATTTTTCCCTTTACTAATGCAACCATCATCATTCATTTTCTAAATTACAAGTGAGTCGCCAAAAGTTCTACTAGTTAACTACAATTCGTATTTATAGATTCATGTGTTTTTCATGGGAAAAAAATGTGAAAGACAGTATTCACCATTCAGAATGACATTCAAGAAGGAAACGTTTCTTAAAAAAAAAGATAGATGTCAATAAATTCTTCAAATATATATTTCAGAACTGCTAACTTAACGTATTGTTAGTGTAGCTTTTTTATGTTCAATTCTAAGAACTAAACATTAAAAAAAAAACTTCAAATACCATTCTTCCAATTACGATTTTTTCAGATTTTTATGAATTATTTTAGATATAAAATAAAAAATAGTAGTTTTTAAGCATTTTATGATAATAAATAGAAGTTTATTAAAATTTTAATGTAGTTGTAAAAAAATGTAACATCAGTCACAAGAGCTTTCTCTCTATTTGTCACCACCCATATAATTTTTAAGACTAATTATTAAATACTTACGAATGAAAAAAAATTTAAAATGAGAAGAAGTTTCAAATTCTATCGCACAAAAGATTTTTTTAACTATTATGTAATTATATGATGAAAAAAATCTTTAATTCAAGCAATAGTTTTTACACGTAATCTTTACAGAGAGTATCGTCACTAAATTTTAATTTTTAAAACGAATATCACATCAGTGAAAATTTCAATTGTCCATAGTTAAACTGTATTTATACGCATAAAACCAGCATAAATGATGAGTAATGTTTTGTACATTCTAATTAAGAGGTATCTTATCTTTGTTCCACTTTTACATAGCAGAAGTTTTACTCAAAACGTTTGCATTAACTTTTGATTTAACATTTGAAAACATACAAATATTGACTCATTTTTAGGTGCTAAATTTTTTATAATTTTTCTTTACAGTCTTGACGAAATTATCCAAGTACACAACTTAAAATTTTCATTGATAATCAGATAGCCTGATTTGAATAAAAAATAATCTAAAGCATTTCGTTAAGCAATTGACGATATTTTACATCCTTTTTCTCTATTCTTCGTTTATTTTTTCCGAAAACCCAAGACAGTTTTCTGTAACAAAATAAATCCCATGTGAAAGTTTAAATATGTATTTTTCACGTAAAATATATGATTTATTTAAAGAGCCAAGGCTAGAAAAAATTGGAAACCTTGTTGCAGTCAATTTAAATGTGTGTGGCAAATTTTGAAAATTTGCTTAGGAATTTTAAAAGGACTTAGGAGGACTTTAAAAGGACGCAAAACATTTAGTCTGAAATAGAAGTCTTTTAACTGAAATTATGTGTTTCGTAACGATAAGTATTATTAGCACACTTAAAACAAAGATGATATAAAATGATTTTCATTAAACGTAGATTTAGACAGTAAAATGTTAACTTTTAATTTTGTTTTTCTCGTGCTTTCTCTAAGTAAATGAGAGTTTTTCAATGTTAAAAAAAAGACACCAGTAACAAAGTTACAGACTGATTTGTATTGTATTAAATTCATTCAAATTTTATTGAAATTGCTACAATAATATAAAAAAAATCTAGTTAACTGTCATATCCTACCCCTGGCGATTTTTAGCTTACTATACTTTTGGTTTTCCAATACATGGGTTCGCATAATCCAATTTCCTTTTTTTGTGTGCATTAGAGAATCTTGATTACTGAATGGAAGATATTTTCTCTGTAAAGTAAATAATAACATTTAATGCGAGGTTCTTGTTTAATGCACCACTTAGGTGTTGGCGATAATGTTCAAAACAAAAGTTTCCCGCCAAGGCCATTTGATAGAATTTTATGCAATTGAGTATTAAAAATTCAAGAAGAAGATCAGGGATACTCACACATGTGACATATGACGTTATCACAAGCTGATCATTTTTAAGCAAAATGGAATTTTTAAGTTGGGCGAAGTTTCTCCATGTAAGTTAGGTTATTAATCAACGTGAAGTTAATTAAATACAAAGCCGAATCGAACTGCTTCACGTAAAGTCTTCTACTCTACTTAGACTTATCATTTGTTTATGTATCTTATTATAACCAAGATATATTTTTGTTTTGTGTACCTGACAACTTCGATGCATAATTAGTTTATGTTCCACATGGCTTCATGACTGTGTATTAAGTAAGAAATATATAGTGAAGGAATATAAATATTTGTAAAAGAATATCAAAGGTGTCACTTAAGAGAATTAATATTTAACGGGCTTGGCTTACTCGAAATAGAATGGAAAGAGCAGTTGCTAACGTCAAGAACTAATCAGGATCGAGATACCCGCACAAGTCATTTGCAGTAATCCCTTTAACTTAATGAAGCTAATTTTACATAAAAATGTATTTCTTGTGAAAAACCACACTGCGGTAATCAAAATAACTGAAATTATTCATGGATTTTTAAAGCTAGTTAAAAGTTACTAAGATGAATCATCTGATAAAGAAATGACATTTATATTTTTCTATGCAAAAAAAGAAGAATGGTAATATGGTGTATCCATCCAGCACGTGGAAGAACATTAAAAGATGACCTAGATCATTTTTTAAATGTGCTGTAATGTGTAAATTCCACGATTAGAAATTTTTGAATTTATGATGTATCCGTTCATTATGATTATTTAAATAAATTTTAAGATCTTACTTAACAAAATTAAAAAAATAATTTCGTTTTATAATATTTCGAGAATTGAGGTAACAACTTACAATCTTGCAGCCATTGTTTTGAAATGTTTTATTTTAGACCATTTTCATGTATTTTTGTTTTTATGTCCAATAAAAGGATTTTTTCAACCTTAAAAACATTTTGTTAACACAAAAAAGTTTTTACAATGCAAATTTGAATAATACTTTTTTTAAACTTAAAACTTGATTTAAAACAATAAATAGAATTAAAAATGCATATACGTTAAAAATTTTGGTATATAGTTACCACCATTTTCGGTAATGATGTAAACTAAATACACAAACATGCAAATAACATGAAAATTCTAAAGTAAAATTATTTTATTTCACTCCCAATCGAAGTAGTTTTTTGACATTGACATATTTATCATCATACACTTAAAATTTCACCAAAAACAATAAAATTATTATGTTTGGTAAGTAAAACTAAACTAGGAGTTCTTTTTCAATCTGTAAAATAATCTACTTATTTTTCTTTTGCCAGAAAGGTTTTAATAAGTCAATGACATGCATATTGACATAATTTAAGAATTTAATAAGGCAAACATTGTAGAAAAAATAATTAAACAGAAAAAAATATTAAAACATGAACGATTAATCACAAAATAATTAAACACGATTTGCTAGTAAATCATTCTAACCATTTATTGTCAGGCAGCAGAGATTCCAATAACTACTTCGGATTCTTCGTAGTTTAAAATGATTTTTTCAGTGGTAGTAAACTAAATCAGAATTGTTTGAAACTAACAGAAACAAACTTAAGAACTTAAAGATTCGTGAACGTGATTTTATTTATATCTGTTTTGATTAGTTGTGTTTTAGGTGGAAAAAATTCAATTAATTCTAATTTAATTAAATATAAATTGTTACCACTGTTATTATTAGGAAAACTTTCGTTCTGAAACTACGGATGATCCATAGCAGTTGGAGATAATGTTGCAAGTCAGTAAATGTCTAAATGTAAGCAAATGTATAAATGTTAACATATTCCTTATAATCTGTGTTTAGCTAAAATTGATTTTATTAAAAGACAAAATTTCAAATTTCCATCTGGTAAGTTATTTAGTAACATTTCTTTTATACGTTACGGGGGTCGAGGGTAAACACGTGAGCATAAACAAAAGTTTATCTTAAGGGAAGATAGAAAAAAAAAAATGTTTATTGCTTATTATTTTTTCTTCCTTAACATGGATTTTTAATATCAAAGCAAAAAGCCAAAAATAAAGCAATCGAAAGCCAGCAAGCACACGCGTTAGAGGTTTAATACTGATATCTAAATGAAGGGAAAAATTAAAACTCCATCATAATCAGTCGAATTCGAGAGAGGAAGATGGTAGGAGAAAGATCTAAACCAGATTGATTATTCGATGATATTTTGGGTGTTTCTAAACCACCGGTGTTACCTTCTGTTTCTTCCATCAATTATGCGTTTCTTTTAGTACTAAAAATAGTTTTTTTTTGTTTTCAGTATGTCTTCGTCAGTACTTCTTTACTCGATTTAAAATGCGTTTATTTTTCTTTACTGGCAAAAATATGAATTTACGATCTTCAATATATAGACTTTTTAACTTCATTTTTGACGAGGACTTTAAAATGATGCATAGTATTGCCTGATTTTGTATCTTCATTATTACAGTATCTACGATTTTTCATAATACTTTATATCTAAATAACGTATAGTATAAATTTTTTATTGAACTATTTTCTTTCAGGTTTTGAGGATTGATACCGATTTCGTTGTCTCTAATCCTAAATTCTGTCCTGAATATGATAAAAATATGAGGCGTTTTTGTAAAAGAAACATATATGATAAATTTTGAAGTTGATTATAGTTGTTGAATAAAAGTAATTTTCTTGATTGAAAATTCTTGTTATTGATTTATTGCCATTGAAAATAGCAACAGCAATCTTAATTATGCTACATTAATGCTTATTTTTACGCAAAGCGAATTAAAATGAATAACATAGTCGCTAAAAAAGCTTTTTTTTAGTTTGAAATATAATTTCGCTTGCATACGAATACAAAGATAGTAAAATATAGTTCTTAATTTAGTTACTGTTTAATAAATATTATGCACATTGAACTTAGGAAAACTGTGATTTTGAGTAAAATAAAGTCTTTAAAATAGTTTATAAAAAAATTTTCACAGCTTTTTTTTTTTAATGGAAAACGAAAGTGAACAATATCGATATTTGACCAATCGCCTTTCTCTCTATATATATAAAAGCGAAAGTCACTAGACGTTCGCTAGTAAGTGAAAGCTGAAGCACCGATTTGAATCATGTTATCTTTAGCTGTCTGCAAATTTTCAAGGGATGGCTTGTAAAGTATCCCATGTTTCTGGCGTTATGTGGATCGGGTGCAATATCGGAATTACAAAATTTCATTGATGATAATTATAGCTGTAGAATAAAATGTACGCTGTCATGGAAACAGCATTTTTACAAATTATTTAAAAAAATTAGAGGCAGACGAAACTATTAGAAAAAATAAAATATGCTTAGAAACGTATTCCAACTGGTGGTAAAATCCTAGAATAGCCTACCTCTTGGCGACTTTTTGAAATCACGCTAAGTTGGCAATTATTACTGTTATCAACATTTCCTTTTGATTATTAAAAAAAACAAAAATTTACTCGTCCATTCGCTCGCCATTTTCAACTGGTATCGCAAAAAAATAAATAATAAATGAAATAATAACGATGACTCTAAAATAACAAAATGGCGGAAAAATAAACTCCTTTACCTCTTTTCTAACAAAATCCAACTTTCGCGTAGGTATACACATCAAATAACCAATCAGGTTTAAGAATTTTGGTGGTGTGATCGGAGGTTCAAAATAAACTCCTCAAAATATTTTCCGGAAAATTAGATTGGCGAGATTCAAAAACTTGTTTGGTGAGATTAAAAAAAATCATCACTGATGAGCTATTCTAGGATCCACCTCTTATTGGTTGCTCTCTGTAACTGATTGGTCATAGATGAATTCTGGTATAGTTCGTTCACCAGGAGTTGGCACTTGGCTCCACCTCCTCGGAAGCAGAGTTCATTTCAGTGCGGGAGTAAGAAGAGAAACATCTCCGTGCTTGAAATTTAGGCAACCCTTAATGCGCGCCAAACACAAACAGTGACTTCTTTTTTAGTCACTTACTTCGCTTTATCATCTGCTATTATACCTTTCGTTTCTCTAGCTAATTAAATATATTTTAAATTTAAAAACTTCTGTTTTCCCAGCTAAATGTCTTAAAATGGATAAACTATTCACTCGAAAAAGAGAAATATCATAAAAAATGGCGCAAAATATTATCAAATTTATGAATTATTTAATGTTTAAAAAATGTGGATAAAGTTTGCGAAATAAATATTTTTGCCATACGATCGCCAAGTTACTACCTTTTTCAGGATTGCTCATAACCTTCTCCCAAAAATAACAAAATAGTATCGTCGCATACCACGTGATGAAGGCGGAGCCAAGTGCCAACTCCTGGTAAACGAGCTATAAGCGAAATGATGCCAGTTTAGACATCTCTATAAAAAACATTTTAATTCCAATGAATTTTAAATTTTTAAACTTTATATTATTATCCTTTAAATGAAAATATTATAAATTTCAAAAATAACAGTTCTTATCGGTTATTGGTATCATACTGTCAAGCTCGCCAACAGATAGAACAAAGCTAATGATTTATTCAGGTCACCGACTACCGATAATACACATGACAGTATCGTGAATATTATATTATGCGATAATTATTACTTTCAGTATTAGTGTGAATATTGCTCAAATGTATTTGGGTAGCAAAAATATTGACACCAATGTAGAAATTAGACTAATTAAATAAATATTGCTGTATATATTTGGCAATATTTCCAGATATTAAAATTTACACACATTAGTCATGGTCGTTAATGTTTGCGTGTGTGACAAATCGAAAAAGCAGTAGCCAACACTTGGTCTGATAAGTAGAAGATGACAGGTTGGAGACCAACAGCGGTCTTAATTTTATACGTCTTGAATTCGTAAAAAGCTTGAAATTCTACTTATTTAAAAAGGCAGAACAGTTGGTCTCCGAAGGCGGCGAGTAGTCTACAAAAATTCTATTGTTTTCATTTACTTCAGCTGTTTCTTAGGTAAATAAGTTGCTTAGGTTCAGGTAAATATGGTAAATTTTTATATTAAATGTCTGAATTCTAACGCATGTGAATCACAATAAAAAAAAAAAGGTGAGAAAGTAAAAGAGACAAAAATGCACTTTTGGAACGTAACTTAACTTAAATATAACCGCTTGTACAAATACTTAAAGCTCATTACCAAATTTTAAAATGACGAAAATAATGACTTAAGCATAATGACTTAAGAAATAATGACTTAAGCATAATGACTCAAGAGTGCTAGCTATCTAAAAAAAAATAAACTAATAATTTACATTAGATAACATACCAAATTTCTGGACAAAGAAAGGTGTTCTAGTTGCCTTGGTAACGAAAGAATAAGATAAAACACGTTTGAGTACTTAATATTTATGCAGACATAAATAAATAAGATATATTAAATAATAAATTTAGGTATTAAATGATATATGATTTAGTAATTAAATGAAACAAAAATTATTATAAAATATAAATTAGTTACTGAATAAATAAATTCTGGATAGAAAACTCCTCAAACGTAATATTCTTTTTCTGCCCGAATTCGACCTTAAAGGAGATTTTAATGTTGTTAAGAGCAATTGTATTTTCTCTTATGAGAAAAAGATTATTGTCTAGACGATGTAATAAATATATGTCATCATAGGTATTATTATCATATTAGAATTATAAAAAATTGTTTTTGATGTTCTAAAGAACGGCATTGTTGAAACTATTCAATAAAATAAGAGATTTTAAATAAAACGATATTTGTTTTTAATTACATTAATTATTCATAGAGTTTTTATTGATGTCATTCTTATAATAGAGAAGTATGTGTGCATAAGAACATCTTTAACTTAAAGAAAATATTTTATATATAAATAATATTAAAAGTATGGGATTTTTATCCCTAAATTGAAATACACTTAAAACTTTTGGACGTGATAAATCATGTTTTGTTCTTTAAAATAATTTAAAAATAATACCTTTTCTGTAAGTTCACCGTGGCAATTAGAACAAATTAATTAAACTTAGCAGGCAGCTCAAACTATGTTACCTACAGTAGCATCATTGTTTTTGTGACTATTCAGTATAATGAGACAGCTTTTTAAGTAACAAGTTGCAAATTGAGTTCAGTGTCAGTTTGAATTTGCTATGATAATTCAGTTAGTTTTAGTTAAAGTTCCTGTATCTAATTTTGTTAGATGTACTTGTTATACATTTGTTTGATGTTAAAATCTTACTAAAGTTGGATAAAGAAAACTCCAGTTTCAGTCATTTATATTTATATATATATATATTTACAGTTATTGTTTAGTCGTTTTGTTTTGTTCTTATAAAATGCTTTGATGTTAATTATTTAAGGATATAAAGTGTTCTTATGTGTTAGCTGGTGTAACAGATATAGATGGAAATCATTGCGTTAAGAATATTGCTAAGTTTTAAAGTGATTTCCTTACAGTTTTTGAATAAGAAAAATTCGATTTCATGCATGCTCAGTAAATTTTTTTTTTTCAATATTATTATTCAGTTTTATTCGTGTAAATTAAATGAAATTAAAAATGAAAATTCACCAGGGATGAATAAATTCCTATGGCTACTATTCATTAACAACGTTTTCTGTCCTACAGTTAGCAGTTAAAATTTCTCTGAAAAAAAAATCAATCGTAAATAATTGGTTGTTACGACATCATAAAAGGCACAATTAGGACAGTTGACTTAATGATCTAGTTTAGCCTTACCTAAAATTTGTTTATGTTACAGATCGCTTGTTCACGCGCATAGAATTTACCCAATTCTTTCTTGCTTTAAAATTAATGCCCGTTAGTCAGAATAGAAATTAGTGTAAGAAAATTAATCAGAGTAATCATTACATAAAAATGGCAGACTTAAGAGAGATTCCAGGCGTCGAAGAACTTTCTAATCTTCCAATCTGGGAGATAGCTGTTGTTATTGGGATAGGTGCTGCAGTTGCTCTTTGTATCGGTTACTGGTACTTTACATAAAGCATCGGATCTTAGTTGAAGAAAGATCAAGTAAGTTGAGGACATATATTTTCTTAATAAGTTAGACTAGAGTTTTAAAGTTTAAGAAAGTTTAAATCACCTACAGGTTTGTGCTCACAAAAATTTCATGCGCATTTTATGAAAGCCCTACTGTTTGGTACTTGAATTGTGTATTTAAAAATGATTTTTTTAAATTACTGCATCATCATATAATAACTTGCAGTAAGAGTACTAATATTTCATAATTTCAAGTAAGAATATTATAAAGAAGGTTTTTAAATTCTAAATCTTTATTAAAATGTAGAGAATCTATTCAATTTTAATAATATTTTATTTTGTAATGCTAAAAATCCATTCTAAAAATCCATTTTAAAAATCCATAATTCTTCATTTAGCTTTTAAATTAGGCAAAGAGGTTACCAAAAGTGCGTATCACGAATCACAATTGAAATTGTTACATTTTATCTTTAAGAATTGAATAATATTTTGTAGTTTGCGTCTATGTACTTTTGTGTGCACTTTTCGGTTATCCAGGCTAAAGCAAAAAGTTGCCAAATAAACTAAACCTGCGCCAAAATAAAATTAAAAAATTCTACAAATAATTTTTAAATAATTTTTTTTTTGTCTTACGTTGTTTTATTATAACTTTAAATATTTTCAGTAAAATGAAACAAAATTTTTGTAAGAGTGGAAAATTAAATGCAAAAAATTTGTTTTGAAATTCGAAAATAGTTAGGTTAAAACTACGCAAGATAGAACTGATTAAAGTAGTTCTTTTTACTGAGCTTGCTCTAAAAAATAAAAAATAAAAATTTCTCATAATTTTGTATGGAATCTTATTTGGCAGCTAATGAAAAAAGTTTTACTTGAATAGCTTTAAAACGAACAAAAAGTTTCCAGCATTTCTTTCTATGCTGTTTATGAACTTTTTAAAATAAAGCTCAAAATGATCAGGGGTTTTCCTCAAAGTTAATTTGGTCTTGCTGTCCAGTTTTAAGGTAGTGTCTTTTGCGAAACTACAAAATAAAATTTGTGGAAATCCATTTTGTTAAATTTATGCACTATGTATGTTATCAGTTTTAAACTTGTTGGAAATAGGTATTATTGATTGTACTTCAACATTTTTTATCTATTCAACTATGTAGTTTTTGATTCATACCGTTTTTAAACAAAACTATACTATTTTTTATTAATTAATCTCTTGTATTTCAGACTGAGAGAACGTGACACCAATTTCCTTGTCTTTATGCTAAATTTATGGTTCGAATAGGGTTGAAATATGCAACACTAAAGTATTTTTGTATGAGATCCTATATAATAATTTTTGAAAATCGATTACAGTTGATAAATAAAATTACGATATCTGATGAAGTTTCTTTACTGATTCTTTTCATACTTTCGCTTTAAAAATTTTGAAATTAATTTTTTTACTAGTTTACACATTAAATATTGCGAAAACGTTTTGATATAGCCGTGATTACAAACTTTATTCGTTGTTAATAAGCATGGTGGAAGAATTTGGTATAGTGGCAAATGGTTGAAGTGGATTGTCGGACTAATGAGAGATCATGCAGGTATATCAAACAAAGAGAACTAATCTTGCTTTAATATGAAGCATTTTTAAGTTAACAAATATGGCCATGCTAATATTTTATTCTATAACCATCGGTGAACAGAAGACCCAATTTTTGGGTTTACGAATACTAATGTTAAATTCAGTAACCTTGTAATTTTGAACCCAATCCAACTCCTGGATCAAGTATTGTGAGAAATTTGCTTTCGTGGAGGACTTTTTAATGGAACTAACCCGCATTTGTGTTGCATGGGGAGGAAAACCACGAAAACCTCCTTAGGGTCGCCTGATAGCAAGGGTACTCTAACCCATGATCCGTCTACCACTGAAGATATTTTACGTCATCACAGTGGTCGGTGCAAACCGGGGCAGAATTCGTATCAATATTACATATTTTAGTATCGTTGTTGAATAGTCGACTCGATTTACGTATCGACCAGCCATCGCTGGGATTCGAACTCGGTTCACCTCATCGGAAAGCGAACGCTCTATTCCCTGAGACATCACAGCTCTCCATATTAATATTAATAATATAAAATATTAAAAAGCATCACTTTGAGAGATGAAAAGGGTTTTTTATAAGGAATCCATCTTATTTATTTTTGTAACTCAAAGTAACGGTCAGACTGAGGGGGCATCTGACACACACGCACGCACGCACGCACGCACACACACACACACACATATATATATATATATATATATTTAGTAAGTTTTATTTACTGCGCATAAACTATAAGTATATAAAACTCATAAAATAAGATAAAATTATAGAAAAAAATGGAAAATAATAAAGAGTAATGAAAAAGGAAGAAAAATAATTTAAATAAAATATTTAAAAAATATAAGAAGGAAAATATATATTAAAAGTCCGGAACACAAGAAAGAAAAAAAAAAAAGAAAAGATATAATATCTTTATCATCTAACATGGTTATATCAGTAAGAAGGAGCGTTTTCTAATATTGTATCAATATAGCCAAAGCAAAATATATCAACACAATAGTGGGAGGAGCAATAAAAAGTTGAAACAAAATAAAACACATGAAGTAAAAAATATCTCACGCAAAATACATAAAATGAAATGTAAAGAAAAAACAGAACAAAACATAAAATGAAATCTATAAAGCGAGTAGCGAATTCAAATGAACTTACATGTACTGGAGTCTTCAAGAATGATTTAAAATATTTTCGTAATAACATTACCAGATTACAAAATATGAATACAGAAGCGCGCAAATAGAGTTAAAAGAATAAATAGAGGGTTTTGTTTTATGGTGATTTCTTACTACAGTACTGAAGAGCGTTTGATGTGTTAGTTACCAAGAATTGGCTAAAAAATGAATGTGCGCAAGGTAATAATGTTATACTGGAAGAATTTAAAGAAGTTTTAAATTAATAAGGTTGATAAATATTTATAGTTGATAGTTGTATGTGATAGTTGGTATAAATTACCTCTAATATATATGTTACCGGCAAAGTATGAAATCCGGCATTGTATAGAATGCCTAAAATTAGCCGCCAAAGTATGAAATGATTTATATTTCACACATTGCCTAGGCATTCTATAGAATGCCAAATGAGAAACCGGCAAAGTATAAAATACATCTCCGATTCGTCAAATGTCATTCATAAATGACAAATTCAAAACGTCATCCGATTTGATATTAATTTATTCGCGGATATAATTACATTTATTCGATACTTTAATACTTACTGACGATAGATTATATTTATTCGATATTTTAATACTTACTGACGATAGATTAGAAGAAACATCAGTGTTTGGAGTATCGGGCAAATATATACCGGGCAATGGCACTTGACCTTAAAAAATATCAGTGTAGGGTATACCGGGCAAATGTATACCGGACAGTGGCACTGAAGATTAAAAAAATATCGGTGTAGGGTATACCGGGCAAATGTATCGGTATACATTTGCCCGGTATACCCTAAACTGATATTTTTAAGGCAGTGGCACTGAGCCTTAAAAAACATCAGTGCAGGGTATACCGGGCAATGGCTCTTGACCTTAAAAGACCTAGACCTAGTATATATTTCGAACATTTACCAAAGGTCTACTCATACTAGGTCCTATACCATTTCCCGGTATACATTTGCCCGGTATATCCTACACTGATGTTTTTTTAAGGACATGTGCCATTTCCCGGTTTACATTTGCCCGGTATACCCAACACTGATGTCTTTTTAAGGTCAAGTGCCATTGCCCGGTATATATTTACCCGATACTCCAAACACTAATGTTTCTTCTAATCTATCGTCCGTAAGTATTAGAATATCGAATAAATGTAATTATATCCACGAATAAACTAATATTAAATCGGATGTAATAAATATTTTGGACATTCACCAAATCGACTATGTGATTGTCAACATTCACCGTTGAAAGTCAACAACCACCGATTTCGGTCATTCGTAGAAACATGCACATCATTTACATAATAACCTCATCAGGACGATTATTTCATACTTTGCCTAAATAGCATCCGGCATTCTATAGAATGCCTAGGCAAAGTATGTAATACTTCTCACATTCACTCATACTTCTCACAAATTCATACTTTGCCTAAAAACGTCAGGTATTCTATACAATGCCTAGGCATTCTATACAATTCCTAGGCATTTTATACAATGCCGGCGTTTCATACTTTGTCGGTAACATATATATTCTTTTTGATTTTAATTCTTTTTTATATTTTTAAAAAATTCATTAATCTTTATTATTTCCATGTTCTCTCTCTTTCTCTCTCTCTGTATATATATATATATATATATATATATATATATATATATATATATATATATATATATATATCCTAAATATTTAGCTAACTTTATGTTTGTTATTATGACAAGAGTCGTTGGAAAAACAAATAAACAGATTTCTTAAAAATGGTTTAGTTAATTTTGTAATCACTGTTTGTTTCTGTTTTTCTGATTCTTTTAGAACTGATTCTTTCTAATAATGCAATTTAGTGCCTTTTTTAAATTTTTTCTTTTCGAGAATATGTATGCTTTTAAGAAAAAAATATTCAACAAGAAATGTTGGTGATACGACAAAAAATTCAATAACTTCATTAGAGTTGAAAATGTTTTAATTAGTTTTTAATGGATTCTAGATTTGGGAAGAGATAAGAAAATGAAGATGTCGTTTAAAACTCTAGATACTTAAGATTACCTTACAAATACACGAATATATCTTTTCCTTTAATTAATCTGAAAATAAGATTTTTTTTTGGTGTGTCTTCCTTTCTAAAAATTAATTACTTTTCTTGGGTTTTCCACTTTTTCTTGTCTTTGTACTTTGCAAATTTGAGCATAATATCATTTAAAGTGAATAAAGAAATAAATTGTTTTTACTTGTTAATTGATAACATATCGTTCAAATTTTTTTTTTTTTTTAAAAAAGTACTCTGTTTTGTAGTTATAATTTAATCAAAATATTTGTAAACTCTAGGCATTTTTAGAAAATTAATAAAATATTACACAAGCTTTATATTTTATTTTTCATTCGTTTTTTAGTTTACTTATTACTATTAATATCCAAAAAAATGATGTGTTTTTTTAAAATTTTGTTTTATATGCACAATTTTGTGATTCACATGGTTATGTTTAGGACGCATACTCCTTTGATATTCCTTTATGAAGCCAAGATAGGAACACAGGATTTTCTACGGTTGCAAAAATCAAAAATTAAAATTTTTTTTAAAAATTTCAATAAATTAAGAACTTTTAGTCGCATAAACACCAAACATATCGACAAAAGCAAGTAACAAAATCTGAAAAACACACACATCTACTATTGATGAAGCTTGAAAACACAAATATTGATGCTACTACAAATATCAATTAATCTTTTAAATTAACTCATAATGCACACATAAAAATGAAATCCATAAGTGTTAATTACTTATATTAATAAATTATTGCTCACACAGAACAAAAATAAATATTCAGAGAAAGACTACATCTCTTCATGCAAATGTATGAACAGAGTGGATAAAAAAATGTACCACCCTGAATAACTTTTGGTCTAATGATCAGATCTTAACATTTCAGAACTCCATCTTAATGGTTCGAGGGGGAGAATTCAAATATGGTAATTAATTAATGCAGACAATATTTTAAGTTACATAATCAGGCATGAAAAGTAACTTTCTCTAAATACCCTATTTAGATTTCTGACTGCTAAAATATTGGAGGTAACCGAAATTTGGAAAATATGGTCATCAGGGGAACGATCGAAGTTTATATCCTTAATGTTAATTTTACTTTTTACTTATTTCGCCATATCTCAAAGACTTCTTAAGCTAATTAAAATTTTTCTCTGCACATTTGTAAAATTTCTTTATACGAAGATAAAAGTGCAAAATACAAAATTTGGGAAAAAAAAAGAGGAAAATAGTTTCTCTAAAACCGAATTTTAAATAAGTCTTTTTCTTATTCAAAAAGAACATGAAAATTCTTTAAATTTACATTTTGAAAAACTGGTGAAAGTAAAAAAGAAAACATACCTGGTTCAGCGGAACTTAAGACCTTGGTACAGGGAACTCGGAACATCTGGCATTAACCCATAGGTTTCAGACATTTTTGTTGTAACCCTTATTTATATTTTTGCCAATATTATAGATGCATCTGCATTATTTTTTTATTCATCAAAGATACATTTAAAATATTTTTATATTTGATAAATACGAAAAAATAAAATACCGTTATTTGCCTTAATCATAAATAGTCCTTAATTATCTAGTAGGAAATAAAAATTTAAACTTTATTTCTTCCAAAAATGTCTAGTTGAAGATGTTAAATTAATGATAGTTTTTATTTTTGTTTTATGCATTGTGTATGTCGGTGTGAAATTTGTGTGACAAAAGATCATACACATAAATTAAAATTTTTTTCACGTGATTCATAACTTTATTACAAGCTATTTATTGCCATTTCAGTTTTACTAATTTTCGGAACTAATAATTACTAAATGAAATTTGTACATTATAAGCCTTAAATATGTAAATTAATTAGGGCAGATGATATTTTAAGTTAGGAATTAGGCACATAAATGAACTTTCTCTGAATTAACATACCTTTTATTTTCAACGGATTCCGATATCTGACCCCCAAAATATAGGAGGTAGCTGCAATCTAAGAAATTTGGTCCCCGAAGTTAGATCAAGAGAGCAATGCGAAGTTTGTAGCCCTTAATGTTAATTTTACTTTTTGTGCATTTCGCCATAGCTCAAGAACTTTTAAAGCAAATTGAAAGCAATCTTTGCACACAATTAAAAAAATTTTTTTATCCGAAGAATATTCCATACAAATATTCAATTTCTGTAAATATTTATTTATTTTAATATTTTGTTAATTAATAGTCGAAACCTTTTTAATTGTGAGCTATAGAATTTTTACATTATTTTAAAGTATGTAAATTTACGTGGCAAAATACAAAATTTGAACGGAATTGGTTGAATAGTTCTGCAGAAATCACATTTTAAAGAAGACGAATATTTGAAATCCAATTTCTCGGGAACTATTCAACCGATTTCGTTCAAGTTTTGTATTTTGCCTTGTAAAATTACTTACTTTAAAATGATGTAAAAAAATTCTACAACCTACAATTCAAAATTTTTCGACTGTTATTAAATAGAATAATAATAGATATTTAATAAAATGCATTTTTTGCATGGAATTTTCTTTGTATAAATGAATTTTACAATTGTGAGCCAAGATATTTCAATTCGCTTAGAAAGCTCCTGAGATATGGCGAAATGCGAAGAAAGTAAAATCAACATTAAGGGGTGTAAACTTTGGAGCCCTCTCTTGACCAAACTATGGAGACCATATTTCCAAAATTGCGGCTACCCTTTACATTTTTGGGAACAGAAATCCTAATCCGCTGAAAAAAGTATGTTTATTCAAAGAAAATACGTTTTTTTGTGTCCGATGTCGTAACTTAAAATATCCTCTACACTAATTAATAAGCATATTTGATGTCAGACCTCGACAAATTAAGATAAAGTCCAAGAACGTAAAAATCCGATCATTAGATCAAAAGTTATTTGGGGTGTTCTGTTTTTTGGAGCACTGTTATGAGGAAAACGTATAAAATGTGAAACTAATTGGAATATAAGTTTGAATATTAATTTACATTTTAGTATTTTAAAAGTGTCATATTTTAATTAAAGATCTCCAACATAAATTAATTTTAAACAGTCACCAAATTCAGCTATAAAAAAGAATTACTTGACAGATCCGTTAGAAAACCAACTTAGCAGATTGCAGTAGTTTAGATAATGATTACGGGTAAGCTTTGCAACGAGTACAGATGAAGATCAATCAACTTTTGCAGAATTTCGAAAGTTGATAACCAGCAGTCCGGTTGTTGTCAACTTTTGCAATTCTGTAAAAGTTGACAAACATTATGACAAAATTTTATGAATCCAAGCAATAGAGCGGTGGAAAAATTTTTGAAATCTCATTTTCTTACAACAATAGCATTTCTTAATAATGATTTGTTTATTTATTTTCAGTATCAAAAGAGAGCTGGCATGGTATAGGGAAAACGTAATTTAGCAGAAATGAATAACTGTAAAACACTCTCTACAGTTACAAAAATAGCAAAAATATGCTATTTTTGTATTATATATATCATTTACCATTATATATCATTATCAGAATAGAGAGCTGACTGCAGATAGGCAAAACGCTATTTCCCAAAAAACGAATAATTGTAAAAAAGTTTTAAAAATACTATAGTTTTAAAAATAGTGTTTTTAAAAATACTACTGTTTAAAAATAATAATTCTACAGTTTTAAAAATAGCAAAAATATGCTAAAAAGCTATATTTTTATAACGAAAAAACCTTTTAGAGGAATTTTTAGGGTCAAAAGAGTTTCGAGAGCAGTTTTTATTCAAAGAAAATATGTTTTTGTTTTAAAATATTTGTGAATCCGTTAAGTCCTGTAAGCGTGTGGGTTCTGTGAGTGTGTAATTTGCATTTTTATTTATTTCCATTAAAATCTTAAAATTGCTTGTTAGTATATGAAAAACCAAGATGTTCCAATTTTTTTGCGTACTTTTCTTGCAAGTTTTAAATTCTATTGTTTTTTCTTAAATTACTAAAATAAAACTTTTATAAGTATTTTCTTTAAACAACCTCCAATTCAATCTACGGCAGAATGACAATTATTAATGAGTTTACTAAAGGCTAAAGCTCATTACCCTATAGTTTCTAAAAATAGTCGCATCCTTTTCTACTACTCGTAAGTGTTCAAGTAATTTAATTTCTAAAAATAGAGTAACAAATGCAAATTTGTTGTCACTCTAGAAGTTTAATTTGTAAGAGGATTACTTGACACGAATAAAGGTCAATGTGTTTCAATCAAGCAAAACTCTTTATTTTTGCATTATTTTCTAATCCTGAAATTTTCACAGAACCAAATCATAAAATTTTTATCCTTATCTCCGAAAAAAAAGTAGCTAAATAAATGAATTTCACACACATTTTTTTTTTAAATTTAAAAACTACTTTTATATACTAATCCACAATTTTCAAAAACTTTCTCAATGAAAAATAATACAATAAAGAATGTTTTACAATTTCCAAACTATTTGTGCTAGGGACTTGAAATTTGGACAGCGAGTGCAAAGGACAATCTGAGCATTTAACCTAGAAAATAATCTAAAAATTTAATTCGTCTGCTCAGAATGGAAGTGTTAAAAACAAATTTCTCTTTTGAATATAACATTGTTTCAAATTTCAGCACTGATTCTTTTATTTTAGAGATAGTTAAGTTTTTGTTATTTAGAGATTCAGCCAAAAATAATATCAGTGATGTTAAACAGTCTGCTAATCGATTTTATAAAATAAAAACTGAGTTGTATTGTGAGGTTATCGCACATTCTTCAATAATTATTTATGTCAGGCAAGCTCAAGTAAACTAAACATGCTAAGCCCCATGAAACCATATTTCATTCTTAGTTACAATTTTGAGCTGTGTTTCTATAGATAAACGTAACTAATATAACGTCAACCGTAATTTAAGTAAGAAAGATATGCACTAAAGTACAAAATTAATGGAGGAAAGTGCTTGATTGTAGTAAATTTTAATTATGATTTGTTCACTATTATTAATATCCTATTTGGTATGGAATGATACTGAGAACTTTCTTTTGAATACTGAATTGAATTTTATTTTCAATAAAATTATTTCTTTGAACTTATTTTTATCTATTTTATCAGTATAATAAAAATACCTGTCTTTTAATTATTTTTTTACAATTCATTTCCTTTCTTCCGTGCAAAAAAAAAAAAAAAGTGCCTAACGGTATATTTCGAGAAAATTGGTTTTATAATTATTTTCTTTCCATTTCTAATGCTATGGACGCTAAAAGAGAATTTCAAAAAAATGATAAAACAAAATTTAATTTTGAAACAAAAAATATTTTCCAATAAGTAGCTTATCATACAAAAATAGTAAATATGTAAAAATCTCAATTTTGAATTTCTTGTCTCGTAATTTGATTTGAGCTATGACGGAAAATTGTAACTTTGTTTTTCTTATTTATTTTTAAAATTTTTTAATTTATTATTCACGTTTAGTAACTTTGTTAATCAAATTTGTTAATGTATCATAGACCGAATCTGCAGAAAAATTCAAAAAAAAAAAAAAAAAAAAAAAATATCGAAAAGTTTTATTTAAAAAGTTTTGTTTTTAAGTAGAATAAGATGATTAAAGCTCTTTTGTTGTATAAAAAAGAAGTCTTTTAGCAAAAAAATGCTATTTTTAAAGTTTTCAGTTCCGTGTTCATTTTATACTGAAAATGTAAACAGCGTAAATAACAATTTGAAGGAAAACCTCCCATTATTAAAGATGTGTTTAAAAATCAGTCACTGTATTATTTGAGATAATAAATGTATGTAAAAAGTTTTGTTTTTAAGTAGAATAAGATGATTAAAGCTCTTTGTTGTATAAAAAAGAAGTCTTTTAGCAAAAAAATGCTTTTTTTAAAGTTTTCAGTTCCGTGTTCATTTTATACTGATAATGTAAACAGCGTAAATAACAATTTGAAGGATAACCTCCCATTATTAAAGATGTGTTTAAAAAACAGTCACTGTATTATTGAAATGCATGTAAAAAGCGATTGTTTTTGTTCATTACAATAATTTTTATTGAAGGGAAAAAATTTCACCAAATTGTCATACTTAAAATTGTTTAATATCATTTTTTAACATTCAAAAAATATCGACAGTTTCAGTCCATTCAATTCTTTTCGGCAGTCTTTTAAAGTTCGATTACATTGAAACTTAGTTTTACATAATTTTCCCACAGCTTTAATTAGGTATTAAAAGTGAAAATCAAATCCGTTGAAATTAAACCATAGTATCGGATAATGAAGTTCACGATTTTTATAATTTGTACGATGTACTTAAGTAGTACTGTACTTAAGTAGGTTAAGTAGGTTGTACTGTACTTAAGTAGAAGTAAAATTACATGGAATTTTAATTCAACGCTTACGTATAGTATAAAATTAAAGCCTTTAGTTATCAAACTATAATATTTTATATTTTCTCCTATAAAACTTCAGAATGGAACTTTAATAAATCTAAATATACAAATGAAAATAGTTAAAACTTAACAGAAAACTGAAATTATATCTTAAATGCCAGTCATGCAAGAAGTGACGGTGTATGAAAAATAAGCTGATTAAATGGATACACAAAGAATTAATGGAAATTGCAAACCAGGAGGAAAAATAATCGATAGAAAGAAGAGTCGCATTCAGACTATTTCTGTCTACTCATTAACTTAGCTGTTTCTCCAATATTCTGAACTGAAACAAATTGTAAGCAAATTAGCATACTTTCCTGGGGAATTTGATCCTACTATGTTGTGTATTATTACTTCAACGCATGGGACTGAAAATGAACATTATTTGAAAGATGAAACCATTTCTCAAATGTTATTCGACAATTTGTTTCTAGAGAAGAGGTTTTATAAAACAGTGTAATACCCTATTAAAAATTGTAAAATGAACTACAATATCGTATTCATTTATTAGGACTTTAACAAGGCGCTAATATGAATCATATAACCACCAAAGTTAAACCATTTTAAATTTAATTACTCGATACTGTGGTCAACTAAGACATGTTTCAATTTCACATCTTTTTAATGTTACAAGCAGCGAAATTGCATGATATGGTTCAAGGTAAAAATTTTATTGTTCAACGTTGAACGTTATATTTACATCTCATTACATTTACAAAAAATGTAGTTTAGCTCATTGTCTCATCACAATATTGTGGAGCTTTCTACTTTGTCCGCAACGGGCTGTTAGTCAACGCTTCTTTAACAAAATATATATGTTACACACATTTTAGAGCTTCATTTTCTCCTCACACATAACTATACTAGACTAAAATACTTAGTATTCAAGGAGCGAGAGAAGCTATCTCTTGATCTGCGAATTAGTCTGAAAGGAACTGCGTAAGCATTTACCGAGGGTATAGCAAGCGCAGAAAGTGGGAGCTGACGCTACATAGCATATAATGAGCTAAGAGATTCAATGAGTAATAACTAAAGAAAAAAATACTTACCTTAGACAAAAAATTGTGAGCCGCATGAAGATAAAGCTCCATGGTAATACGAGTTATTGAGTCGACGGTTTTCGCTCATGAACCTGTAAAAAAGTACACTATCAAAATTTTAGTTGCGTGTGAACCTTAAAATAGTTCTTAACAGTACCACATTATCATATCTTAAAATTGATTACACTGCTTAATTGAGACACTGCTTTTAAACTTGAACAGAGCGATAATTAATAATCTATAAAATGAAAAGTCCCCGCAAAGAAAGCATAAAATTGACATGGAGAGTATGAATTTATTAATATTTATACATTAAATACTTTACAGAATGATTAATGGAAAATTTGCAGACATGCTTTCGAAACACTAATGAAAAAGTTCCAATAATTCTACAGAATGACCAGCGTAAAACCTAAGGGCAATTTACAGAATGGTTAATGAGAAGTCTACATGCATTCTATGGAGTGACTAGTAAAAAAAAATTAGACAATCAACAGAATAACTGATGAAAAACTTACAAGAATTCTACAGAAAGGCTAATGCAACACTTATGGGCATTCTATATAATACCAGTAATTTTCCTATGTATTAAGTAATCTTTTCTATGAATTTACAGGCATTGTGTATAATGTGTGAAATGACTAAAGAAAAAGCTAATAGCATTCCACTGAATGACTAATGGAAACGTTACAGGCATTCTATGCAAAGTTTATGCAATATATATAATAATTCTCATTTCTGATATTTTCTCTTAAATTGCCAGGCATCCTATACAATGTCTAGGCATTTTTAAAGAATTGCAGCATCGATTGTGAAGCCCATATTTCCGTAACTTTCACAAACTATTAGTCAAATAATTAGTATCACTATTTTAGGGTTTTTTAGTCTAGACTTAAGCATGTTGTGAGTTTCAAAACATTTTGAATACTTCTTACACGAAACGAAAAAATATTCTTGAAAGGGTCAGATTTTGGTTGATATACTTTTCAATCTAATCCTGTCTCTCCCCTGTCGGAACAATTTGCCCTTCGGGAATCTACTCTATGTGAGTGGCTAGTTATAGTCGCTCTATAAAACTGCGAACGTGGGAAAAAGTAATGCATAAAGACATCCATCAAATGCTATTGCAGTTCTCGAGGGGCCATAGAAATCTCTTTTGGGTTTATCGATAGCAGACTGGTTATGTCTTTCCTTCTTTTTCTGGCAAACTATTCTTTTGAAGACGATTCAAAAAATATCACCCTCTTTTACCAGATATATTTTCCAGACCAGCTCAATTTCTTCGGCCTTAATGCCATAAAGTGCTTTTGAAGAGCCACCAAAAATCTTACTTCATAAGTTCTTCAAATGATTCTCCGATAAATAGTTTCTTATTTTTGATATGACTGATAGGGTCGAAGGCAAATTTTCTTATTTTTCCAATTTGGCTCACAGGTAATTTTATATTGATTAAATTGCTTGTCATAATGCCCGTATTTTACTACTGCTTATGAAATTCTATAGAAAAAATTAAATTATGGCATAAAGATTTCAAAAAAATGGCTGATAATTGAAAAAAAGATAACTATCGTCATAATATTCACTCAAGATTTGAATAATTCAGAATTTGGACAATTAAGGCTGCCAATGAAAAGAATAAGACAGCAGGAGAGCTGATGTTTAGGATCATAAAAAAATAAAGAGCTATATAATGGAACAACATGGAGATATTGTTAACTAATATTTTAAATATTTTTGATTCATTCTTTGGTTGTGTAATTTTCCGTTTTCATGATCAGACTCTAAAGTTTAGGCCAACAAGTCCATAACTAAAACGTCTTAAAGAAATTAGGCACTGAATCATTAAAGCTCAGCCCCAGTTTCGCTGATGTGATGATTTGTATTCATGGAAAGTTTGAAAAATATTGTGCATGTCTGAACAGCAATACCTAAAAGGTAATTTCATATATAACATCACATTATATACTTAATTATGCATTCAAAAATTAGCAATGTTTTAATGAAATCTCTGCTTTCTATAAAAATTATTTTTAACGTGAATTATGGGTTATTTTGTCTTAGTTCAGTGGAGCAAAAATCAAAACAATTTAGAAAGAATTATATCTTTAACTCGTAACTTTATTAGCTAGGAATTAGGTTACTCTTTAAACATCCTCAAAACTCAGTTTAATAAATAAATTTTTTTTTCTGAGTACAAAATATTTTTTAATTTTATTTGCATTATGAATTTACAGACCACCAACAATAGTCCATCTTATGTGCTTTTAGTGCAAAGAAAAAAAAAATCAAACAAACCAAACAAACCAAGCTAAACACAATAAACCAAAGTTAAAATAGAATCTCAGAAAAAAACATCGAGCATATCATGCAACTTTGTTATTTATTAATGAATTAACTTACTTTTTTATATCATTGTAATAACGTAGTAATCTTGCATCATATTTGTGCTCCGATTCACGTAAAATCTCGAGTTGGTAGTGAAATGCATTTTCTATGGTAAGATTGTATCAACTACCAAGATAGTTTTGAATAATATTAGAATGAATCGTATTCTTAAACTTTCTTCCAAAGATTTAATATCAGACTCTTAAAAAAAGTGCTTTAAAGTCATTGGGGATTAAAAATACTCTCCAAAAATTTAAACCAGCTATTATCTGATAAAAAAACATTGACAATCTCTAACGGTAATAATAAGAAAGATTAGAGTCAGGCACATACTTTGCATTGCGTTTCTTAAAACTTCTTAATATGGAATTAATTTTTATTATGCATATTTTGTCAAATAAAAGATATTAAAAGTTGACTACTTACAAAGTTTAAAATATTTATTAAATAATACCAAGGCTTTTAAAGACCCATTTTGCGAGGAAAATTAAGATAGTTTTAGTACTACATGTTAGTTCTTTAAAAAAACAAAACAAAAAACAACTTTGAATGTAAATTAATTTTCTACAAAATGCAAGAACAATGGTACTGCATTAAGAGAATTAATTTATAAAAAGTTGTTTTACGAGATACAGAGAATGGATTTGAAGATGGGTGGAAATAAATGGATAAAAAGGGAAATATTAATCAATCAACAAAGATAGTGAAAGACCACAATGTTCGTCGCCGGTCCGTCACAGTGTAGGCTAATCTTCAGACTAAGACCACTAAAACTAGGAACTAATATCGGAGGCCATCGATATAAAATAGAGATTATATCTATGGTCAGATCTAAGAAAAATAAATGGCACTTATAAGCCTCATTTGTGCTCTGGGCACGAGCGCCTAAAAAGTGAATATGATATAAATGAACCAAAGAATAGTAGATGCGAAATTAATATAGAGCAATAAATTAAATATTTGGTGCACCAATCAGATGCTATTGAAAATTATCGTCAAGCTTAATTACAGATGACACGTTATATAAGCGCCATAAGAACATTATTTAAAAACGCAAGCACACTTAGAATCTCGTCAGAAATCGAACCCTCTATTCCACTCGCTCCAGTGTCATCAGCTCATTGCTCCCAAGAATACGGAAGCTTAAGAAAATTTGTATTCTAAATTTTTTTATTTATTAAATGTAAAATTTGACAGAGTTGTGTACTCAATACAAAGAACAGTTTGTTAGAAATGCTCACTCATATTTAGAGACAAATCATATGCTTAACTGAGAAACATCTAAAAAGAGGATGAACGATACATTTAGGTTTACGAAGGACTCAACGTCTTATTTCTGCATTCAAGTGTGTTCCTTTATGGGGCAAGAGATTTTGCTTTCTTTTTTTTTGTCCAATTAGCTGCTCCTTTTCAATTAACTAATATTAACTGCTCAAGGGAGAAGTAATCACTGGTCTGTTAGATATTGCGTAGAAGAGAGGTATTTAAGTGGACGCCCCATCTGACCGAATGGACTTGCAGTTCCACTAAACGCTCAGCAAAGAAGAGAAAGTAGGTGTGAATCCTGCCGTAACACTGAACGCATCTTGGCAATGGAACTTATAGTATTTGTTCCTTAATTTGACAAGTGTTATGATTCATCTTTGTAATTACCACAGAAGCCTGCATATGTGTAACGATGAATGAATAAATAAAAATGTTTTAATTTATGCCAATGTTTTAATTTATGTTATGCTTTAATTAACGTTAAATTTATCGCCAGCCAAACTCTCTCGAGTGTGCAGGTAGCGGGTTCGAACCCCCCCCTCTCCAAGTTACAATGTATGTATTTTTGTGCCGTCCTTTTCTGAATTGTACTATCTGTCATTTTACTTGACAACTGCTTATAAGCTTTACTTATGTATTTGAGCATACAAGCCTGATGTTTGTGTATCAGTTGTTGTTGTTGTAGTTCATTTACGTCGCACTAGAGCTGTACAATGGGCTATTGGCGACGGTCTGGGAAACATCCCTGAGGAAGATCCGAAGACATGCCATCACAATTTTGATCCTCTGCAGAGGGGATGGCACCCCTGCTTCGGTAGCCCAAGGTCGGTAGCGCGAAGTCGAGCACTTTACCGTAGCACAGTTTAACGAGGACCAATAGCGCACACCTTCGATCCCTACGCAGACTGATCCAAGTGGTGACCCACCCGCACACTGACCGCAGCCAGTGATGCTTGACTTCGGTGATCTGCTGGGAACCGTGTCTCAACGATCAGTTCACTACGATCAGTTCGTGTATCAATAAATCAAAGCGAATAAAAAGAGGGCGACCGGATGTTTGTATTCGCTGATGTGTAGGTAAAAAAGTAATGATAATAAAGAGATCTATGCAAATTATTATTAGCTTAAGTTGAATAAAAAATAGTACACTTTTAGAATTTTTTATTACAATATATTGAACTAAAGAATTAATCAAATCACACTATTATAATGATTGAAATTTATACGTATAAAAACATATCACGATATAAATTATGAAATTTTAGGAAATTTTTTTATTGTAAACTGAAATCTGATTTTAAAATTAAATTCTTTACGAAACAGATTTGGTAAGAATATATTTTTTTTCTAAAACGAAATTTCTCACAGAAAATAAATTTCTACTACCGTCTAAAAACCAATACTATAGCAGGTAATTCTAAGATATCGAACAGAAATTTCAGTCTATGTTGTTAATTCAAATGCAAATTGTTACTTGGAACAACTTATCTCACCTGAAAGAGGATTTCATTCAATAATCTGTGAGGCAGCTGAACGCCGTAGCATAATCTGAAGGCGTTTGAGCGGTTACAGAAACAGATTCATCACTAAAACGGTAAGAGAGCTAATTTAATCCAATTCAATCGAAACTTTATTGAGTAAATTATTCCGATATAGAAATGAGATTCATGAAACATGCTTTGCAAATTTGGTTTTAACGCATAGCTTCCCGAATCCAATATTTGTTCGACTTTAGAGTTCTCAATAATTTACATTATGTGTTAAGTGTATTTAAGTTCTTTTGGAGGAACTTTTCATATGAAACTAAAAAACTACATGGCAGAAATTTCTAGGATAATTTTAGTGATTTTTAACCAATTACCCTTAAAGTTTGAGGGGTTTTAAGGGTGTTTCAGGCCAAAATTTTAAATTTTTTGAAAAAATATATATTGTCATTAAATTTATTCTGATTAAATTGAAACGAAAATTTTGTAGATATTTCAAAAATTTCTGAAAATATTAATTTTCTTCTGATTCTCTGAATATGACCGATCCGTGTAAGCTTGGAGCTCATTTTTTTTGTGCATATTTACATTATGATAAGTTTATTTGATTAAAGTAAAAATTCGAAAATATAGTTAGATTTTGATAATATTTAGTTTAAAAAATATTGTTTATGGGAAAATTTTGAAATTTAAGAAGTAAAAAAAAGTAATATTTAATTTTTTAATACGTAAAATTTAAATCTCTTGAAAAAAAGAAATGTTTATTTCCAATTCTGTGTCTGTTTCTATGATTTAATTATTAGTTAGTATTAAGTAATATGTACATTTTAAGTCACCCTAATGAACCACTAAGATTGGCACTTAGTTTGTAAAGGTTCGATAGTTAGAACAAATTAGTTTAAGATTATATATATTTTTAATTTATGCACCATACGGCAATCCTTTTAAACTAATATCTCAAAGAAAAAAAAATTGCATTAAAGTCATATGAAAAATGTATCTAAAATGTTAGAATCTTTAGTGTTAAAAAACATCAATACAACATCGTCAATAAAAGCGTGAGCAACAATAAATATTATCAGTTGACACAACTCACGGAATCTAGTTACCATGGGTCTAGAGAGTAGTCGATAGAGACCATTCGGAAACCCTTTTCCGTGAGCGAGTAGTAGCGTTTAGTGGAAACTTTGTAGTACTAACTGTCCATATCACGTGACGAGCCAGTTACTGAGACTAGCTTTCAATTCGAATACACCGTAATAGGGCCTCTGCACAAGTAGCAAAGAATGAAATGCGAGAAAATTTGATGAATTTTGCTGTGCACCGTTAAAATTTTCATTCTAAAATTATGGTAAAATAACTGGCAGCTGTCTGTCCATCCGATTAACCGTATAGTTTACGGTAAAGAACATTTTTTTCCTTTATGGTTTTGAAACCTTTTACAAAACGTATGGTTATAAAACCATGAATACAAATTTATACGGTTTTTTAACCATTTACGACTAGCATTTTTCAGAAAAGTGAAAAAAAAAATTATTTATTTAACTAGACATAGAAGCTCGGCTTTTCGTAAGGTAATAGGCATTGGAGAATGCCGGTTACTGGAAATTCTTCATGTGTTAAAGGGAAATATTGTGGTGTCAACACTAGGACTCGAACTCTAGTTCTGTCGGTCATGATATTGACAGATAAGCCCGCTCGGCTATGATATGTACGCAGTTGCAAAGAACTAAGTAGCTTCATTAGATAGTTCTAGTTGGTGACATAAAATTCTGGTTGTTTAACCGTATTAGGTGAAAGCAGTTAATAAACAGCTTTTCTCAAATTTAACAGTTTGATTACCATTTTATTTATGGTTGTTTGACTGTTTTGATTAAATATGGTAAAATAAACATTCAATAAATAGTTATTTAACCATTTTTGCCTGGAAATTTCTAACAGTGTGCACCCACACTCTTTATTAGAATTTTTAAAAGTGCATACTTTAGCGCATAATGCTTTTTCTTTTCATTTCTATTTCTAATGGCAAGGAAAATATACAAACAAAAAACTAGTAAAAATACAATTAAAGAGATGACAAAATAGAATTATTGAAGTCATTGCCTTAAAGATTCTCTAGCCTACCTATAAAGTATCGTTACAGAGCCGCTTTTGAAAATTGCGCATTTATGGAGGTAGTGTCTATTCATGGGATTATTCGATTTACAAAAGGGACAGCAAGCACGTAAAAAGTTTCGAATTCGGTGTAGGTGTCCTGCCAGACAGTCACGTCTAGTTAGTAGACAGAATTGGGCTACATCGTGACGCCGCCGGACTGCTGGGAATTTTAAAAAGATCTTCAGCGCTCCAACATTTCTATTTTATTCTGTTATGACTTTGTGATTTGAAATGCTTATTTATTATTTCCTTCATATATAGTGTTATGGAACGGAGGAATGGTGGAGAGGATCTCATTTGAGGAAGTGTCTCGAGCCTCCTTTTGCGAAATCGTCATCCTGCCGGTTCCCAAATATGCCACAACGGCCAGATATCCACTGAAATATAACAAGTTTGATTTTTGGACACACATCTCTCAAATGTTGCTGGCCCTAAGAGATTTCTTTTGATGACGGTGGCTAAGGTGAACTAACGCCTGAATTGTGGCTTGGGCATCAGAAAATACTACTACTTGATGAAATTTGTCTTTAAAAATCAAGTTGGAAAAAACCTAAGTGGGAAAAAATTGCCGAGTCCGATTTTTATAAAAGGTGCCATCTGTGTGAGTATGTAATCATTCATATTCTGGGTACCAATTGTCAATAATATCGAGAGCTTAAGACTTTAACACATCTTAGTTGTTTCTCTTAAGAAGTCTAATATGAAAGACACAAGCTTTGTTCTGTAATAGTAGATTTTGCATTTGAAAACGAACAGTAGATAATAGTTAAAATCACATGTCGTCAACATGGAAAAAGCGATGTTTTATTTACAGGAAAAGATTCTCAAGAAAAATTTGAAAATGTGACACATAAATTATTATTTTCTTTTTCAATGGCAGGCACTGAACTTTATTCGTTTCGCCTTAGAAGATGCAAGAGTTGTTACTCATTTCGCTTTACGCAGTGGGCACCTGTGAACCAGAGTCACGGAGGCGAGCAACATTGCCCACGCCACACTGCCACAAACCCGTTCATAGGGTGGGCCACATTCACTCATACAGAAGAAAGGACATAGAACACAGAGAGAAAGAAACATCCATGCCCAGACCGGGATTCGAACCTGCAGCCATTGGCTTCGCAGTCAGGCGCGCTAACCGGCCACCTGGCCGGCACATATGAATTATAGTATCAAGCCATTCAATATGAAGGTTTAATATAGTTCGATACGCTATTTTTCAAAATTATCATTGAAAAAAATTGCAAGGTTTAATGCCCTTGAGTGATTATGATTTAAAACAATCCTCTTCCTTTTTAAATTTTAACTTTAAAACTTTTTTTTATGAAGCTTAAGTTTTTTTATTTCTTAAAAAATAAATTAATTAACAAATACAAGTAAATAAATATTCAAATTTAAATAAAAAAATTTTTCTTACAAAATAAGCACACTGTTAGAATTTTGCATTCTAAAATTATGGTGATGGTAAAATAACCAGCAGCAGTCCGTCCATTCAATTGACCGTTTGTTTACGGTAAAGAACATTTTCATACTATACGGTTTTAAAAGCTGTTTACAACTAGTATGGTTACAGTACCATGCATACACAAATTTATACGAATTTATAAGCATTTACAACTAGCATGGTTTCGAAATCGTAAAATTGAATTTAGCTGAACAATGCAGTCACGCTCTTTGTTAGGTAATGGGCATTGAAGAGTGTAGGAAGCTGGAACCACTTCACGTATTTAAAGGAATGGAAGAAAACTGTGAAGTCAACGCTGGGACACATATCCCTGTTCTTTCGGTCATGAGACTGACAGATTAGCCCTCTAGGCTATAATGTGTACCCGGCTGCGCAGAACTAACAGGTGGGCTTAGTTGGTGCGATAAAATTCTGGCTGTTTAACCATGTTAGGTGAAAGCAGTTATTAAATGGTTTTTCTCATAGTAAACACTTTAAATTCATCGTATTTATGGTCATTCAACTGTTTGTTTCAATATGTTAAAATAACAAATAATTGTTATTTAACTTTTTTTTGGAGAAATTTCTAACAGTGTTTTCTTTTCCTTTCTAAGTTAAAGAAGCGTCTTTGTTTTGTTAATCATTTATCAGTTTTGGTTGCGTTATTAATTAGTAATCGTCGTTGACTAATTATTTATAGCATCCAAGCTGGCACGATGATAAATACTTTTTAGTTTGAATAAGAACTAAAATGTTCTTGATTATCTGAACTATCTATTAATAATCATGCAGTTCAGTTCTTTCTTAAATACCAATTAAGACATCTGTTTAAATTCAATTACCCGGTGGATGAATTTTTTGCATGTCTTGTAAAATTTCTAAAAAAGAATCAAATTTGTTTTAAAATCAAAAACTTTAAAGGTTGGAAATGGTAATATGATTGTTATAACAAAAAATGTAGCATATTTCAAGCAAACAAGGTTATGTATATTTTTTTGTAAGTTTTCCAATTCAGAAGGAAATTTCTATAATTATGATTATTTATATTTTTTATTTGAATTAAATAAATTTTTCGTTTCGAAAAACATATTTTCTCTTCGTTTATACAATCTTTTGTTTCCTAGTATAGCGCTAATTGCTTGAAAAATTAGAAAGAAGCAATAAAATGCTTTTGTTTCCCTTTCATTCTGAAAAAAAGAAAGATAAATGATTAATTGTGAATAATTTTTCGATAATTAGTATTTTATAAGCATGGGAAACCAAGTAAACTATTTTTAGTATAAAACTGCATTTTTCTTCCTTGGATTTTCTTTCGAACTGTAAAGGATAATGTTTGTTAACAATTATCTTAAACTAATTTATTATTTAAAATTCTTTTTTGAAAACTTTAAATGCCGTAAAAATAGTTATTAAAAGAAAAAGAAAAGAAGCAAACTTTTAATTTTTGTAAGTCTCAGAAATTAGTTTTTTTTTTTAAAATTGTTTGAATACATTTGTTAAACAATATTGGCTAATGCACCAAACTGGTCTAAAAAGTCACCAGCATTTCCTAATTAGCCTGTAATATTTTATGATTATTACAATCAGCCTACATGGCTTTAAGGTCAATTAAAAATTGTGAGAAGAAATCCGTAGATTAATAACACTTAACCTTAAATAACGTTACTTACGATGAGATTACACTTTTTCAGGTGTATATGGAAAAACTGCCTAAAATAAGCTTTTTAATTGAATGAATGGTACATTTTCTAATTTGCTTATAGGTATGTTTGCTGTCTGCAATAGGCTTAAAATGTGTCAGACTTATTAGAAAACATTGGAGATTTTTCCAATGAGCCTGAATCATTGCAGTTGTTAAAGAAGAGCCGGATTAATCTGTAAACTTACGACACGTAAATGCATTTATTTTCGAACCATAAAAAAATTATATCATTATAGCATTAAAGAGTCATGGTGGCTCAGGGGATAGAGCGTGTCGCTTTCCATTGAGGTGAACCGGCTTCGAATCCACAGCGATGGCTGGTCATACGAACTCCGCATCCAGCTTGCACCGGCCACAGTGAAGATGTAAGCTATCCTCAGTGGTCGATGGATCATGGGTTAGAGTCTCCTTGCCATCAGGCTAACCGTTGGAGGTTTCGTGGCTTTCCTTTGAATGTAACGCAAATGCGGGTTAGTTCCATCAAAAAGTCCTCTGCGAAGGCAAATTTCTTCCAATACGTAATCCAGGAGTTTCCTTGTCTTCTGGTTTGGGTTCAAAATTACAAGGCTATGGAGTTGAACATTGGTAGTCGTGAACCCAAAAACTGGGTCCGATATTCAACGACGGTAATAAAATAAAATAAATTTATAGCAATATAATATCATTATTTTTTATTTATAAGAATTATCAAATCTTTAGCAGATTATTATTTCTAACACACATCTTCTAGATTAAAAAGCCGTTAGAGACGCTACCGCCGCAGTTCTGTGTATTACATTTTGTTTTGTTGCGCAAAAACAATAAGACCTAGAAACTTGAATTAATGAATGTATAGAGAAAATGTACACAGATTACGTTGGAATAATAAAATAACACTCAATAATTAGTTCGAGAATTATTAGCCGTTAAACTTCTAATAAATAAATACCAAGTGGGCCACTCTGTCGCCCTCAGGAATGCAGCTAAATAATGAAATTTGATACCCTGAAATGGAATTTTTTGTAAGAGAATAAATAATAAGAGAGTAATAAAGAATAATAAAACAGAAAAGTTTTTTTCTTCGAAATTCCAATTTTTTCAAAAGTCATTGCAATTTTAGGAACCTTCTTGTGCTAATTGTCTTTCGCTATTTTTTCTTTAAATAACAACTATTTACCTTTTACTGTGAAAAAATTTATTTATTTCTCTCAAGATCTTTATTTAATAATCTCACGCTTTAGTTGATGTCGAAAGTCACAAAAATACAGAGAGAGAGAGAGAGAGAGAGAGAGAGAGAGAGAAAAGGAGAGAGAGAGAATTGCTGTTGTGATATAAGTCTTGTTAACAAACTAAAAATACTTCTCATTTAATTCTTCTTATTTAGTCTCCCAATCTGTATTTCTTTAGTTAAAATATTTTAATGATGTCTCAATTCCAAAGTAATCGTTTAATTTGCGCAATTAACGTCTTAAAAAAATGCTTCGACGTAAAATTTCTATAATTATATATATTTATTAAAAAATTGTTTTTCATATATGAAAAATATTGTTTTTGAAGAAAAAATTAAGGGGATTGGAGAGTGGGTTTTCTGTGTAAATATAAATGAAGTGAAATTTATCGTGAAGTTTCGCCAGCAGCCAATGCATACGTTGAATGTATTGGTATAATAACAAATATATTTAAGCACCGTGTATTTGGAAAACTACTGGAACAATAAAAATATAAGTATCGAATAGCATGTATGAAACATAGGCAAAGTCTACAGTTTTTCAAACGTAACACATGTTTCTAACTGTGTCATATGCGTTATTAACAATGACTCTGTTACTGATGGCTTTAAGCAGATGCCTTAAATCACATTTTTAGCTAATTTGGCGAAGAGAAAGCCATTAAGCTCACTGAAGATTTCACATCTACTATAATCTATATTTATGTAAATAGATTTAATTACGGTAATTCGTATTTTAAGAAAATTGCATGTAAGATTATATTTATTGTTTCTGGAGTACATTTTAACGTCTTGTTTTGTAATCCGGGATTACCGTACGTTATTTTAATATTATTTTGAAAGAAAAATATAAAATTAAATGATAGAATGTAAAATTTGATTTGAAAATTGTTTCTCGATGACAGTATGAAAGTTTTAAAGTTTTATTTTCTAATTTCTTGTTCTAAATAATTTTTAAATCATAAGCAAAGCTTTTTGTATTTAATTTTACTGAAACACTATTGTCGCAAATTGTCATAAGTAAGAAAATTTTTAATTTTATTTTAAAATTTTGCGGTATTCAATTTCGCGATCAAAATTATTTCTCTTTTTTTCATCTGTTTTGAATGTTTGAGAAAACAACTTAGAGCAAAGTTGTTTAAGACTTTAACTCACGTCAATTATTTTTTATATTTTAATGATTTTTTTTTTTACTTTCAGTTTTTTTGCTTGATTAATATGTTTTTTTCCAAATGTAAACAAAATCATGCTTTAGACTCTTAAAGAAATAAATGAATAGGTATTTTTTCACTTTATTATTTTACGATGTGCTCACCACATAATATAAACTTTAAACAACCTTTATGTTTTAAGCCTTTGCAAGGTAACAATAAAAGTTTCTTTGTTTAGAAAGATTTTTAGCAATCATAATTTAACGCTTTAACTTACACCTTTAAAGTTTTTCATAACCATTTCCAAAATTTTAAAAATAGTTTCATGTGTTTAGGCGTAAAAAACAATCTCAATTGATTATAAATTGATTTATTACTGGGAATTTATTTTCTAGTTTTGTACTTTTACTAAATATATTGTAACAAGCACTATAATGTTGAAAACTATAATTTCGTATAAACCATTTCATTAACAAACGAAAAATATAGCAAAGGAATGATTTAAATACAACACATCTTGGTAATAATCACCAGAATTATCATTTTTTAGAAATGCCTTTAACATATAGGTATGTGTGTTTTTTGTCAGAACTTTTTTCATTGTGCTATTTTAAAAAAATATAAGGTAGGACTAAAAGAATTGTTTTTTTAATTCATTAAGTTATAAAATAAATGAAATGTTTAATTTTTTTCTTCAGTTTAACGTGCTAATTACTTCAAGTTTCGTTTTTTCAAATTATAATCTTGTTATTTTCTCAAATTGCATTCTACGAAAAAAGTAAATCAGTCATTTGTTTACATCATAAAGTGTTCACAAATAACACTTAAAATGTTTACATTTCTCTCGATATATTATAAATATGTATTATGCTCTACATGTCTACAATATAAGTTTCAAAATTTTTATGCAATAAACCTATAATTCTGACGGAAATAATTGATATAAATTTATTAAAAAAGTTTTGACAAGACATTCAAAAGTTCGTGTGTTTTAAAAAATTTCAAGAAAATGCGCTAATAATAATAATAATAAAATTTTTTTATAAAAAATCATTTTTTCTTATTTTAAGCAACTTTTCAACTTTTATTCATAGAATTTTTTACATGGACACATATAGACATATGTACTACATATATTCTGTATATGGCTCTATATCTCCCCTAAATATTGACCCATAATATTCCAACTGGGCCACGTATTATATTACAGGGTACTTTTTTTGCCCCACCAGAGGAAATAATTATAGGCCTATTAGTGAAAAATATTAAAAGTACTTTTAAACCACCGTTATAAAAATTTCTAAACCTCTAAAAATTGTATTCAAAGCATAAATGATAAAATAAAGGAAATAATTTCAATTATATAGAAAGAAAAGTAATTTAATTAGATGTTTTTTTTTAAAGAATAAAATTGCATTATTACTTTATAAACGTAATAGATGTAATTATCATATTATTTGATGTTATTGTATCACTTCTGACGATGCATATCTGTTGATTATAGAGACTATTCAGGAGGGCTTTCATTAACCAAACAATTTGCTTATAATAAGAGCTGCTCAGTTTGTCAATGATCCAATTCAGAAAGCCATGGTTTCCAAAAGCCGACGCTTAGTTTGTTGGTAATGAGCCACAAGCTATTTGAACGCAGAAATTCATTTAATTGGACTCCATCCAATACAACGCAATGCAGACAACTGCAAATAGCTCCAACTATTATCTCACTAGATATTGATAACTTATCTATATACATATTATATACATATTCACTATTTTACATCAATAAAAAATATTTTTAAACCTGAGTAAAACTTAATTTTTTCGTAAGTTTGTCTGTAATATTAAATAGAAAATATTTTAGTTGGTCTTGAAGTAAAATCTCAAAGGTAAGAAAAAAAAGAACATTATTTGTTGTTTAAAGAGTTTGAAATCATAGGTTTCAAGGCAAAACAATAAATCATTAACTTTCTATGAGAAATCGAAGATAGCGAAATAACTTAACATTATTTGCTACTTATAAGTAAAATAGAAAAAATTAATTAATTTAAAAAAGAAAAAAATAGATTTCACAATTTAATATAATAAATATTTTTAAATTAAGCTATAGAACAAATTAATTCGTCCGAAAATTTAATTACTATAATAAATAGGTAATACTTTTGCTTGTGAAGTAAAATGAAGACAACGAAATCATTTTACATTATTTATTGTTTATAAGTAAAAGTGAGTGAATTTATTATTTTAATTCAAGCATAGGTTGAAAAAAACCTGTTAAACTAGAATTTAAGCAAAAAATAATTTGTTTTTAATTTATCTGAAATTTTAAATTAAAAAATATTTTTAATGGTATCGAAATAAAATCTGGAAGTCAAGAAAAAAATGTACATTATTCGTTGCTTAAAGTGTGCTTCGTATGGCTTTATTAGGAATCAATCCATACAAATTTGACATCGCTAGGGAGTTGAAAATACAACAGAGAAACAATAAAAGTTTAACAATTCAACAATTTAGATTAAATGAACAATAAAAATTTGAACGTTACTTAAAAAAGTAGAATTGGAGCATTTGCAATCGTAGGCTTCTCGACAAAATAAATCAATTACTTTCCATGAGAAATTTTGATAGATATATGTAATTTTTAAAGCGGGAATAAATTAATGTATTTATTTTAGCAAATATAATAACAGATGTGTTAATACAGATGTGATAATAACAGACAGATGTATATATATATATATATATATATATATATATATATATATATATATATATATATATATATATATATATATATATATATATATATATATTTAGATTATGTTTTATGTTCTATTCTATTTGTTGTAATTTTTGTAAAAAAAATTTTGAGTGCTCCTCACACTATTGTATTGATATATTTTGCTTTGGCTACATTAATAAAATATTAGAAAGCACTCTTTTTTGCAGGTATAATCGTGTAGGCTGATGAAAAGATTATATCTTTTTTTTTTTTATATCCATTCCAGTTTTTATTTTTTTTATTTTTAATAATGTTCTTTTTTCCTCTTTTTTTATCTGTCTGTAATTTTCCTTTGTTTTATCTTTTTCTTAAAACTTATTAAATGAGTTCTATTTACTTGCAGCTTATGCGCAATAAATGAAAGTTAATGTTTTTCTTAATTTTCTTCGTGTTTTTTGTATTTATTATGCTATATATATATATATATATATATATATATATATATATATATATATATATATATATATATATATATATATATATATAAACTGCTGTTTGTAGAAAATGCAACACCATGAAAGAATCATCAGAATCAAATGAAATTTAATGCAGAAACGACTTGTACTGATACAAATAAATGATGAAATTTTCAAAACAAAAGAAACAAATTAAGCGTCCGAAATCAGTATTTGGTGCAGCCACCACGCGCTGCAATAAGTGCTGCTATACGACGTGGCATGGAGTCAAACAGATGTTGAATATCTGCTTGAGGAAGAGAATTCCATATCGCTTGTATGCGCAACTTGTCGTCTTTGGAAACTGCAGGACGCGGATCACGAGTGAGACGCCGACCAACCATATCCCATACGTGCTCAATAGGCGACATATCCGGCGAATAAGCAGGCCAAGGAAGAAGTTGCATGCGTTGTGCTGAACAGAAGTCTCTAACAGTCCGCGCAACATGTGGGCGTGCATTATCCTGCTGAAAGATAGCTCCAGGGATGCCTTGAAGGAAAGGAACGACTTCGGGCTGTAGCACTTCACGGACGTATCTGTTGCTATTGAGATTACCCTCAATTCGTATCAAATTGGATCGTCCATGATACGAAATCGCACCCCAGACCATAACTCCGGGTGTTCGACCACTATGTCGTTCAATAATACACTCAGGAAGGCAGCGTTGACCGGCATAACGTCTAACACGAACACGGCCATCATGGGTCCACAAATTGAAGCGTGATTCATCTGAAAAGACAACTTGGTGCCAATCAGCTCGCCAGTCTCTGTGCTCAAGAGCCCACTGCCGACGCAGCCGTCGATGATCCGCCGTGAGGGGAATCCTGTATAATGGCACCCTTGCACGCAATCCACGGCGCAGCAGACGACGACGAATTGACGTAGCCGACAATTGTACACCTGTAGCAGTAGACCAATGTGCTGCCAGCTGCCTGGAGGAAGCTGTGCGATCATTCACCGCCATGCGGAGCAGGTGTCGATCATCGCGCTCTGACGTCACCTTCTGTCGTCCAGTGCCTGTTTTTCGAGTTGTTCGGTGCTCGTCGGTCCACTGCTTCCAAACTCGCATCACTGTGGAACTGTTCCGCTGCATACGAGCTGCTATTGCGCGATAGGAAAATCCTCCTTCTCGAAGGCCGATTATCCTCCCTCGTTCAAACTCCGTAAGTTGCTTGAATTTCTTATTCTTCCGTCGTGGAGGCATACTCAGGTCTCACTAAACGTTTGCCACTAACAAATAATCATAGACTATTTTCAACGTCCCGCTACAGCACTTTATTTATACGCTTTCAGCATCAATTCAGAGGGCGCTGCGCGCGCCACGCACGCGCGATGGCTCTGAAACTTTATTAATTTGCATAATATCCTATAATTGACATTTGCTGCGAATTTCATTTGATTCTGATGATTCCTTCATGGTGTTGCATTTTCTACAAACAGCAGTTATATATATATATATATATATATGTATATTATGTTTAAAATTTGTAGCACTATACTCCCCCACTAGAATTTTATCAGGGATAGAATTTGATGAACGGATTTCGCTAGTTGCCGTATTTGTGAAAGACCCGGAGAGCTTTATTATGTTCACATGATTTTACGCGCTTGTGGTGAGAGCTATATTAAGTTCACCGAGTTTTGAATGTTTGTCGTGAGAGCTGTATTAAGTTCACAGTTGTGTGCTTGGTCTCTTCTGTGTTGCTATTAGCAGTCGAGTGTCTGAGGGATTCCGCTGTAAATGAGACTAAGGAGCAGCAGCGTGAGGAGGACAATGTCGCAGTCACAAATAGTAAGTCAACTGTTCAATGTGGACCGTCTATCGAAGAAGTCGTAACTGCCGTGGTAGGTGAGTTCATATCACGTCTGCAGGTCACCAATGTAGGAAGAGAAGTTACCGACAATGCCAAGCTTCATCTATCTAAAGGTACCTCAAGATAGAATAGAGTTAACACGTCTTATATACTGGTGAATTTATGTTTAATAATCATAGTGGTAGTTACGCCACAAAGGTATGACAAATTTTATCCAGATAATCACCAAAGAAAATAGATTATCTTAAAAATACTATTCCTTAAAGATACACTAACTCAAATACTTCCAGTGTCTTGGGAAATCAATCTGTCTTCAAATAGAATTGCTAACAAATTTAGGTTTTATTTTCCTTGTAAATATAAGCTTAAATTTGCTTTACCTGTTTGAAAATATTTTCAATAATTCAAGGTTGAAGCTATATTTTTAACGTTAATTATACTTTGAATTAACATTTAATAATGTTAATTGTACTTAAATTAATTTTAAAAAAAATTAACAGATCGTCAGTATGAAAAATATTTTTAGAGCATTTATAATTTTGGAGAAATAAATTTATAGCCGTTGACATTTGTTAAGTCATTTTTTATAATTGTTGTGAAATTTAATGCACCGTTATTTTTAATTCTTAACACATTCAAGCAGCATGAAGTCAGGAATTTCATTTAAAGTAGTTTTTTACTAATAAAATAAGGTTCTCACGTAAAACTAATTCAAGGAAAAATTCCTATCATTTCAAACAACTTTTTTGGTCTGTCTCCAACTGCTTTCGATTAATTTAATTACGTTTGAAATATGACACTCAACATTTCACGATTTTTAATCTTTTCTTCTTGATCTGATGAAATCATGTTTCATTGTTCAGTAAAAAAAATTAGAAATTTTAGAAAAAAAGAGTAAACGAGTTTTTTCTTTTTTTAAGTTTAAATAAAAAGATTTGTCTCTGATTTTTTCCAAAGATTAAAATGGAAAGATTTTCTAACATTGAAATGAAAATTTAAATGCATAAAATTTCTTTTGAATATATTTAAATACAAGTAAATACAAGGATTTAAAATACCTGACAATAATCTTTCTTTTACATCAAAAGTGGATATAATGACATTGCGTGTTGAAATGTTGCGTTTAAATGATCATGTTCCAAAATAATAAATAAATATAATACCGAACTTTTAAAAACAATTATTTCTGCTTTTGTCTACAGGATGCATAGTAATTCACCAAAGATTTATATTTTGCATATTTTTTTTTACAAAATATTGCCAACAAAAACTAAAAAAGCAGAGTGAGTTCTCAGAATGCGTAACACGAAGGAACGACGCGTTTTCATACTTGCAGAACATTTTGAGCATTGTTGTGCCATTTACTGGGCATGTAACATGCCGTTTTGCTGATCAGAGTTGATTTTCAGACCATGCAATTTGCCACGATTGGTCAAACGTTGTCAACAAGTTAATAGTCATCCACGCTTCGAAGGATGAATTTGAGTGATTGAAATAGATATTTTCCAAAAACGCAAGTAAATCAAACGCATAATTTTATGTAAGAAAAGTTTGTTAATATGTCAATCGAAAATAAATCAATTATTACCTGGATCAGAAAAATTATCAACTGTGTTTGAAAAAACCTAGTTAAGAAAAACAAAATGTGTGGCGTAATATGAGAAATAGTATCTATAAAGGCGATCTTATACTCAGATACTCATTTCAGTTACATTTATGTGACCACCTGTGAAAGGCCAGAATAGCCCACGTTCGCACATCAGATTTGCAGCGAGACGAGCAGGAAGAAAGTAAATTAGATTCTTGAAGGTTGGGATGTTCAGCCATGCCAACTCCAGTGCCATGGCCAACGTGGCTAGGTTAAACCGTTAAGGATCTATGGCGCAAGCAACCCGATAGAGCTGGTGACACAGAATCTCGATTGGGTATAAGCAACACCTCCTAGAAAGAGTAGGCCTCAGCACGGGTTACCATAAATATCCTTCAGTAGTCCAAACTTAATGACATATTTCGTATTTTCAACCACTGCGCAGCTTAGTACCCCGAACGAAATGACATCTTTCTTATTTTTCATTAACTGCGCAGTTAACTTCGTCATATCGGACTACTAAATTTATCCGTGCCGAGGCCTTCCTTCTTCTAGGAGGTATTGGTATAAGTCTGGAGAGTTTGGGTTGCCGGGGAGTACCATAAACTCTTCCTGATGTTCTCTGGACAACACTTACACCTCCATCTGTATGACACATCACATTGCACGGCTGGTAGATGCCCTCATCCTAAGGAAAAATACATGTTGGGGTGGACAAGATTCATAAGGACAGATGCGTACTTTTGTTGATTCATTTGCCTTCCACAATGATGAATGCTCGCAGAGAATGCCTCGAAAACATTTCCCAGATCATAATGTACCCTCCACTAGCTTGGACCATTTTGTAGGGTGTTTATTTTGTTTTCAGACGTTTCATGTTGCATGCGCCAACGACTATCTATACTATAAAGCATGAAATATGATTCATCGGGCAAAGGCACCTGTCCCCCCTCTGTGGACGTTCAGTTGCAGTACTGATGCACAAGTTTTACCCTTCGGAGTCGACGAACAGCACTCAGCTTAGGTGCTAGGCGTTTGCTGCGGAGGCACATGCGCACCAATTTTTACTGAACCGACGTTGAGACACTGTTTTAGCCCCTTGATTCATCTGGGAGATCGGTTCCTCGTCTATTCACCAGAAGGCATCACCCCAGCCATCGTTCGCTTCTGTCATCTATGGCCCATGTTGCACAGCATTTGTCTCGCCGCTGATTTTGGATAGTGCCCTTTTGCTATGCAGGACATACTTTTATCACAGCAGTGTGCAAAGAGTTTACAAAATTAGTCATTTCGGGAATTCTTCAACCGATCCGAAAGTCAATAACCATGCCTTTTTGGATGTCGGGTAACTTTCTCTGTTTCTGCATAGTTCCGATAATGATTGGAATGTTATCGAATTCCCTCGAACAATCTTTTTTATTCACTCGGCTGCAATGTGCTACACCCCTGCTTTTTGTGATTGGTTAATTCAGTTTATCGTTGAAAATAGTAGATGGTGATTACATTAACATCTTGCTTACGGCTGGTATAACAGGTAGACCAGAATGACGGGCTTCAGAATACTAAGCGCCGCAAGCAAAGGGTTAATGTGATTTTACTGTGTATTATAATTATAGTTTAAATTGGCAACAGATTTTATCTCTCTTTAATTATTTTTTTCAAATAATTTTAAAAATTTCAATCTATTAAAGACTATCTATCCATAGACAATGGATAGATAGTCTTTATTTAAAGCAAAAATAATGGGAAATAATTTATTAAAACTGCAATTTAGAAAAAAAAAAACGTGTTCAGTTTATTAATAAAAATGGGCTTTTTAGCGCACTGACTTTTAACTCTATAAGTATTTTAAAAAACTTCAGAGCAGTCCCCCTTGTATTTTTTACTACGAGTATAACTGCTTAGAATTTTTGAACTAATTATGAAGTGTTACATTATTTTCTTCTATTCCATTGTGGACCTTGTACATTTTTCTACATTCTTTCGCAACTTCTGGTTTTTAAGTTTTATAGTTTTTGATAAAAAAAAAAATTAAAAAAAAATGTAAAGCGAAATTGAACACCCAAAATAACGACTGTCGCTTTCGATGTTTTAACATTGGGAGGTAAAAACACTGAATAATAATGATTATACTCAATTTAAACTTCACTATATGAATAATCTAAAAAAATTAAAACGCGTAAATTTAATGCAAATAATTCTTATACATAAATTTAGCCATATTATATTAAATTCCTTTCAGTTAACTGAAGACAAAATTTTTTTGTTTCATTGTTTAAGATTTTTTTTTCACGTAGCAAATGTAATTGAAAATTGTTTCAAAAATCTTGTTTTCCTTAGATTATTTTTTAAACTTTTATAAAGAGTGATTTCAATAAAATAAATGTAACACAAGCTTATCTCTGAGTCTGAAAACACATCTGTGACAGTAATTCAATAAACTTTGAAGTTCTGAGGATTTAAAAAGAAAACAAGATAGTATTGATAGAAGAAAATTGATTTTGTTTGAAGTTTTTATTTTGAATATTTTTGAAAGAAACCGATAATATTTTTACTCAGACAAAATAATATATATTGCATGGAATGGCAAAGAACAAAATAAATGTTGTAAAAATGCTTCTCAATATTTATTTAAAAATAATTTTAGAATGTAAACTTTAAAATATGAACTTATGAAAAAGTTTCTGTGATTTACCCTTTTAAATATGTTTATAGTTTTGTTATTTATAAAATAATACTTTTCTTAACACAAAATTGAAATTGAATTAATTTTATTTTGTATATTTCCATGCCCGTCAAAGAATTAAAATAACATTTCAAAAACTGTGCTACCATTTCTTTAATATTGATTCGACAGTCATTTGTGGGCCAAGGCCTTCTAAGAGTTTTTTTTTAATATTCTGCTCTATTCTTCATTGGATGTTATAGCTAGAGACGTAACGAGTACTAAAATTGTGTCCAAGATCAGGTACCCTGTACTCATCAAAAACAATCTTATTCGCAGCCATTGCAGAGTACGTGGCAAAAGTTTCGTTAGTTACTCGATCAGTTTTGAATACCCGTCAAAAATAAGATTTATTTCTTGGCCAGTTTTGGGTAATTGATGGGGTAATTAATCCAATTTATCCCTGAAAAAATTGGATTATGTAAATCCAATTTTGAAATATTTTACAAAATTCAGCTATAAGTAAATTTAATTAAGCATATGAAAATAAAAACACCTATTTTACGCTTTTATTTTAACGTTTTTCAACATGGTTTAAACTTTGACATGTTTTTATAAAATTGGAATAAATGGGCGAGTGTAGAATGATTGACGTAAGACTTTTCTGATAAGCATCTAATGATAATTGACTGCATAGTAATTTTTCATTCGATTTACACAAGTTTTAGCAATATTTAGATAACTTCCATTAAACATGTGATGTTTCTGAAATAGTTTTTTTTATTAAAACGGCAATATTTTGAGAAAAACTTTTTAAATTGTCAAAGTACATTGAGAAAAAAGTATGGTCAAAACTACCTAAACGACTGTGATAAAATTTACCGTATTTTCTGGCCACATGGGAACACCAGAAAGTAAGTAATTTTTACCCTTTCGCTTTCGTAACTTCTTTTGGTAAAATTAACCACAAAATATCATTTTATTATCATGCTGTTTGATAGTAACTGAGTTAAAATTTGGTAATTTTACCAAAATAGTTTGCAATTTTAACATTTTAACGTTATGTGAAATAACACGTAAATCTTCCGTTAGTGTTAGTAAACGCTTGATGTTATTTATTCTCTATTTTATTTAGTAAACGCTTGATAACTTAGCTTTTAGTCTTTTAGTTGTTTTTAATTTTATGTAAGATAACATATAACAACTAAAAACTTTAAAACTATAAAAATACGTAATTGTAAATATTTATACCTAAAGTAACTTAAATGTAAAGGATTAGGCTGTCCCAATTCCGAGCGAGTTTAAATTCAACCACAACCCTGCATGTTGTTTTATTACAAAATTCAGCTTATTAGCCCTGGTCAAGTCCAAGAACAGATAGCACAAGATTGAGAAAGACATCGTAAAAATACTTCCGAGAATACGGTGGGATTCTATCCCGTTACCTACACGTTACATCTGAGTAATGTCTTTTTGTAATCTCGAATATCTGTCTTCCAACTTGTAAAGGGCCTAAAATAAATCGTACTTTGTTATGAGCACACAAGCCAGCATATGAGAAACAATGAATAAAGAAATAAATAATTGGATTTGTTATATTAATTAAATGCTATTAAAAATAGAGGTAAGTGGTTCGAATCAAACAGTAATACTAAGGTATATAGTATTAAATAAATTTAGTTTGTGCTCTTAATGCATGGGTTGTCTCTTGTCAAATTGAAATTGCAAATTCTATGCCTCAGAGCCTTTGGTGGGAGAACAATGCTTCGCAGCAACCAGGGCCCTAATAATGTATGGTTGTTTTACTAGTAATAAATTTCAGAGACCTTCCTCAATTTGCGATATTGCTGTTCTGCTACATGCCCAGAAGTGTGGAGGTAGTAGGTTCGATTCGCGCTATAACACTGGATATATATTCTTTCTGTCTCTGTTAACCTGGTGCTATCCATTTTTAATATTAAAAATAATTAAAATGCCGTTTTTTATGTTTGCAAAGAAACCCATATGTATGTGAATAAATCAATAGATCCCACTACCGGTATAAAAGATGGATAAAACAGATACCGTATCTTGATGTATTTAAGTTCAGTATTTTCTTGTTTGATGTAGTAAACACTTTAATGGAACATATGAAGCTATCATTCTTGTACCTTTTCCCCTTCTTATAAATAAGAAATATATTTTGAAGAGAAATAATTAATAGTCACTTAACTATCAACAATTTATAAAAAAAAACGCTTTTTTTAAGCTAATCATAGAAAAGCTACTGATTGCTAAATTTACTCATATATACATATTTCGTCCCGCAGTGGACCGATCGTTAAGACACGGTTCTCTGCAGATCACGGAAGTCAAGCATCACTGGCAGCGGTCAGTATGTGGGCGGGTAACCACTTGGATCAGTCTGCGTAGGGACCGAGGGTGTGTGGTATTGGTCATCGTTAAACTGTGCTACCGTAAAGTGCTCGACTTCGCGTGCAGGTCGTTGATCTACCAAAGCAGGGGTGCCATCCCCTCTGCAGAGGATCAAAATTGTGATGGCATGTCTTCGGATCATCCTCAGGGATGTTTCCCAGACCGTCGCCAATAGCCCATTGTGCAGCTCTAGTGCGACGTAAATGAACTACAACAACAACAACAACATATGTACATATTCAATTTAAGTTGGATTGATCGTCAAGACACGGTTCTCTGCAGATCACGGAAGTCAAGCATCACTGGCAGCGGTCAGTATGTGGGCGGGTAACCACTTGGATCAGTCTGCGTAGGGACCGAGGGTGTGGTATTGGTCATCGTTAAACTGTGCTACCGTAAAGTGCTCGACTTCGCGTGCAGGTCGTTGGGCTACCAAAGCAGGAGTGCCATCCCCTCTGCAGAGGATCAAAATTGTGATGGCATGTCTTCGGATCATCCTCAGGAATGTTTCCCAGACCGTCGCCAATAGCCCATTGTGCAGCTCTAGTGCGACGTAAATGAACTACTACAACAACAACAACAACATATATACATATTCAATTTAAGTTGGATTGATCGTCAAGACACGGTTCTCTGCAGATCACGGAAGTCAAGCATCACTGGCAGCGGTCAGTATGTGGGCGGGTAACCACTTGGATCAGTCTGCGTAGGGACCGAGGGTGTGTGGTATTGGTCATCGTTAAACTGTGCTACCGTAAAGTGCTCGACTTCGCGTGCAGGTCGTTGATCTACCAAAGCAGGGGTGCCATCCCCTCTGCAGAGGATCAAAATTGTGATGGCATGTCTTCGGATCATCCTCAGGGATGTTTCCCAGACCGTCGCCAATAGCCCATTGTGCAGCTCTAGTGCGACGTAAATGAACTACAACAACAACAACAACATATGTACATATTCAATTTAAGTTGGATTGATCGTCAAGACACGGTTCTCTGCAGATCACGGAAGTCAAGCATCACTGGCAGCGGTCAGTATGTGGGCGGGTAACCACTTGGATCAGTCTGCGTAGGGACCGAGGGTGTGGTATTGGTCATCGTTAAACTGTGCTACCGTAAAGTGCTCGACTTCGCGTGCAGGTCGTTGGGCTACCAAAGCAGGAGTGCCATCCCCTCTGCAGAGGATCAAAATTGTGATGGCATGTCTTCGGATCATCCTCAGGAATGTTTCCCAGACCGTCGCCAATAGCCCATTGTGCAGCTCTAGTGCGACGTAAATGAACTACTACAACAACAACAACAACATATATACATATTCAATTTAAGTTGGATTGATCGTCAAGACACGGTTCTCTGCAGATCACGGAAGTCAAGCATCACTGGCAGCGGTCAGTATGTGGGCGGGTAACCACTTGGATCAGTCTGCGTAGGGACCGAGGGTGTGTGGTATTGGTCATCGTTAAACTGTGCTACCGTAAAGTGCTCGACTTCGCGTGCAGGTCGTTGGGCTACCAAAGCAGGGGTGCCATCCCCTCTGCAGAGGATCAAAATTGTGATGGCATGTCTTCGGATCATCCTCAGGGATGTTTCCCAGACCGTCGCCAATAGCCCATTGTGCAGCTCTAGTGCGACGTAAATGAACTACAACAACAACAACAACATATATACATATTCAATTTAAGTTGGATTGATCGTCAAGACACGGTTCTCTGCAGATCACGGAAGTCAAGGATCACTGGCAGCGGTCAGTATGTGGGCGGGTAACCACTTGGATCAGTCTGCGTAGGGACCGAGGGTGTGTGGTATTGGTCATCGTTAAACTGTGCTACCGTAAAGTGCTCGACTTCGCGTGCAGGTCGTTGGGCTACCAAAGCAGGGGTGCCATCCCCTCTGCAGAGGATCAAAATTGTGATGGCATGTCTTCGGATCATCCTCAGGGATGTTTCCCAGACCGTCGCCAATAGCCCATTGTGCAGCTCTAGTGCGACGTAAATGAACTACAACAACAACAACAACATATATACATATTCAATTTAAGTTGGATTGATCGTCAAGACACGGTTCTCTGCAGATCACGGAAGTCAAGGATCACTGGCAGCGGTCAGTATGTGGGCGGGTAACCACTTGGATCAGTCTGCGTAGGGACCGAGGGTGTGTGGTATTGGTCATCGTTAAACTGTGCTACCGTAAAGTGCTCGACTTCGCGTGCAGGTCGTTGGGCTACCAAAGCAGGGGTGCCATCCCTTCTGCAGAGGATCAAAATTGTGATGGCATGTCTTCGGATCATCCTCAGGGATGTTTCCCAGACCGTCGCCAATAGCCCATTGTGCAGCTCTAGTGCGACGTAAATGAACTACAACAACAACAACAACATATATACATATTCAATTTAAGTTGGATTGATCGTCAAGACACGGTTCTTTGCAGATCACGGAAGTCAAGCATCACTGGCAGCGGTCAGTATGTGGGCGGGTAACCACTTGGATCAGTCTGCGTAGGGACCGAGGGTGTGTGGTATTGGTCATCGTTAAACTGTGCTACCGTAAAGTGCTCGACTTCGCGTGCAGGTCGTTGGGCTACCAAAGCAGGGGTGCCATCCCCTCTGCAGAGGATCAAAATTGTGATGGCATGTCTTCGGATCATCCTCAGGGATGTTTCCCAGACCGTCGCCAATAGCCCATTGTGCAGCTCTAGTGCGACGTAAATGAACTACAACAGCAACAACAACATATATACATATTCAATTTAAGTTGGATTGATCGTCAAGACACGGTTCTCTGCAGATCACGGAAGTCAAGCATCACTGGCAGCGGTCAGTATGTGGGCGGGTAACCACTTGGATCAGTCTGCGTAGGGACCGAGGGTGTGTGGTATTGGTCATCGTTAAACTGTGCTACCGTAAAGTGCTCGACTTCGCGTGCAGGTCGTTGGGCTACCAAAGCAGGGGTGCCATCCCTTCTGCAGAGGATCAAAATTGTGATGGCATGTCTTCGGATCATCCTCAAGGGATGTTTCCCAGACCGTCGCCAATAGCCCATTGTGCAGCTCTAGTGCGACGTAAATGAACTACAACAACAACAACAACATATATACATATTCAATTTAAGTTGGATTGATCGTCAAGACACGGTTCTCTGCAGATCACGGAAGTCAAGGATCACTGGCAGCGGTCAGTATGTGGGCGGGTAACCACTTGGATCAGTCTGCGTAGGGACCGAGGGTGTGTGGTATTGGTCATCGTTAAACTGTGCTACCGTAAAGTGCTCGACTTCGCGTGCAGGTCGTTGGGCTACCAAAGCAGGGGTGCCATCCCTTCTGCAGAGGATCAAAATTGTGATGGCATGTCTTCGGATCATCCTCAGGGATGTTTCCCAGACCGTCGCCAATAGCCCATTGTGCAGCTCTAGTGCGACGTAAATGAACTACAACAGCAACAACAACATATATACATATTCAATTTAAGTTGGATTGATCGTCAAGACACGGTTCTCTGCAGATCACGGAAGTCAAGCATCACTGGCAGCGGTCAGTATGTGGGCGGGTAACCACTTGGATCAGTCTGCGTAGGGACCGAGGGTGTGTGGTATTGGTCATCGTTAAACTGTGCTACCGTAAAGTGCTCGACTTCGCGTGCAGGTCGTTGGGCTACCAAAGCAGGGGTGCCATCCCCTCTGCAGAGGATCAAAATTGTGATGGCATGTCTTCGGATCATCCTCAGGGATGTTTCCCAGACCGTCGCCAATAGCCCATTGTGCAGCTCTAGTGCGACGTAAATGAACTACAACAACAACAACAACATATATACATATTCAATTTAAGTTGGATTGATCGTCAAGACACGGTTCTCTGCAGATCACGGAAGTCAAGGATCACTGGCAGCGGTCAGTATGTGGGCGGGTAACCACTTGGATCAGTCTGCGTAGGGACCGAGGGTGTGTGGTATTGGTCATCGTTAAACTGTGCTACCGTAAAGTGCTCGACTTCGCGTGCAGGTCGTTGGGCTACCAAAGCAGGGGTGCCATCCCCTCTGCAGAGGATCAAAATTGTGATGGCATGTCTTCGGATCATCCTCAGGGATGTTTCCCAGACCGTCGCCAATAGCCCATTGTGCAGCTCTAGTGCGACGTAAATGAACTACAACAACAACAACAACATATATACATATTCAATTTAAGTTGGATTGATCGTCAAGACACGGTTCTCTGCAGATCACGGAAGTCAAGGATCACTGGCAGCGGTCAGTATGTGGGCGGGTAACCACTTGGATCAGTCTGCGTAGGGACCGAGGGTGTGTGGTATTGGTCATCGTTAAACTGTGCTACCGTAAAGTGCTCGACTTCGCGTGCAGGTCGTTGGGCTACCAAAGCAGGGGTGCCATCCCCTCTGCAGAGGATCAAAATTGTGATGGCATGTCTTCGGATCATCCTCAGGGATGTTTCCCAGACCGTCGCCAATAGCCCATTGTGCAGCTCTAGTGCGACGTAAATGAACTACAACAACAACAACAACATATATACATATTCAATTTAAGTTGGATTGATCGTCAAGACACGGTTCTCTGCAGATCACGGAAGTCAAGGATCACTGGCAGCGGTCAGTATGTGGGCGGGTAACCACTTGGATCAGTCTGCGTAGGGACCGAGGGTGTGTGGTATTGGTCATCGTTAAACTGTGCTACCGTAAAGTGCTCGACTTCGCGTGCAGGTCGTTGGGCTACCAAAGCAGGGGTGCCATCCCTTCTGCAGAGGATCAAAATTGTGATGGCATGTCTTCGGATCATCCTCAGGGATGTTTCCCAGACCGTCGCCAATAGCCCATTGTGCAGCTCTAGTGCGACGTAAATGAACTACAACAACAACAACAACATATATACATATTCAATTTAAGTTGGATTGATCGTCAAGACACGGTTCTCTGCAGATCACGGAAGTCAAGCATCACTGGCAGCGGTCAGTATGTGGGCGGGTAACCACTTGGATCAGTCTGCGTAGGGACCGAGGGTGTGTGGTATTGGTCATCGTTAAACTGTGCTACCGTAAAGTGCTCGACTTCGCGTGCAGGTCGTTGGGCTACCAAAGCAGGGGTGCCATCCCCTCTGCAGAGGATCAAAATTGTGATGGCATGTCTTCGGATCATCCTCAGGGATGTTTCCCAGACCATCGCCAATAGCCCATTGTGCAGCTCTAGTGCGACGTAAATGAACTACAACAGCAACAACAACATATATACATATTCAATTTAAGTTGGATTGATCGTCAAGACACGGTTCTCTGCAGATCACGGAAGTCAAGCATCACTGGCAGCGGTCAGTATGTGGGCGGGTAACCACTTGGATCACTCTGCGTAGGGACCGAGGGTGTGTGGTATTGGTCATCGTTAAACTGTGCTACCGTAAAGTGCTCGACTTCGCGTGCAGGTCGTTGGGCTACCAAAGCAGGGGTGCCATCCCTTCTGCAGAGGATCAAAATTGTGATGGCATGTCTTCGGATCATCCTCAAGGGATGTTTCCCAGACCGTCGCCAATAGCCCATTGTGCAGCTCTAGTGCGACGTAAATGAACTACAACAACAACAACAACATATATACATATTCAATTTAAGTTGGATTGATCGTCAAGACACGGTTCTCTGCAGATCACGGAAGTCAAGGATCACTGGCAGCGGTCAGTATGTGGGCGGGTAACCACTTGGATCAGTCTGCGTAGGGACCGAGGGTGTGTGGTATTGGTCATCGTTAAACTGTGCTACCGTAAAGTGCTCGACTTCGCGTGCAGGTCGTTGGGCTACCAAAGCAGGGGTGCCATCCCTTCTGCAGAGGATCAAAATTGTGATGGCATGTCTTCGGATCATCCTCAGGGATGTTTCCCAGACCGTCGCCAATAGCCCATTGTGCAGCTCTAGTGCGACGTAAATGAACTACAACAGCAACAACAACATATATACATATTCAATTTAAGTTGGATTGATCGTCAAGACACGGTTCTCTGCAGATCACGGAAGTCAAGCATCACTGGCAGCGGTCAGTATGTGGGCGGGTAACCACTTGGATCAGTCTGCGTAGGGACCGAGGGTGTGTGGTATTGGTCATCGTTAAACTGTGCTACCGTAAAGTGCTCGACTTCGCGTGCAGGTCGTTGGGCTACTAAAGCAGGGGTGCCATCCCCTCTGCAGAGGATCAAAATTGTGATGGCATGTCTTCGGATCATCCTCAGGGATGTTTCCCAGACCGTCGCCAATAGCCCATTGTGCAGCTCTAGTGCGACGTAAATGAACTACAACAACAACAACAACATATATACATATTCAATTTAAGTTGGATTGATCGTCAAGACACGGTTCTCTGCAGATCACGGAAGTCAAGGATCACTGGCAGCGGTCAGTATGTGGGCGGGTAACCACTTGGATCAGTCTGCGTAGGGACCGAGGGTGTGTGGTATTGGTCATCGTTAAACTGTGCTACCGTAAAGTGCTCGACTTCGCGTGCAGGTCGTTGGGCTACCAAAGCAGGGGTGCCATCCCTTCTGCAGAGGATCAAAATTGTGATGGCATGTCTTCGGATCATCCTCAGGGATGTTTCCCAGACCGTCGCCAATAGCCCATTGTGCAGCTCTAGTGCGACGTAAATGAACTACAACAGCAACAACAACATATATACATATTCAATTTAAGTTGGATTGATCGTCAAGACACGGTTCTCTGCAGATCACGGAAGTCAAGCATCACTGGCAGCGGTCAGTATGTGGGCGGGTAACCACTTGGATCAGTCTGCGTAGGGACCGAGGGTGTGTGGTATTGGTCATCGTTAAACTGTGCTACCGTAAAGTGCTCGACTTCGCGTGCAGGTCGTTGGGCTACCAAAGCAGGGGTGCCATCCCCTCTGCAGAGGATCAAAATTGTGATGGCATGTCTTCGGATCATCCTCAGGGATGTTTCCCAGACCGTCGCCAATAGCCAATTGTGCAGCTCTAGTGCGACGTAAATGAACTACAACAACAACAACAACATATATACATATTCAATTTAAGTTGGATTGATCGTCAAGACACGGTTCTCTGCAGATCACGGAAGTCAAGCATCACTGGCAGCGGTCAGTATGTGGGCGGGTAACCACTTGGATCAGTCTGCGTAGGGACCGAGGGTGTGTGGTATTGGTCATCGTTAAACTGTGCTACCGTAAAGTGCTCGACTTCGCGTGCAGGTCGTTGGGCTACCAAAGCAGGGGTGCCATCCCCTCTGCAGAGGATCAAAATTGTGATGGCATGTCTTCGGATCATCCTCAGGGATGTTTCCCAGACCGTCGCCAATAGCCCATTGTGCAGCTCTAGTGCGACGTAAATGAACTACAACAGCAACAACAACATATATACATATTCAATTTAAGTTGGATTGATCGTCAAGACACGGTTCTCTGCAGATCACGGAAGTCAAGCATCACTGGCAGCGGTCAGTATGTGGGCGGGTAACCACTTGGATCAGTCTGCGTAGGGACCGAGGGTGTGTGGTATTGGTCATCGTTAAACTGTGCTACCGTAAAGTGCTCGACTTCGCGTGCAGGTCGTTGGGCTACCAAAGCAGGGGTGCCATCCCCTCTGCAGAGGATCAAAATTGTGATGGCATGTCTTCGGATCATCCTCAGGGATGTTTCCCAGACCGTCGCCAATAGCCCATTGTGCAGCTCTAGTGCGACGTAAATGAACTACAACAACAACAACAACATATATACATATTCAATTTAAGTTGGATTGATCGTCAAGACACGGTTCTCTGCAGATCACGGAAGTCAAGCATCACTGGCAGCGGTCAGTATGTGGGCGGGTAACCACTTGGATCAGTCTGCGTAGGGACCGAGGGTGTGTGGTATTGGTCATCGTTAAACTGTGCTACCGTAAAGTGCTCGACTTCGCGTGCAGGTCGTTGGGCTACCAAAGCAGGGGTGCCATCCCCTCTGCAGAGGATCAAAATTGTGATGGCATGTCTTCGGATCATCCTCAGGGATGTTTCCCAGACCGTCGCCAATAGCCCATTGTGCAGCTCTAGTGCGACGTAAATGAACTACAACAACAACAACAACATATATACATATTCAATTTAAGTTGGATTGATCGTCAAGACACGGTTCTCTGCAGATCACGGAAGTCAAGCATCACTTGCAGCGGTCAGTATGTGGGCGGGTAACCACTTGGATCAGTCTGCGTAGGGACCGAGGGTGTGTGGTATTGGTCTTCGTTAAACTGTTCTACCGTAAAGTGCTCGACTTCGCGTGCAGGTCGTCGGGCTACCGAAGCGGGGGTGCCATGCCATGTGCAGAGGATCAAAATTGTGACGTGATGTCTTCGAATCATCCTCAGGGATGTTTCCCAGACCGTCGCCAATAGCCCATTGTACAGCTCTACTACAACTACAACAATTTAAGTATAAACCAGCTTGTACTGAAAACATGTATAATGAAGTGTTTCCAATAAGCTTATAAAAATAAAATGTAAAATATATAAAATAAGTTAAAATATAATGTGTTTGAAATAAAGAAAAGTTATTTTTAACTCCTTTTTTTAATATACGCACCCTTCTGCCCTCGCTGAATTTATTTACAAATAAAAGCTGTTGCCTCGAATTTATCGTGCACTTTATTTACTAGGAATTTAATTTAGAAACAATATCAGAAAAATTAATGTAACATTTGTGAGAAAATATTTGTTTTGTTTGCAATTTTTTCTTTCTCTTAACTTTTTTTTCCTTTCTCTTGACTTTTAATTATTGTTTACAATTTATTTTCCAATAATATATGTCTTTGACTTAACTCGTTTTGCTCAACTCTTAACATTGTTCTAAACTTGTTACTTGAATAAATGAAAATGCAGATTTTTTTTTTTATTTTATATTTTGTGATTAATTACTATTTTTTTTTATTAGTCATTATTTGTGAATTATGCTAACAAGGATACACTGTTATAGATTAAAACTTATTCCAAGTCTTGCTACTTTAATGTATTAACATTAACCAAAATGATAATATCTTAAATTATTTTTGACATAAGATTAGTGAACAGAAAATAGCTTGAATCTCCTGTTTTTTGCGTTCCAATTATCATTAATACCGGCAATTTTCCTGTTTAATCAATGCATTTGTTAAACAGAAATCTGTATTTTTATTTTATTTTTGAAAAAGTGTTTTCTAAAACACTAAACTAACGTTTAAAAAAATGTAAATGGTTTTAGAAATAATTATTTGAAAGATTTATCAGGAAGTAGGAAAGATATTTATGTTTCACAAAAAATTTAGAGAGTTTTAAATATTATTTATTGAGAGGGAAAATTATGTTTATTGCGATAATTTATTTAAGAAGATAATTTTTGAGTAAAGAAAATAAGTATTTCACAAACTTTAAAGAAAGATTTATGGATTTTTTATTAAAGAAATGTCGTGTGTAAATATTAATAATAGTCTATGATTGGAGCAGATTGCGTGTTACTAGTTATCACTAAAATACAAATTAATAATTTTAAAAAAAACATTAAATATTTTGGTTTTAATAGATGAGCTAATTGACATACAGTTAATCACATGGATAAAAAAAAGTTCTATTAAAACTACCATAATGTATAGTAATGACATTTCTGGTTGAAAAAAACCATAGCTCTGGTTAAAAAAACCAAAACAAATTGTCGTTTTAAAAATTATAGTTTTTATTACCTCACAATTAGTAAAAAGTACAAAACTGAGTGAATTTTATCAAATAGAGGATTTTTATGCCATGCTCTAATGTATCATATTAATTCCTGATAAACTTTCGCTTTGAACAACAACGCTCAATATGAATAAAATACTTTACATATCTTATCAGCGTTGTCATGTGACAAACCAGTTTGACAAACCAAAATCTGCATATGCATAACAGGTCTTACTGTATCTTGCACTTATGCTAATTTTCACATTTTCCTTACTTTTAATTTTGTGATTGTCATGGTATCTATTATCAACCATTCTTAGCAATTGTCCAGCAGTGTCCATTCTACTTTGCTTTAATATAACTTTATTTACTTTAATATAAAGTTAAATTTAACATTTTATTGTTTTTCTTTATGGATCTTTATGACACAATAATAAGATTCAATTCAACAACCGGAAGCATAATTTGAACTTCTGATAAAGGTTGTAGAAAACTTGCACTGTTTTATAGCTGAGGTAGGTAGGTACTTTATTTACGAAGCACAAAATGGGCTATTGGCGACGGTCTGGGAAACATTCCTGAGGATGATCCGAAGTCATGTCATAGCAATTTTATTCCTTTGCAGAGGGGATGACTCCCCTACTTTGGTAACCCGACGACCTGCGCCGTTCTGTGTGCGAGGTCAAGTACTTTACGCTAGAAGAGTTTAACGCGGACCGATACCAGCACCTTGGTCCCTACTCAGGCTGGATCAAAGTGTTCACCCCCCTGCTTATTGACCGCAGTTAGTGATGCTTGACTTCGGTGTTCTACAGGGAACAGTGTCTTTAGGATCAGCTCACTGCTGGATGTTTTAAAGTTAAAGAAACTTATAGTTAAATGCATCATCGAGTTTTTTATGTATTGAGTCAAAAAATTGCTGTTATTGAATATTTTGCCTTTAAAAAAGCTCAAAATGTCTAAATAACTTTTTAATTAAACAATTAAATAAAAATAGTTTTACGGTAAACTAAAATTCTTGGGTTTCAAATCATATCATCATTAAGATATGTCTTAGAACCTTATGTAGATACTTTAATCCGCGAGTAAAATGTGTACGATTTTGTAAAATATAGAAAAAAATTCAAATAGTACCTTTTACGTTGGTGAGAAATAAAATTCTTTAAATATAACTCTAAAAAGAATATACGGTTAATGTTAACCTGTAGCTCTAAAGTAAAGATGTATGGTTAATGTATGGATAAAGAAAATATATATGTTAAACAAACAACTAAGGTTAACGATGGAAGTTTAAACGAATTCGAATTGTATTATGGTTCAACATTGGACAGGAGGAAAAATGCTTTTCTGAGAAAGCATATATTATGTGCGTATGCTATTTAGATGATGTTTCTTACTTAAATTTACGTAGTGCATATAAAACAAAGGGTAAAATTATACATTAAATTTTTCTTTTTGTCTTGATCTCATTAAAATGAGTTTTAAGAAAATAAAATATAAAATTTTGAAAACAATTTCTTTTACCAGGGGAAAATTAAATGACTTTCTCCTATTAAGTTAATTATTTTTTTAAGCTAGAAAGAACTTATACAACAAAAATAATCGAGTTCAAGATCGACTCTAAGAGAATATTTTCTCTGCCTGTATAAATTTTAAAAACACTTCAATCTAACTGAATTATCAAAGTTCAAACATTCATTTCTGTCTCTAGTTTAAGTGGAAACAAACATTTCTTAAATTTCTACTCGAATATAAATTACCTATCAGCCAACCATTTTTGTAGCTTTCAACGATCATTTGTTACCATCATTCATCAGTTTAACGAATGAATCTTTTCCTTTTCATTGATGTCTTTGTTGTTTAAATTCATTTGACATATATATAAATATATATAAATATATTTACTCATTTCAATAAATAATATTGTTGCAAAACTTATTCTTATTTTCATACTTAAAACACAAAATGTATGAAGAGTGATTACATTAAAAAAGTGATTACGTAATATCGTAATGTATGTCGTTTTACGTAAACGTTGATTGTGTTGGTATACATTGTTTTTCATGCCATACCAATAATTTTTTATTGTTTTAATTGTTTTCTCATCAAATTAATATAAAATATCTAGAGTTTACATTATTTATTGCCATTGTTTTAAGTAAAGAAAAGCTACAATTCATGTTTTCTTTTACTTTATTCTTACTTTTTAATTAAAATACTATAGGCCGGACTAGCTTGGTTGGTAGAGTGCTGGATTCACGCTCGTGAGAACGGTAGTTCGAGGGGCCGGCCGAGGACTACTCGTGTAGTAAATGGTGACTGGTGTACGTTTAATCTATTGGGTTACAAAGTTCTTCATGTTCCTATAATAAATTATGCCTCTGGGGGCATTGGTTTAGAAATTGATAATTCGCTGGTTCAGGTCAAAATTATGTTTTTGGATGAATGAAGGGATGTATGATTAGGTCCCCCCCTGAAAAACGGGTGTGATGTATGGTTGTGGCTGAAGTCGAATTCTAGGCTATATATAGCGCCACTTGAAAACAAGAGCAATAGCACCCCTTTCCTTAATGGCCTACGACAACAACGAGAATTAAATACCATAACAGTTATGAAGCTTTCATTTTTTGACGGTGTCTAAATAAATGTTTTGTTTTTATTGCAGTATTTCTTGTTACTTTGTTTTTGAAATTCTTATAAATCATCGATAGCTGAATAAAATTGTAAAAAGTTTTGCAGCTATGGACATTAAATACGAGGGCAAACGAAAAAGTAAGAATAAACTACTAATATTCTTTATATTTTTAAAGAATACACAAAAAGGTATCTTTCCGGATGAAGCGTTTTTGTAGATGCTAAGTATTTGTATGCCCATTTCGGGCCATTTCTCGGAATGAGAGAACTCCATATTTAACGTCGTCCTCAGCTAAACTGCAATAGTTCAAGTAGAAAATGATTATATTTCCCACTCAACAGTTTTGGTAGTCCAATCTATAGTTCCTAATCCACAGTTGGCAACCAGTAATTCTATTCTTTAAGCTGAAAGAATATTTAATCGGAGAGTGACTAAGCGCCGATGAGATGCAAAAGGTTTAATGCAAAAAGGTTTATTGAGTATAGGAAGTTGATATTATATTAGTATACAAAAACTGTTACAGCGTCTACAAAAAAATTCTTTATCTAAAGTTTATTATGTAGAAAAATTGATAAATTTTTCTGTTTAAAATGATATACAATTGTTAGAAATTTCGGACTGAATGGAACTATTATATGGTTCAAATGTGCTGAAACCTTCAACACGGTGTTGAGTTGAATGTTTAGTTCTTCTGAAACTTAATTTTACTCTACTACACTGTAAAAAAAACCCTATTAAATTTACGTTAAAACATTTTCAGGTGATGTGCCAGTATAAAGCTATTTATTTCATAGAAAAATACTGTCATTTAAAAATACACGTTTTTATATATAGCAGATAATTACTGTTATTTTAACAGAACTCCGTTACTTTGACAAATAAACTCTTTTTTTTTTTAACAAAAAATTCTATAAAATAACTATGTCTGCTTTGTGGTTGGTGCAAAACAAGCTCAGCATTCGTACGACCAGTCGAATCTAATAGTCGAACTTAGTCACCTCATTTAAAGGCGCGCGCTCGGTCCGCTATTATACCCCAGCTTTAGTTTTTTCAATATGAAGAAAAACTTAACTGTTTTTAATTTAAAAGTTTTACATATCGAAAATAATATTTAAGTATAGAAATGTTTAAAAATACGGCATCCAACCCATAATAAATTTTAAGGCAATTTAACTGACCAAAAAATTATAATTAAAGAAATATAATAACCTAGTAGAGCACCAATTTGACAGTAAAATCAAATTGCAGTTTTAATGGGATACCTGCGAGTGACGCAGTGTATTTCGATCCTGATTGGTTGTTGAAACGTGGCATTTGTTAACGCTAGCATTTGTTCTTTCCATTCTATTTCGAGTACGTCAAGCTCATCAAGTATCAATTTTCACAAGTGACACATTTTAGAATCTAGGATTTTAATTCTTTCACTATATATTTCTTACTTAACACAGAGACAGGCATGAAGCCCATAGAACATAAATAAACTAATTATGCATTTAAGTTGACAAGTACATAAAACAAAAATATGACATAGTTACAATAAAATACATAAACAAATAATAAATCTAAATTAAGTAAAAGATGTAAACGATTTGGAATTATAGTTCAACAAATTCAATGTGCGATACGGCGCTGAATTTAATAAACTTCACGCTAATTAACTTTCTAACTAATGCGGAGAAACTTAGCTCAACATTAACAAGCTACTTTGCTTATAAACGATCAGCTGGAGCCGAAGTCATAGGTCACATGTGTGGGTATCTGTGATCTTCTTCTTATAGTGCAAGTATCCAATTTTATGATTTTATAAAGCATGAAATAAGAGCAAGTGTAGAAAATAACTTTAAATCGATTTAAAAAAAAGTAAAAATATCATCATGCGGTTAACAAAACTGTATGTTAAAAACTTGAATTCAAACTAATGGTTATTATCCGTTTATCATTATCATGAAAAATAGAAAAAGAAAAATATTTTTTTCAACAAAACAGTTTTAAACCACCAGATATACAGAGAAAGTCTGAAAAAAGAACAAGAATTTTTAATACTAAATTTGTATAGTCAGCATAAGCAGAATTAATTTTGATTTAAAATCGTAATTAATGTTAAATTAAAGTTAATTGGGATTATGCTTCTAGTTACAGGTGCTTATTTAATATTATGGTAATTAACGTGTTTTGTTAAAAGTTTACTTATTGTAGAAAAAAAATCTGGTTTTTGGCATGAGAACGATTTTGTAAAAGTTCAAATGGAAGGTTGAAAAAAAAATATAGAATGCCTTACTTTCGCGATGATTCTGTAACATGCTTCGCAATATTTAAAATTTATATTAAAACGTAAACTGACACCCAAAACAAAATTCCATAAATTAACATTGAATCACCCTATGATTTTTCAGCGTTAATACTTTTATCTCACATTCGTGAAGTAATGCGTGAAAGCTGTTTAAGCATACAATATTTAATGCTAAAAAAGTTAGGTTAAAACTGAAATTGAATTAAAAATGAAGAAAACCATATTTCCATACAGCTTATAAAATAGAAATAAAATAGGGAAAATGTCTACCGCAAATTGAGAATCCAAGCAGAAGGAATTTTAGAGCTTAATAAATTTTCTTAGCAAGCTTTGGACCCATGCCAAAGGGAATTTCTGCTTTTATAAATCTTGTATCTAAATTTTTTATGTTTAGAATTAATATTTTATTCTCGTATGTGAGTCATTTTTGTTCAGTAAATCAGTAAATAAAAGATTAATAATACGATTATAATATATTTTTTGGTTAAAATCTGAATTTATCAACACAGATGAACAATTATCTTTAAATATATCCATATTTTCGTTGTAGAAAATGTTGATTGAAAATATTTTTTTTCTCTTCATAATTGCATATTTTAGTTAATGTTATGCGGATTTTTTTTTTAAAACTCTTCTATAGTGATTCTTATGAATGCGTTTATTATTATAAAATAATGATCTTAACTACGTGATGAACGTAATTAGTTTAATGCATGGTAAGAAGATTTATGAATAAAATATTCAAAAACATACTGATTATTCCTGAAAAAAAGTGTAGTTCGTATTACCATATATTTTGAGAAAAATATAAAACTGAAAAGTAACTTTAAACAAATAGATGGCTTTTCTGCCAATCTCCAATGTATCTTGATAAAATTTTACCACATTTATAAGAGTTTATCCCATATTATAAAACCATATTTATTTGTTAATTTTACTAAAACCATGCATTTCGGTAAAAATTATTGGGCTGAATTATTTTTGGTGTTCCCATAGGGTTAGACACACGGTAAATGTTACAGCAGAGGTCACCAAAGTGGTCTATATAGACCCCCAGGGGTCTATTTAACAAAAGCGGGGGTCGATCTGTGCCAGGGGGTCGAATGGGGGTCGATCTGAATCGGAAGGGTCGATTCGGGGTCGAAGAAAAAACAGTTCTTAATACGCAAATCACACATACCTAATTTAGTATGAAAAATTTGTGAATTTTTTTATAATTAACTTAATATCAGTTTCTTTATAGAACATAAATTAATAAACGTATATTTATTCGGTGAGACAAGTATTTACGTACCAGCGCGCAGTGGCACGAACTCTGCACTTCTGGTTTATAAGCCATATGCATATGTGCTCTTGTCCAAATGTCACGTGTGACGAGCATTGACGTTACAAACGCAAATATCATACGCAGTTTCAGCTATCTTTGCTAACTGTGAACAGTGTTGAATGTTTGCAGTGTCATTATTAAAACTTTTATAGTTTTGGATAATTAGTTATTGTTTTCGATAAAACCATTCGTTTAGTTTAGATATCAATTTTAATTATCAATACATGTAAAAAAGAAGGTAAGCATTAATAATATGGATTAGTACAGACCGCGACGAAACTATAGCACACTTTGTATTTTTTTACGAAAATTACAAAATTTTTGAAAATACTATTACTTCAATAATTAATTAAATGTATTAATTACCTTTAATAATTTATTAAATGTACTATTACTTTAATAATAAATGTTTAAAATCATAAAATAAATGTACAAACATAGTATCTAATAGAGTTTTATTTTAATTAACAGAAAATTACTTTTATGGGGGTCGATGGAGATTTCGAAAAATTATATAGGGGTCAATGATCAAAACAGTTTGGCGACCCCTGTGTTACAGTATTTTAATAGTTGAGACAATACTTTTTTTTTTCTCAGTGTATAATAGGGAAGTAAGACGAGAAATTAAAGTTAAGTTGCAAGAAAGGTATAATTGACGAAATTCGTAATTGTGCGAAACGTATAATCATGCCAAAGGGAAAGGTGTAATGATAATGTACCTGAAAAAAGCATTGAGTTAACATGTTATATATTATATTGAATTGGTATTTAATAATTGTAGTGGTAGTTACGCTACACTACTCCCCCTTCAAAATTTTATCTGTGATAGAATTTGATGAACGGATAATACTAGCTGATTCATTGCTTTTTTGCGAGAGTTCTGGAGGGCTATATTAAGATCACCGAACTTTGAGCGCTGATGGTGATAGCTGTGGTAAGATTACCATGTTTTGAGCGTTAGCCGTGAGAGCTGTACTAAGTTCACGGTTGTGTGCATGGTCGCTCCAGCGTTGCTATTAGCAGTCGATTGTGAGCAAGATCCCGTTGTGTATGATAGAGACTGAGTAGCAACAGCGTGAGAAGGACAATGATGCCGTCACAAATAGCAAGTCAGCTGCTCAATTTTGATCATTCCTCGAAGTAAGAGTATTCTATTCGAAGTTGGCGTAACTGCCGAGGTAGGCGAGTTCATATCACGCGGTCACCAATGTGGGGAAAGGAGTGTTATCTACGATTTCCTCCATCATCTATCAAAATTTGGTCCTAGATAGATTCAAGTTAACACATCTTATATATTGGTAAATTGGAATTGAATTATTGTAGGTGGTAGTTACTCCCCCGCCGGAGTTTTATCTAGGATATAATTCGATGAACGGATACCACTAGTTGATTCATTGACGTTTATTTTGAGAAAGACCGGCAGAGCTTTATTAAGTTCACCAGATTTGGAGCGCTGGTGATGAGAGCTGTATTAAGTTCACGATTGTGTGCGTAGTTGCTCCTGTGTTGCTATAAGTAGTCGAATGTGTGCAGGATCCTGTTGTGTGTGAAAGAGACTGAGTAGCAACAGCGTGAGGTGGAAAATAACGTAGTCACAAATAACAAGTCAACTGTTCAATATAGATAGTCCATCGTAGTAGGCGTGATTGCTGAGATAAGCGAGTTCCTATCTCTTCCGCAGGTCACAAATATAGGGACTAGAATGCCGACGATGTCAACCTTCATCTATCAAAAATGTACCTTTAAATAGAATCGAGTTAGCACGTCTTATATACTAGTGAATTGGAATTGAATTATTATAGTGTTATTTACACTACATATCTATGGGTTGCGTACCTCGTCAAACTTTTGGTGTTCATCAATAAGTTTTTTTAAAACAGATTTAAAGTTACAGCATAAGGCAACAGCAAAAGCTGTTAATTAAGTCGAATAAGTTTGTAGAAAATATAAAATACATTTTCAGATTTAACTAATTCCAATGAATGTGAAAATTTTAAGCATGTCATGAAAACCATTAATTATGGCAGAATAAATTACAGAAATTCTGAAACTGCAAAAGTCGTGCATTCTGCACCACTTTTCACTGGTTCTCAGAAAGTAACGAACCACCTTCATAAAACCACAAAACCGTGAAACTTTTGCTTAGTGGACCAAAAATAAAGGTCAGGGTCGAAGCCAAAAAAGATCCATCATATACCAGAAATAATGCTCAACATTAATATTGAGCAACCAACTCCTTAATCACCAAAATCGATTAGATAGTCTCAATTTACCACCTCTAACATTTGTTTCATAATGTTACTGACGCCACCAAAGTGTAAACATCACAAGGGATGGCACAACGCCCCTGGATGGAGCAACAAAGACTTCAAATCAGAAGTAGCCAACTCAATGTGCTTTATAGAAAACCTTAGGCGTCTATGTTACTTTCCCCGTATTTATTGATCCCCCCCTTGTCTTAGCAGCGGCGACGCTCCTGCAGATGTCGCTGAATACTGGTTTGAACAGGGGCGCCGCTGGAAACAGACAGAGGAATGCGAATCTTCGCAGGTGATTGCCGGTTATTTGTTGGTGCTCGCACTTAAAACATGGGCAAGGGAAATAGTAAACTCAAGGGGGAAGTAGTAGCCAAGCTCGCTAAGGAAACCTATTGTGAGTACTATATTTACAATGTTTTTTTTCTCTCGCTATTTCTTGGCGGAAGTGAAAAGTTTTTAGTTTTTGTTTGCTTACCTGTGTTTATGACATGCCTGGTTATTATTGTCTTTTTATTTGTTCATATTTTGTATTTTAATGTGATGGAAATTGTTTTGAAAAGAAATTTAATATTTATTAACATTTTTGCCATATAAGTTATTAAAATTCTGTGCAGCGAAAAATTAAATGTTATGTTAAATGCAGTTAATAAAAACATGTAATATTGAAAATATTATTATTTAAGTATGCAAAATCTATGTATAAAATAGTCTTAAAGACGTTAGAGTAAAATGTGGTTAATATTATTTCTGCATTTTAAATATTTAATTTAGTTATTGTAGACAGTATGTGAGGTATTTAGTAGTTAGTCAATCCAAGTCATTTTTTAAATGAACTTGCTTCAGTTTGTTTCTTACGTCATACCTAGGTTTAAGCTTGAATGAGTTGAGTGATTTTCAAAAGTAAAAACTTATTTGATTTACAAGTTGCGCTTCCTGCTTAAGTCAAAATGATACTTGAATTTTAATCCAATAATATTTCAGGAATTTTATAGAATTTAATTTGAAATTAAATGGCTCATATATACACACATATTCCTATAGTGTATAATTCTGATTTCTTTTTGATATAAATTTCATTAATTGTATGTCTATTTAAAATCTTCAGAAAATCATATCGGTATAGTACGAAAACAGTTAACTATTTAATATTTTCATTTATTCTTGACAAAAAAATATATATATGTGTGTGTGTTTTATTCCTTTCTTCTTCGCGAAATTTTTTAAATGTTAACTTAGTATATTTATTTTTAAAACATTTTTTGCTTTTGCAACACGCTGGTAAGTTTGTTTTCTGCTTTCTTTTGTTTCATACTAACTTTCAACAGAATTTTTATTTTTTGGCGATATAAACACATTATAAAGAGTAATTTTTATCTTTAAATAATATATAATTATTTTTTATTTAGAAATATCACATTTATTGTACAAGATGTGTCCTGATGAAGACCTTTAGGTTTTCTTATTATATATATATATATATTAACATTAAGAACATTATAGAAAAATTATTATTAATAGTTATACATAAATATGAAATCTAAGAACTGCATTCATATGAAGTAATTATCAGATTAAGTAATATTAGTATTTTCGCTCCAAACGAAATAACATTAAAAGATTTCCTACTTTCATCGCAATCGTTTGTTTTCCTTGTAAAGTTTAAAGTCACGTCGAGTTGCTCATTGTAAAGTCACGTCGAGTTGAGTTGTAAAAAAGACTAGCTGATAGAAGGCTCGTCCGCTAACGATGTGATCGCTAATCTTTGGACTAAAGTGGCAGTTCTATCTTTTCTTTTTGGGATCAGCATGCATGCAACTAAATATTGTCTTTCTTCAAACTTACATAAATCATAATTACGCAGTCTACTTCGTATTTCTTCTTTATTTGTAGTATACAAATAAAGATGTAGAGATTAGCTGAAACATTTTTGTATTAAGAGAAATAAAGAATAAAGAGCTTTAAGTAGATTTTGATGTTCTATTGAGTCGCAACAGTGAATTAATTTGTTTTACATTGAATTAAAAAGTTAGCGATTACATTGATTTTTAGGAAGAGAAAAAAAATATTTACATTTACTTTTTATAAAATGTAATAAAAACTAAACAATTTGTTTAATTAAATTAAAATTAGATTAAGAATGATTAAAAAAATTAAATTTCTAAAATTAAGGATATTTTAAAAGCTGGAATATAGAAAATATGTAATGCCTATTATGGCACTTATATCCTGGCAAGATACAGAAAAAAAAATTTATATATATGTATTTCTTTAATTTAAATTTATCGATCTCCCACCATGGTTACAAAAAAATTTTATGCACTAGGACACAAAATATCTACGCAACATAAACCATATATTAACATATGTATATTTATATATCAAAGCAAAAGTATTATTATTATATCCAGAAAAATTTATCAAGTACCGTTATATTTCTAAAACATATTATCAACACTCATATCATGTTATTTAATCTTGAAATGTCGGAAATAAATGTTCTGAGCTTTTGATGTAAAATGAGCTGAGTGTATAAAATGCAATATTAGTTGAGTATTGTCCTCACCTGACCAGGAGATTTTAGTGTTTCTCAAATTGGACAGAACAGTAAATGTATATTTGTTATTTTTTTCTTTATAAGTCCTTTCTTAATTGAGCAGTTTTTTTAAAATAAATATTTCAGTATGAGATAAATCTCACCTCTAAATATTTTATTATGATCATCTAAAAATTTGTAACAGCAAAAAAATTAGATTTATGTTATGAACAATTATTGTATTTTATTAAATAGCTCAGTTCGGGACATTTGCAAAATATCGTAAGTTGCATTAGCTTTTCAGATAACAAAATAATTTTGAATTGAAATGTAATATTTTGGTGTAAGTTAATGTGTGGATATACAGTTTTTAATAACCCTATTCTTATGCTCAATAAATAAAATGACTTTTTGTTCACTTTAATTTGCACTAAATATAAGGTAAATAATAAGGTAAAATATAGTTGGAGTCAGTTTTTTGTTGCTAAATAATTAAATCTCAAATTGTATTTAATATATACAATTGTATTTAATTATAAAATTTAAATAGAAAAATATTACTATTGAATAAATTATTACTTATGTATATTTATATTGTAAGAAAAACAATTAATCTCAATATCACTTAATGAGTTTTAATAACCAGCAGGTCGAAAATCACCTTAAATTATTCTGTACGTATTCCTCCATGATGAAATAAAAAGATATTGATTTGAATGAAAAAAATATTTTTACTCTCTTGGTATATATTGTCAAACAAAAATGTTACCGCCTTTACTGCAGGAAAGAGATAAAAAAATTAGGATGTAACTTTCATCAGCACAAAATTTATTTTATCTTAACAATTCTATTCCTTAACTGATAATGCAATTTATTATTGCCTTTATTCATAAAGACATTATTATTGTTATCGTTTAAATGCTCTTTCCTTTTATTCATTAATAATAATCTATCAAAATGTATTTTAAAAATTTTTCTATTGTGATTTTCTAACATTTGAATCGAACCAGTTACACCAGTATGCTTTTTATTATACTTATTCCTTGATTTTATATGAACTGTATCATTAGGTTTTAAGTATCTGAGTCTTGATTCTTCATCAATATTTTTGTTTTGTTTATATTGAGCGTCTGAGATATTTTGATAAGTTTTATCATAAATTTTGCTTAAATCAGAAAAATATTCATTCAAGTAATGATCTTTCACTATTTGTTGTACTTGTATATCGGGATTAAAAAAATAAAAAAATTAATGACAAATTTCGACCAAAATGTATCATATTAGGGGAAAATAGTGTTGTACTCTGTTTAGCACCATTATAGAAATTTTTATGAATTCTTGCTGCATTTATAAAGTTAATTCCATCTTTAATGAAAGAATTTATAGTTGATTTTATGCTATTGTTAATTCTTTCACCTACTGAATAAGCCGCAAGATGTTTACAAGTGGTGTGAATCATGTTACATCTCTATGATTTTGAAAAAAAATGAAATATTTTTTAACATAAATTGGGTTCCGTTATATATATATATATATATATATATATATATATATATATATATATATATAATTATTAACACTCAATGAAAAGTTTCATGTTTCATAATTATGAAACTTTAAAAAAATTAATGAAAAAACAATTATGCATATTTTAGACAAATTATTGTCTTTTAATGCAGTATTTAAAATAATATATTGAATCATGTTAAATATGCTATTTTGAAATATGAATAAGAAAATGTATAAGCAGTATACTAATGCAAGTAAAATATATGTAAACAACAAAAATTTCGACTGTGAAAAAGGCGCTGTAGTGGAAGTAAAATATGACTCTCTACTTTGTAGTAAGAGAGTAGAAATAAAAAAGTAAACGAACACTTTTTCGGGTTGGGCATTTCAGGTAGAAGAATTAGATGTCAGATTGTTTGAAAACAGTACTTTTGTTTTTGATTTGCTACGTATTAGGGCGCATACAAATTTTCCTTTACTTGTAAACAATACTCATGCTTTCATCAGTGGGAGCATCAGCAGTTGGAGATGGATTACGCAATCTGTGTGGATGAGTTCGTCGGTCTTCCGCACAGATTGCTGGAGATTCAAGCATAGAAGTTCTCTCTGCTTTCAAATTTTGATAACCAGATGCTCAATACCTTGGTGCCCGGCACCAATTTATGCAAAGCAGGTTAAACTAATTTTTTATAGTGGAGTTGTCATCATTAGAGTATTTAAGAATATTTTGGCCGTAGCAGATAAATTTGCGTTTCTTCCAACTGAGTAACATTTTATATGATAGAATTAAACAAAACCATTTAAAGAAAAATTGCTTTATTACTTTGAAAATATTATTAAAAACGATTTGGCCGTATAGTTATTGTAGTAAAAATAAAAATAAATGTTGTCTAAATGGGATGTAGAGATTCATTGTTCTCCCATGAAGAACTTTGTAAAGTTAATTAACTGTTAGACAGAGGGGACAAAACACCCCGGTCCTATCGCCAGGAATTCGATATAAAGCAGAATGCAAAATAAACTATAATTAAGGGGGTTGTTGAAAAAGCAAAATAAAGGGGGTTGAAGATTTTTTTATACCAGCATAGAAGGGGTTGTCATTTGTTTATTTTTAATTTCAAGGATAGGAGGAGTTCAAAAATGCTAAAAACATGCTTACGTAGTATTTTAATGGTTCCTTCAACGAAAATAAAGCTTAAAAATGAAATATTAAGCTAAAATAAATTTTATAAACTTAAGTTTATACATAATTTTATAAAATGAAAATTCAAACGTGTGAATAAATTAGACGCGTGACTAAGATGTAAAGTCAAAACATGCAAAAATCAAAACATTGAATTTCAAGACAAGATTCTTTTACATTTTGATTACCCTTATGTAACATTTGAAGAATGCTAATGACAATAGTCACGTTACGGTTAAGGGCAACGAACTCGAAAGTAAAAGTTCGTTTTAAAAAGAAATATATTCATTGTCAACGATTAGAAGCAAAGCATGGAATCGTAACCATCTTAAGACGACGAACTTAAAAGACCATTTCGAGTGACCAGTGTTGTTCAAATCCCTGATGGGCGTTGGCGAATGTAATTTTCAGTTATTAAGGATTAAGCCAAATTTGAATAGCCACGCCACGTAATAATTTCGCCAAACTTTATTATAGTCTATATCTTTATTGGAACTACCATTCCTAATGTATTTAATAGTAAAATGGATTTAAATGAGTGAAGTACAAAGATTTAATAATAATATTTATGTTTCAATAGTGTTTAAAAGAGTAATAAATATAGTTTTAAAAACTTGTACTGATATGTAGAGTCGGATTAAGTTAATGATTAATTAATTAAAGTTTAAGTTACAATTTAAGTTGTGACTGAATTTATTAAAAGGCTTACAATTCATTCAGGCTAAATTAGCCGTATGCAACATCAGTCATTCGTCATAACTGGTGAAAAAAGATTACCATTAGTCAAAATTTATATGCTAAGTAATTAGTAATAATTCGTAAGTAAATTTATTTATTAGTAAAAATTTCATATGCAAAATTAAACATCACTCATAATTCATATGGAAAGTTAGTTACAATCAAGAAAATTTTTAACAAAATATTGAACACTATTTTTTTTCTTTTCTTTTTTTATTAAATGTTTGAATAACAGGATTTACTGCAAATCTTAGACATTTTAAAATAACTCATAACTGGATAAAAATTCAAAGAAATTTGCATAAAAATTGGATAATTTACAATTTTCTCAAAGGAATAATTTACTTCACTCTACCATAGTGAAGTAAATAATTCTAATAATAGTGTTAATATATTCTGTTTTTAACAGCTGTATATTTTAGTTGTACAGACGTGTATTTAGTTTTTAAACATCACACGCAAGTATTATAAATGGCTAAAATATATTCTTGGCTAAATATTGATTAACATGGCTAAAATGTACTCCTTTCTTTAGTACTTTTGGTATGCATGACTCCTTTTTTTATTTACTTTTTGAATAAAATTATTTTTGTGAGCAAAGATTTATTTTTTAATTTCAAAAATTTATTATAGTTTTAAAAGAACTTACAGCTGAAAAATGAACAAAGAGACATTACTGTTTTTGCTTATTTTTTTAAATAAGTTTTTTAAAAGCGAAAATTAAATTATTTTAAAATTTAGAAAAGTAACCAACTTACTGCCGATGAGCATTTTACTGGTAGAATATAGTTATTTTAAAGCACATTGTTTTTTTTAAAAGTATTTTTTGATTGATAGACAAGAAGAGTTTAGATTATTTTCTTTAAAATAATCTTATTAAAATTCTGCATAAATCTAAGATAATTTTGATGCTAATCAAGATAATTTTTAACAAATAAAGAATATTATTGTAACAAAAATAACTATTTAGTTATAATAATATACCTAATTATAGTTTAGTATATGTAGTTTGTTGGATCAAATGAAAAGGATTCTCGCAACAGCCTGTTTGTTGGTCAGGGGTGTCATGGAGGATAGTCATGGGGGTCATGACCAACAGCATGATTATGGCAATGCGATCAGCACTGAGCACATACAGATGGATGGGCTCCCTGACTAGCTAATACCCATCGACCTGAAGCTGGATGGGCTTCATGCCTCCACTGGGTATCGAACTCTAGCTCTTCACAATGACAGCCAAGTGCTTTAACCACTGAGCGATCGCGGTTCAGTTTGTTGAATTAATAAAACTAAACTTAAATTTATATAAAAAAATAATATCTAACATTCAAAGGACAAGAAATGTTTTTGAGCTGTAGTAATGTAATGAAAAATAGATGACATCGATTAATAATACTGTAAATTAAAATTTACATTGTATTTTTCCCTTAAATAACATATAGGATATTTTGTTTTCTATTTAAAAATCATGGGAATAGTGACCTGAGGTTATGGAATATGGAAAACCTGAGAAAACTGAACTGTCAGGACATAAATTGATAAAACTATGGCGTATAAAAAAATAAAAATTGGAAGAAAAAAAAATTTGTGTTTTTGGTTGTTTGACGATTTATTAATTTAATATATTATCAATGAAAATTCCTTCGTCATGATATAAAAATGTATCTAAATATGCCGACCAATAAAACTATATTAGCAAGACATATCTTTAAAATTAGAAATTTATTTAGTTATTTATTTAAAAATAATAATTTATCATCAAGTAAACCATATTTATCTCAAACATTTTTATCAATATCCTTATGAGCTATTATGAAAAATAATATGAGTATATATCAGTTGTATGTTTATGTAATATGTACGTGTTTCAAAGTAACCAGTCTTTCTATATCATCATATCAGTAGTATAATTATGAAATATGAAGGTGTTTCAAAAAAATTCTTTCTAAATCATCATTAATATACATTTTTAGAATCATAGATAAGTCGTAGTGGTCAGGGAGATGACCTCTTATCAGAAAGGTTCTGGGTTTAAAACCCGGATAAGGCATGGATGCTTTTTCATTCTCTGAATTATGTGTCCTTACTGTGAGAGCAACATTGGACCACTTAATATGGTGCCCTTCAAAGAGAGGCCAACAAATATTCCCTACTGATACCTGAATGACAACTGTCAATCGGATGGGCATTGGAAAAAAAAAAGAACCATAGATAAAAATAAAGATTTTTAATGTATATACATTTTGTGATTAAAAATAACAAATTAATATTAAGAAGTGGAAAAAATAGCAATATTACTAAAATTTGAAAAATTAGTGCTGAAGAAGACGGGACTGGAAATATTAGGACCTGTTTGATTGATGAAGAAAACAGAAAGAAATTAAATTGTGATTATTCGAATAACCTCAAAGTTTTATAGAGCAATCAAGCTTTTTTTTGATGTTGTTAAATCAATAACGCAATGTTGCTACAATTTTATTAATATGGTTTCGGCAGATTTTATTGCAGTTTTGTTTTCTTAGTTTATTACAAGTTTGGGACCCTTAACAAATAATCTATTTTTACTATCTTTCTGACAAAGGTTTTAAAATTATATATTAAGGATATTGGTTTTGGATGTTGTTAATATACTTTTTTTTTGATATTTTTTATCAACAGTGAAATTTTGTTATACCTTAATAACATAGAATCTGCGGATTTTGATAACAGTTTTATTTTACTTAGTTATTAATTAGTTTGTGACTCCTGACAAATAAACTTTTTATTTCCTTCCTGACAAAAGGTTTTAAAAATATATACTGATGATATAGTTTATGAAACTTTTTATATGATAATTATCATGACTAAACATATTTCATCATAACTAAAAAGTACCGTCATTCGGGACTACTTTGTGCAAATTCGAATTTGGCATTTTTCAAGTGCTGCTATTCAGTATTATGTTTTTTTCTCGTTAAAAATGTGTGGAATTTGAAGATAGAAGTCTCCTCTATTACTACAAAAATTTGTTTGAATTTTAAAACAATCTCAGAGTGTGTTTTGTTTATCCAATCTCAACAACTTTCCGAGAACGTTGGATGTCGAAAAATGTGCGTGGAAACTTTAGCTGTGAAATGCAAAGACGTTGATATAACAATTGTCGTAAGTGCAAATTATTTTATTTATATATTAATAAACAATTATATCATCTTAGAGTTAAAAAAATTTGAAAATTAATAACAAATAAATGGAAAATGAAAAAAAAAATGCACTGTGGGGCTACTTTGTGCAAAGTTTCATTCGTTCTTTTTTCGACAGAAAAATGGTCAGACGTTATAAAAAAATACATGAAAAGACTGACACGTACAAACTCGAAGAAATTGTGAGAAAGATTAGCCAATCGAAGGCTGTTAATAAGCGTGGTCTATACCGCGTTAAAGAGATAGAAACGCTCTGGGAGAAGTAAAAATTGCAGATTCGCGACGTGATGTAGATGCATGTTATGTTCAAATGTATCAATATTATAAATGTTAATGAATATGTAATAATTATTATTTTTGAAATATCATCCATTTCAATGTTAAAAAAAGTATATGGTTTCCTTTTGTTTAAATTCAAATGTTTTGAAATAAACATTCTTTTTAAGAAAAAATTCTTAAAAAAAAAAAAAAATGTTTTTTTAACGCTGAAAATTATTTTCAAGCTAATATCTTTACATATCTTGATGTTTTTGTCTTTAAAAATGTCAAAAATAAACTTTTTTAACAATTTTATATCAATATTTTACTAAAAACATGATTATTAAACTGAATTCTTATCGCTGCACAAAGTAGCCCCATTTGGGGGTTACTTTGTGCAAGGTATGTTTTGACTTATTATTCGTAAATATTACATACAAATAATTCCAATATTGAACAAATTCACTCGCACAAATTCACAAATTCAGTCCAGTTATGAATTTAATATCGATAAATTTTACTAAAGTTTGAATTAACATTGTTTTTTTACATGTCAAAGTTCAAAAACTGCGAAATCCTGCACAAAGTAGCCCCGAATGACGGTAACCAAAAAAATTTTTTTTTCACACGATGCAAAGTTAACATGTTCAAACATTGTTTGAATTTAAAGTTTTACGCTTTCACTTATTTTTTTACTGATGCATCAGACATTTAATTAAATTAGCGTTTGAAAATAAATAAATTACTATTTAATACTTTCTTCGATCAGTTTTTTACAAAATAAACGTAGTTCAAAGAATCCAAGATTTGCACGCAATGCATACTTTTCCTCCTTTTAACATAAGTACAATTAGGCAATGCAATATTTCTTACAACGAAGCGTTTTGATAATGAAATATTTCGCTTTGTTCGATGACAATAATTTTCTGGTGAAAGAGAAAAGAATAAAAAAAGAAAAACGCAACTGGACTGATACTTTCTTTCGAAAGGAGTGCTCAGCGAGAAAATAGCGTCTGACGGAGAAAGTCTTTTAGGGTTGCTATGAAAGGAAGGAAAAATATTATTTGACAAGAAAATTGTTTGCTCTCCTGTGTGAAGAATTGAGTTTATAGTGAATCTATAGCGGTTTTTTATCTAGCAATTTATAGGGATTTCTAAGAAGAGTTTGAAATAAATTTATTTAAAGCACAAACTCATACTTGAGAGATTTACGTAATTTTTTTTTACATACATCATTCCTTTGGTTCAAATCAAAAAAAAATTGTTTAGTTTTTGAGTTTTGAATAAAATTAAAGAGCTATGCAGTTTATTGTTTATACATATCATTTGTTTAAAATACGCATGATTTGCATATTTGTTTAAAAATACTTTTGGTTCAAAGGATAATAATTTGTCAGCTATTGGGTTGATCACAAAATTTTTAGCTTATAGAATGGTGCTATTTTCATTAAACTAATTCTTGCGAAAACTCTTGTTGACATTTAAAGTAATTTCAGATTGATTTGATTTTAGGAACAGAATTAATCATTTATTCAATTATTTATTTATAATCATTAAGTACAACTAATAGTGTTTATGAATGTGTATTTATTGTTGATAATGGAAAGATAATTAACACAAAATAAGAAAATATATTGTAAAAAAACTCAGCACTGGTGAAAAAAATCTCTGGAAAACTGGGATTCCTCAAATGTTTCTAGTACCAAAATGCATACTTTAAAAAAGACTGTATCGGTATTAGATATGCTTTTGCAATCAAAGTTTCCCAGAAATTTTCTAGCAGTTCTTCAATCTCCTTCTGGTGTAGTACAAAAAATATTCTCTTATAGGTATATTAATTGTATTATTTCTAAGTAATTTCGCAGTTAATAAGTCTAACTTTTTTAACTGAAAATTTAAACTTTTACAGAGCCTGACACTTTTGATTATATTTGTTTATAGCTATAACTTCCTTTTTGTGTATATAAGTTTTCTCTAATTGATTATTTTGCCGTCATATAGTTCCCCAGGTGTGACTTTAAAATTTATGTGTTAGATTAACTTTACTGACACGTAAATTGTAGAAATTCAAAAAACCTTTATGAGATAAGTCACAGTATACTGTAAATAAATAATTATAATAGAAAATTTATTTAAATTATTATTTAAAAAATTTGGTTAATTTTTTGTATAAATGATAAAGAACTTAGTTTATCCTGAATTTACGAAAATAATGTCTTTAGAAATTTATATGGCTCCATTTATGTTGAATATAAACAAAATAAGTAACTGATATATTTGCGAAGTTTCCTGTTTTGTATGGTTAATTTGCCTTAAATTCATTGGAGTAGCAAGTTATTAACTGTGACTTACAAATTTATTGCAGTTTTTTGTAGTTCCCAGAGGAATTAATCTTGCTTCAAAATCATGTTGATAATATTAGTTTTAATTTTTCAGATTTAGCTATTTTAAAAGAAGAATATATTTGCATTATTGACTGATACGATGGAAGGAATAATTTTTTTATTAAATATGAATAAACTAATTACGTGGAGTTCTAATGTGGATTTAGATATTAAAAATGAAGATAATTACTGCATTGTTGACTTATACGATTGAAGGAATGATTTCAAATTTAGCATAAATAAACTGTTTACATGGAATTCTAATGTTTCTAAAAACATTTATTTAAGTAATATTTTTAATCAAATGAGTAGAATTAATATAAATTGTAGTATTTAGCGAAAAAGGAAACAGACAAACTTTTCCGAAATTTGATTAAAAAAACGATCCATAAATATTTTATATAAAATCATTGAGTTATTTGTATGTAATAATTATTAATGAAGTTATCAAAAATATCTTTGTTAACTAAATTTAAATTTTTACCACGTGCAAAATCTATTAGGACAAATCTGTGACTAAAAATCTTCTAATATTTAAAAAAGAATTTTTTAAATAAAAATCAAGAAATTATTAACAATTTTTGAAAAAAGGTAATACTTTCTCATTATGAAACATGAGGAACACGAGTCACATATTTCTTTTTTTTTCTTCTATATTTTCCCTCCAACGACAGATTTTTAACTCAATAGTTTATTAGCATAAAATGTCTTGTTATTAACGAAATTTGCACACTATGTATAAAAAAAATTTACTGAGATTAAACTAAAAGTTTCAAAGAAAAGTGTGTTAGGTCAAAACTCCGCTACAATAATGTTAAAATTTATTTAAACAAAACATCTTAACTAGAGTTACAAAGCACAATAAATAATTAGCAAACTAACTCATTCATAATTATAATTTCCTTCTAAGAACACAACTTTTAATGCTGACATAATACTAGGCAAGAAATTGTCTTGCACTTAGAAATTTCCTGCAGAATAATTATCTTTGTAAGCAACATTTCTCGAAGCATTTGTTTGTGGAAGATTACTGTAAAGGAAATGCCACAAACTAGACTTTTCCCATTTGTCTTACTAAATATTCTATGTGCGTTTTCCAAATTATATATCTGAGTCTCTTTGTTATTATCTATGCATATGTAATTATTTACTGAACTTGACTAAATCAAACTTTTTGGTAAGGTTAGAGGTTAAATGTTTAAAAGTTTAATAAATAATATTACAGTATGACAGTACATTGTTTTAAATTTGAGTTGGAGAATGTAATTGAAATATATTACGAAGAAGTCATAGATAATTGCAATTTAATATCAAAAAGTAATACCACGCAATTTAAAAGTCGTATAACTCAGCAAAATCTGCTTTTGAAAGTAATAAAATATAGTATTAGCATAACTTTGAAGAAAATAAACTGATAATTATTAATAAGTCTGTGACCTTTGACATTTATTACACAGTCTAGCAAAATGTGTGCTTCGTAAAAGTGACTACAATGTTATAGCTGATTTTTATATTATTCAGCAAGCTGATTTTAAATACGGTCACATAAGTCACATGAGGATTTTTCACAGAGCTTGAATATATCGACAAAATGTGCATATAAATGCATATCGATAAAATCGATGTATATCGACAAAAAATGCATGCATAATTAAATATACAACCAAACCTCCTTTATATCGACAAGTGAGGCGGTTTTTCTGAAGTATTGTTTTACACTGAATCGAATGAGTAAAGAGGGAAGTCGATAGCCGATGGGATTAATAGTTTAAAAATTATCGAAGTTTTTATGGATTAAAAGCATAATTTTGCTCTTATACTAATTTACACATCTGATTAAAATAGACAAGTTATAATTGCAAATTAAACTGTACAAGATTCGCATTAAATTAATATATACATGTTTCTTAGATTTATATAAAAATTAAATCAATTGATGGAATTAATAGTTTAAAAGCTATAGGGGTTACAGATCAAAAACTATAAATTTCTCACATGAAACTCGCATGTATTTTAAACTGGTGTTTTCTTGACGTAACTTTGACTTTATTTGATTTAAAAAAAAAAAAAAAAACAGAAGATTTGTAATTTACCTAACAGGTCTAGATAACAATCTCAAACGTCTATAATTGTTACCAATAAACTCAATATTGTTTTTATTCAATTCAGCATAAAATATGTTAGAAACAACATATCAAATGTCTTGATTCTCAAAATAAATCGGCTCCAATTCATAATACACAGTTGTAGGTGCACATCAAAAGATTGACTGAAAATTGATGATAGCTATCATATCATTTCATTTTTTTGTTTACAACCTTTTTGTTCTTCATGTAGAACTTTTGCAAAAACAAAAAATAGAGATTAAATCGTGTAGAAAATAACTCTCAGAGACTGAGCATTGTCATCTTTTTAATTCTCAAAATAAATCAGCTCTAATTTTTAATGTACATGAACGCACTCTAGGGCTACACATCAAAAGATTCTCAGAAAATTGATCATAAATTTCATATCAATTCATATTTCCTTATATACAGCCTTTTTTTTTTCAACTCCAATCAACTTTCAATGAAAATCATGTAAATTTAGAATTTCAAAATAAAAAATCTTCCTTTTATAAAAACATCTTTATATCAATTCGAAAATAAATATTCAATATGATGATTTGGAATTTTTTATTTATAATTATGTCCAAAGTAATATCTTAATATTTGTATGATCTGCTATCTCATCAAAAATGTTGTTTCTCTCTTTAACCTACATCACATCTCACTTTTATTTATAGATACACTTTAAAGAATAACATAAATAAAACAATTAGGACCATAATGGAAACTCTATTTTGTTTACATCTAAAAAGTTCTGGAAGGGATTACCACAGGAAGAAGTCAAAGTCCAAAGATTAGCTTATAGCTTACACCGAAGGACAAATAAGATTTCATAACCGAAATACTGTTTTGTTTCCATATAGAGATTTCTAGGAGGCTATCATAGGTAGAGATTTCTGGAAGATTAAAATTGTAGGTTACCATAGGAAAATATGAGAATCACTAGATTAGCTTATAGCTTGCATAGAGCTATAAATAAGAATTTAATTTTAAGGTTCAAATTGAAACTAAAGTGAAAATCAAAAGTTAAAGAGCTAAAATAAACGATAGTGAATAAAAAAGGTAGGGAGAAAATGTGTGATAAACAGCATCACACTATGTATGTTTAAGATAAATGAACTATTCAAGCACATTAAATATGGGTCCATTTTTTAAAACAAGTCATTATGTCAAATATCAAATATAAAAATACAGATAACAATTGATTAACTATATGGCAATTAACTGTGAGTGAATTCTATACAGGTAAAACCCATTCATATTTTTGTTTATTTTTATGAAAAAAAAGCACAAAATATATGGTCATAATGAAGCGTGAAATATTATTACCATCTAAAAATATGTTTAACGATGTTGAAAGGGGGAAAACACCATTAAATGATTTCATGATTTTTAACCACTCTTAAATGCGCAGGAAATGACTTGGAATGGCGATTAAAATATCCTCTATGTATTGATTTTAAGATAACAACCGAGGTGTGGTTTTTAACGAGTGTTTTTTTTTTTTTTATCAGAAGGACCCACTATATTTTGTAGAATATGAAGAAGATGTTGTCTTTCAGTCACGTGACTATCTCCTCTAAAAAATGACAAAAATGGGTGTTCGTGGCAGGGCGGGGAATTCGTACTTCATCACGTGACAGGGTGGATGTCAAATTAGAGATATGATTTATAACGAAAAAATCAAGTGTGGCTGTTATGTGGGGATAAAAGATTGCACGTGCTTTACATTCAAGAGTTTACTTTTTCGAAAATTGAAATATCACGGGTATAGATATTTTTTTAGGTGATTTCTTTCATTAACTGACAAAGTCATTCTGCCTTTTCCCTTTCCTTTTAAAAATTTCATTAGATTATGTGTTTGATTTTGATAAGGGCTAATGGATTTCACTCTTAATTTTAGTAAAAAAGTGTTTGAAACGTTTGATTGAGCAATTTTCTGCTATATAAATCTTTTATTGCAGCAACTTGACTGAGCTTCAACGCTTTTATGCTTTTATAGACAGCTATATACCTAAAAAATTCCAGGCTTTTAAACCTGTTTCTAAGTTTTGTATTTTTAACTTACCCAGAACAACTAATAAGTTCATTTTTGCAATATAATTTTTTTTATAGATACATCATTATGATTATTATAACTTATTGTAACAAATATACACTATTTCACTTTAATAATCAGTTAAAATTTAAATGGTGATCCAGTATTTTCATCAAAATTTACAGAAACAAATAATTGTGTATCTTTTATTAAATGAATGGCGTATATTTCCCCCCTCATTCACAAGTCAATTGCGATTGTTTTCATGAGAATTGCAGATATTTAACTGCAATAAAAAACACATAAATATAATTGTAATTTTTTTAATTTTTCTCTAATTATAAGAATGATTTTTTTTTTTAAAATTCTCGCACTTTCATTAGAGTAATTAGAAATTTATTTACATTAATATTAATAACCAAGTTCTTGAGATTCTGCATTGATAGTTTACTATAGTTAGAATATGATCAACTGAATAACACCATCACACTTGGAGATGCAAACCCACTAGCTAAAAACAGACCTCTATCTCAAAAGGAAGCCTCTTGTCACCGATTTCAACTGCTCCAGAAAGTTATATATAGTTAGAATAAATTATTTCAGAGGAGTGAAGATTCTCCCACACAAGACCAGTACATATGTTCCCTGCTGAAACTACTCAGCTCTTATGTTAACACCCATACACATTTTCGAGTGCCCAGTACTCATACCACATTTTCTGAAATTGGGAATGGTGCCACTCGAGGACATTTTAAGATCTGTTCTCTATAGTCAAAAGCTGGGGCTGAAGCTGGGGGCTGCAATCATACAGGCTTTCGATGGTCTTTGAAAATCCATGGACACGAAAACAACAAAAGCAAAAACAAAAATAGTTAGACGTTATATATTTTATATAGTTACTTCTACGGAGTTTCAAAAATGGAAGAGTTAGATAAATTTTTATTTTACTATTTTTTATTTCCAATTTTCAACCGAAATTTTTCGTATCCTTTCCCCATCTAAGATCACTGAAAAATAACCATTTAAAGTTCACAAACCACCGGACGAAAGACAAAAAAATAAACAGACACAAGTATTTTTAATAGTACATCCGAGCCCGGATTCTGCTCTAAATAACTAAGTTGAGTGCATCGCTGTATCGAGCTAGTTTCTTCTTTAAATACAATACTTACTAATTTGTTATGGGGATGACATAAATCCAATATATTTAACTTATATTAATTAGCTGGAATATTTAGAAGGTTACGCATAAGATTAGTTCCTTTTAAGCTCTTATAATATTCTAACTTCAGTCCGTAAAAAATATTTTAAATTTTTTTAAACAAATTTATTTTGTGTTCAAGATAAATTTTTCAACATACGTTTGGTTTCAATCCATGTTGCAAATATACATGATTTAATGAATTATGTTATAATTTTATAGGGATTTAATTTTATAGGACTAATTTTACAATTTTATAATTTTATAGGACTTTAATTATAGGGAGTAAATCAAAACTATTTAAAATAATACTTTACTTATTACTTGCATTAATATCTTTTACAGATTGTGTTTTAAATGGGAAAATACAAGGTTCTCAGAGATTTTAGCCATATTTTTGTTAAATAATACTAATGTTTAATTTAAAAAATATGGGTTTTCTATTACCCTAAACTATTTTCTTTTCAATGAAATAATAAAAAAAAAACTTAATACAATAAAACTTAAAAAAAACAAAAAACGAAAACGTCTTTAACAAAACAACATAAAAATCATATTCGTAATTTCTGCCCTCTGAGAAATCTCACTTTTGACGATTTAGTGGTCATTCAGCTGTATTTCGTTATTTTTGAGAATCATTTCGTTTCGTAATAATGTGATTTACGATGAAAAGCGAATACTCCAATATATGACAAAAATATGTCCTGAACTCGGAACCTCATCGTAGTGCATTTCGGGAGAGTGTTAACTAAAATGACGAAACTAGGACGGAGATCAGACTATCTAAAATGAAGTGCCGAAAAAACCCGACCGGTGTATGGTGGTCAGAAAATTGGCCTTGTACCAGGAAGATCCCGGGATTGACTCCTGCTTCTGGCATGAGTATATTTTATTTCTCTGTTCTATCTGTCCTGTTGCTGTTATTGGGGGCGACATTGATTGAAATAGTATTAAAAAATTTTTTTAGAGTGTGAAGCGTAACTTCTGAGTAAATTACCTTGTGAACGGCAAAATTTTTCCCCATGCCCTCCTGGAGAATGACCATTCGTCATACGGGCATCTGAAGGACAGCTTTGCTGGTCACTCTTTCAGGGACACCATATGAGGTGGATCAACGTTGCTCCCATAGTAAGGACAGATAGTACAGAGAAGGAAAGAACATCCATGCCCTGCAAGGGATTCGAACAAAGAACCTTTCTGATGCAATGCCAGTTCCCTGACTCCTACACTGGCTGGTCAGCTGAAAGGCACAATTTACAAGACACGTTTTAGATGTTCAAAAGACTTCATTGATATTCATCTTTATTCCGATTCTGTTATAATATTTATTGCTTTCTTTCCAGATATTCCAACATCGGAACTTGATTCTCAGAAAAAAATTATCGAATCAAAATGTCTTACATTCAAAAACATGGTTCAGAATTATTTTATAATAGTATCATAAGTTATTGAAAATAAAAAATATGGCTACACATATATAATTATAGTATATAATTGTAGTGTATAGTCATAGTTATCGAGAATAAAAGGATTCAACATCTCCAAAGAAATAAAAAATTAAATTAATAGCTAAAGTTTATAGAAAAGTCCATTTTGATAGCAGCGTGAAAACTTTTTAAGAATATAAATATGCACCATTGTATGAAATATCTTCCAAACGCACTTGACAAGTTATGTGTTAGATGTTCCAGAGACCTTATCTATATGCATCTTTATTGTTACTGTGACTCCATTCTTAGATTTATTGCTGTCTTACTAAATGCTCGAGCTACGGATTTTGACTGTCACAAACAAAAATATTGAATTATGAAGTTAAACATTCAGAAACATGGTTCAAAGTTATTTCCTAAAAGTATTATAAATTATAATTAAAAATAGATACATTCATTATTTCTAAAGGGGATAGAAAAAACAGCAACTTTAAAATTAAAATATTAACTCAAGAATACCTTTAAAGAACCTTTAAAGAATATAAACATGCACCTTTGTGTCAAATATCTTCGAAACGCATTTGTTACAAGTCACGTGTTCGATGCTTAAGAGGCCTCATTGATATGTATCTTTATTGCAACTGTGACTCCATTCTCAGATTTATTGCTGTCTTAACAGATACCACAGAATTCGACTGTCATAAACAAAATTATTCAATCATGAAGTCTTACATTCACAAACTTAGTTCAAAAGCTTTTTCAATCGATACGGAATTGAAGGAAAAAAAGAGGAAGAATATAAATTTGATAAAAATAAGCGAGAGCCAGAAAATAAAGAAAGAAATTCAGCCAAGAATATCTATTTTTGAGGACCAGGAGTATCGATTGCAGAAAAAGAGGGTGACTATAGCCTATGTCGTTAAAGTAAGAAAACACGTCGTATTATGTATACAGCCGGTGTTGCAGGCCAACGCTGGAAAGCACTTTAACTATCGATCATTTTAGATTGCCAAATAAATCTTCGTTCGGGATAAATCGACTGTTTGCGAATTGTCATGCGATACGCTTTGCTTTCGCATGTTCTAGGGCAGTTGAGTAACTTTTTTAAGGAACGAATGCAATTCAGGAGGAAAGGGATCTCGTATCATTTCCTACCAATTTGAGAAATGCGTTCTTGATTTAAATTTAGCTCGGAATTGAGGCAATTTCAGATTGTTCCAGATGGGTGTATATATTAATGATGAGTAAAATTTATTTCTGTACTGATTTATTTAAAGACACAATGATATTTGATCACGAAAATATACTTTAATGAGTAAGCTGCATCGTTGAAGTTTTGTTGGCAATTATTTCACCATAATTGCTCCCAATTATTATTTAAATATATATCTCAATGTTTTTATACTGCACTGTTTTAATCGGCATGAAGAAAGTTCGTCTTGTGCATGCACGTTCAGAAAAATATATAAATTATGCATGCACATTATATTTTGTACTGAGATGTTGGAACCAGAATAAGGGTCAAATTTGCTTCAACCAAGTTTAATTTGCTGCAATCGCTTTAAATGGAGCGTGTTAACCATGTTAATGGAAAACATGTTTTAGTCCAAATTGAACTACAAGTTTAAGAATCGAGAAAATATGATTTAATTCGACACAATAATAATGTAGCAGAAAATTAGGTCGATGTTATGGTTTTACAAGTTCGAAAATTTTTTATTAGTGATTTTAACTTTTATATCTAGTAATAATAATGTAAGTAGACTATAAAGAAATTTTTAACTACGCACTATTTTAGATTGCCAAATAAATCTTCGTTCTGGATAAATCATTTATTTGCGAATCGTCATGTGATATGCTTTGCTTTCTCGTGTTCTCGGGTAGTTGGATAACTTTCTTTAAGAACGAATGCAATTCAGGAAGAAAGAGATATCGTATCATTTTCTACCAATTTGAGAAATGCCTTCTTGATTTATATTTGGCTAGAAATCGAGACAATTTCAGACTGTTCTAGATGGGTATCTATAAATAATAAATGCAGTATATTTTTGTACTGATTTATTTAAAGATATAATGATATTTGGGCACGGAAATTTACATTAATGAGTAAGCCATATCGCTTAAGCTTTGGTGGCAATTATTTTACTCCAATTTCTTTCAATAATATAGTAAATGTATATTGCTATGTTTTTGTACTTCATTTTTAATTTTATTTATTTTTTAATTTTATCCTTTTTGCATTGTTCTTTCAATCAGCATGGAGAAAGTTTATCTGATACGTGCACGTTTCGAAAATAATGCATGCAGATACAACTTAAATTATGCATGCAGATACAACTTTGTAAGGTGATGCTGTAACCAAATATGGGGCAAATATGCTTCAACAGTGTTTAATTTGCATCAACTGTTTTAAATTGACCGTGTTAACTCAGTTAATGTAAGCCATATTTTTGTCTAAGTTGAAAGTTGAAGTACAATACCACGTAGTCAAGTTTAAGAAGTATGAAAATATGGTTTAATTTGACACAAAATTAAGGCAGCAACAAATTATGTCGATATTATGATTTTAAGGATCAAAATTTTTTATTAGTGTGTTTAACTTTTATATCTAGCTATAATAATGTAAGTAAACTATAATAAATTCTAATAGATCTGCTATTTAAGATTGCCATATCCAAGATTGTTCTAGATAAAGTAAATGTTTGCAAAATGATGTTGAAATACGCTGTCCTTTCTATTGCAGTTGAGTAATATTCGTATATAACGAATGCAATTTAGTAGGAAAGAGATCTCGTATCATTTCCTACCAATTGAAAATATACTTTTTTTGATTTTTCTCGGTATTAGGGCATTTTATCATGAAATTGCGGACAGATTCAGATAGTTCTGAATGAGCAGCTATAAATGAAGAATGCGGTATAATTTTGCCCTGATTTAATTTAAGATGAAGTGATATTAGAACATGGAAATTTACCGTTATTGAATTATACTCATTATAAAAGGCTGTTTACTTTCCCTTGATAGATCATACTTATTTAAATTTATAGTTAATTGTTTTTTTATTATTTGTTTTTATTAGTTCGTTTTATTTTCTCTTGCTCTAGAGTTGTTTTGTAACTTTTGTAAAGAACGAATACAATTCAGTATTTAAGAAATCTTTAATCTTTTCCTATCAATTTGAAAGACGTATAGTTTTGATTTTAAATTAAACCCCATAATTGATAAAAGGTGACAAATTTTTTTCTGATTTCATTAAAAATAGGATGAGATATGAACATGAAAATTTACTATTAATAAGCAAACCACACCATTGAAGTTTCTGGTTTACCATTGGTGTTTAATTTTCGCTGACCACTTTTAATTATTCTTTTCAGTGATCCTACAAGAATTATGTAGATAATTAAAATGAATGCTTAAAAGTTTAATCGTGCTTCGTTTTAAGTTTTAAAAGACAGTATCGTGTAATAATCAGTTTTAAAAAATAATGTAAAATAGTTCAACTAGGGATAATGTTAAGGCTGCAGAAAATGTAAAAAAAAAATAATTTAAATTTGTACGAACTTTCCAACTGTCTATTAAGCTTTAATGTCCAAAGACGTGCATAATTTGAAACTATCTACATTTTGGATTATAAATATGACTTAGTTTAAGATAATCAACTTTACGCTATACACTTTGCCTTCTCATGTTCTAGGGTAGTTGTGTAACTTTCCTAAAGTTATTTTTATTTATTATTTTTTTTAATGGCGGGCACTTAGAACTATTGTCCATTGGCCACAGAAAGTGCCAGAATTGCTAACTCTCTTTTCGTTACCCAGTGGGCACCTGCAGCGAAGCCACGGTGGTGGAGCAGCGTCGCCTACGTCACACTACCACAACCCGTTTATTGGGCGGGTCACTTTGTGTGAACACAAAGAAGAAAGGACATAGAACACAGATAGAGAGAAAGTAACATCCTTGCCTTGCCCGGGATTCGAACCTAGAACCTTTCTGATGCAAGGACAGTTCTCTGCCCACTACACAGTCCGGTCGGCACTTCCCTAAAGGTCAAATGCAATTAAGAAAAAAAAAGATTCCCTTTGAATTAGAGAAATACGATCTTGATTTTTAATTTAGCTCAAAAACGGGTCAAGCTTTGAATTGTTCTGAATTATCGTCTATGAATGATAAATACAGCATAATTTTGCTCAGATTTGTTTAGATTTTTAAAGATTTTAACACAATTTTCCTTAATGAGTAATCCACATTAAAGTTGAATACCGATTATTTTAACTGAAGAGATTTTAATTATAGTTTATAATCGTTTGATGTATTTTAAAATTTTTGTATTGTAATATTTTTTTTCATGAGCGCGTAAATGTTTTTCGCTTAACTCTATTAAATGATGCTTTTAATGCGGGTTAAGTATAATAAATAAACTGAAGGATATACCATACTATGCACTGAAATACCGACACAACACAAGGAGTACTATTTATGATTGAAAAGTATTTCTTTTTGAGGACATTTTCCCTATAAATTTTCTTATAAGAGGTTTGTTATTAATTTAAACTGCTAAGAAGAACATATTTTAAATTTTTTTTAAAAATATGTTACTCATTTATCTGATAATATATATTTATCTGTTAAAGAGCTGCAAAACCTCTTAAGTAAAATTAAAATTTTTATAACTTCTATTTAAGTAATATTTTTAAAGAAACTTTTTTCCTGTCTATTATTGCTTCATCTATGAGCAAATAATGCCCACACAACAACTAAATTATTTTATTTATGAAAATATACATAAGAAAAAAAGTGTTGAGGATCGTTTCTCGCATTCTTATTGGAGAGAAAAATTACATGTCATGGTCTTTATTATTCAAACAAGATTAAAATATGCTTCACTTCAAGCCGAATATAATTAAATAAAAACTTCAATGTCATTTACTTGATCCTTATTTTAAAGTTACTTACTAGTAATATTGTCATATTTATGTATTATTCCTTCTTAATATTATTTTCTGTTATTACTGATTTTTTCAAATTTAATTATTCAAAATTAAAAGCTTAAAAATAAAGTTTTGTTTTATCATAAAGTAATCACACAATATTATGTGATTATGAAACATTTTATGAAAAAAAAATTTGTTACCGTTTTAACTTTTTAACTTTAAATAATAAATATTTCCTTTTAAATAAGTTATATTTACTTTTAAAATAAGTTTTATACAAAACTATGTTCATTCAGTATGCATTTTAAATAATGATGTAAATTAATGAGTAGAAAATGATTATTTAAAGTTTCTAAAGCAACCTTTGGAACACGAAGAAAAATATTCAGGTAAATTCATTGCACTGAATGGTAATGGTATTTCTGGAGAAAAAAAGCTTAATTTTGGATAATAAAACCAAAATATATGGTATTTACACTATTCAGTTATCGGTAATTCTTCTGTTTATACGGCAACAATTTTCCGGTTTTCAAAATAATAATTCTTATTGACTCACATTTAGTAAAAATACAAAACTGATTAAAAAAATATAGCCTAATAAATGGTTTTTATGCTAAAAAGTATGCTGCAATTAAAATTACAAATTTTACCACATTTATCAAACTTTATCGCATATTACAAAACTATATTTTATTGTTCATTGTACAAAAATCATTAATAGAAAACTTCTGTAAAATCTACCGAGCTTTTTATGAGTTTCCATAGAGCCAGAAACATTTTACAATGATTTGGTAGTTTTAGCCATTTATTTTTTCTGTGTGAAGTAATCGCAAAGTTTCTCCATAATCTCAGATTTGAAAATTATTTAACGAGTTCTTACAGTTACAAGAACTTAATACGAATCACAAAGAAAAAAAATTGCACTGATAACTGAAAGAGATTGTTAGGTGTAATTTCAATTAGGTACTTTCAACTCAAGAAGTGGAATTATTATGTGTTACCACGTGATTTAAATCAGATTTAGCTGGATAGCTGCAAGCGACGTCACGCGTGTGTGTCGACCCTGATTGGTTTCTGAAACAATAAATGCCATTTATCTATATTGACGCCACTTGCAGGTATCCAATTAAATAGATAACTAAATTTGAGGCAGCTAATTGGGTCAATATAAATAAAATAAGTTTGAGAATCTTGTATACTTTTCAATCTTGATATAAAAATCATTTAAAAAAAACTATGAGATTGGAGTTACCAAGAAATCAGTAAATAATACTTCATTTAACTCATTTTTCTCTGTGGGAAAAGTTAAGTTAGATTCTTAGCACCAAAGAGAATTAACACAATTTTAGTATCAACAATTTAAATTTGTTCTAAATTAGATTGTTATTAGAATTTATCATACATTCTTAATAAATTATATCAAAAGAATATAACTGTTTATTTAAAGAACACTTCTAAAGATTCTTGTTCTCGATCAATCAGTCCATCTGGCAGATAGAAGTAAACTGTATTTCGTTTTAGTGTCGAACGTGATCGATAAAGGACTGGATTAATTTCCGCTGTAATATTCGGCACCGACATTCCGCTTTTTCTATTTTTGCAGCTTCTCCATTACAGGAAATTATTTCTACAAATAAAATTCTTCCCTTAATTTAAATGAATATACGGTAAAGCGAATTTTGCGGCTATTTATCTTATTTCATAAAAAAAAAGTGTTACTTGACTGCTATTGTAAATAGATGGATCTATGTTTTATTGAACATAATTTATTTTATAAAAATTGTACACTTATTGCAAAAAAAAAAAAAAAAAAAAAAAAAAAAAGAAAAGAAATCGTGTTTCTGTAATAACGGAACTATAAAATTGCTTTCCATTTTGGTAGGAAATCGTTGTTGCACTTTAAAATTACCATTACGTTGTTTTTGTTTATATATGAGCATTTAAAGTTAAAAAAATTTCTGTGGTGCAAAACTTATATTTTTGTCAAAAAATCCAATGAAATGATTTTTGCAATAATCAATATATAATTGGTGTCAAGAAAGAAATTAGAGAAGAGGAACTGTGTGGTTTCGATATTATATAAAACAATAATGCGTATATTGTCAGGAAACTTATTAAATTTCTTTTCTCGCGTTGGCAACCAGGAGTTACTGAGCTATAAGTTGGGCAATAAGTTGACTAGAAGCAATAACTTGGGTAGAAATGAGTTTTTGAGGTAAGCAATTCTTATAAACAAGCTGCTTTATATTTTTGCTTTAATTGTGCTTAATAATTTACTCATGTCACATTAATATGGAAACGCAATCTAGTTTTAATGATGCTTAATTTGCACGGAAGGCAGTTGCGTTTTATTAAAGTAGTTAATATAAACTATCTTCATTTTTACCTACTTTCTTGGTATGCTTTTTTTCTCTCCATTTTTCTAGCCCTTTGTTTTTTTTTATACAATTCATAAATTTATTTTGGACTAAAGATCTTTAAAAGGTATTCAATAAACACTGGTTTTTATAACTGCGGATACAAGTTTGAGAATATTTAAAACTTGAAATTTTTTTGAAATTCTGAACTTTGCATTTCTTTTTACTCTTAATGTACTTATTATTATATCCGGATATATTCATTATAATAGTGAAACGATAACACTTTTCTAACCTATAATGATTTATATAATAATTCATATGGCCCTATTAATCATAAATGCGACTTTTACTGAGATTATGAAAAATCAGAGTTTTTTGTGTTTTTAAAAAACAATATCGAAAGCTACACAGGCTTGATTATAATATTGATTGTTGTTGGTTTGATTATTACTTGATTTTATAAGACTTATCACAATACACAATTGAAATTAAATTATGTTTAGATTTTATCTTCTTTTTTTAAAGCCATGTTGGCGATAAGGACTAAATTGAAATTGAAGAAAATCTTATAATATTCGCAAAATCTTTCAAGAGCAGCAAATTGCAACTGAACTCAGAACAATACGTTCATAAGTTCGAGTTCTAATAGCATTGCCACTTTTAAAATTTCAATATATTTAAAAACCCATATTTGTACTTTTCAGTAATATGGATAACACAAAAGCCATGGGAGCAGAATATTATTCAATATAGATAAAACTATTATGAATTTTTTATTACTAATGATTTTCTTACAATCATGTTAGCTTTTAGACAAAAATAGAGTAAATAACTTTCAGTTTTTTTGAATAAATTCTCTAAGATACTCAATATAGCGGTATAATAAAAATCTATAATACTTGCATATGAACTCACGGTATTTGCACTTTTCCTAATAATTTCTCACTTACGTTTATGAATTATATTTCAAATTTAATATATCTATTTGTAAAAGGAAAATAATTTATAGAATATACTTTCAGATTTTTTTATTTATTTTCATATCGAATTATTGGAAATAATAAATCCAACAGTTACAATAACTGGTGCTTTTTAGACTCTTTCTTATCGATTCCGGAGAAAAAAAAATTCTGTATTTTAGTTGCGTTGAGAGAATGCAGCAAAACTTCAAGAACTTTTCCATTAATATCCTTCCTATACAAACGCTGTGACCCTCTTTTATAAAGTATTGTTCAGTTTGCTATTTATTACGTTCGGCTTTCAAACTGTGGCATAGTTTTTATCCTTTATTTGATACATTATCTTTGAAACAGCTATTTTAAAAGCCCTGAAGCATTTCATATATACTTTTAAAAATAAATGAATTTGGAAAACTTATTGGGATATTTAATTCATAGTTCAAGGAATACAATCTATTTTAAATGTGCCGATTCTTCTGCTCATACTCAGGATTCAGAAGTTTCGTTGTGTGTGAAAAATTTTCTTTTGTAGATAAATGATCCTACAAAACTGAATATTTTTTTATATATATATTCTTTTGTCGAATTTTTTCTTTTGTGTTGCGACTGAACATTAAGAAAAACAATGAGAACTAAAAAAATGCGTATAAGAATGACTATACACGAATATATATTTATAAGGAGTAACTTATTTTCTAGCCCACCCGGACAAAAAAAAATTGAAAATGTAAAAGGAGGGAAAATATGTCCGGCCGAATCTTAACAGCCATTATATTTGCCTAATTTATATATGAAATTAAGATATACGATGCATGCAATTTAGTAATTCCTGGAGAAAATTAACACTAACCTAGATTAATAGATTTGCATAAATTGCATCATTAGTTCAGACATAGAATAAAACTTCTGAGGTTCTAAACCTGAAACAGAAATACTTATAATTTAATTAGAAAAGTGACTCAGTGCATTTGTAAAACATAAAAGGCTGTTTAAAAAACGTATTTATTTATTAGGTCACATTTAAAGCACAACCAAAACAAATTTCGACATATAAAACCAAAAGATAATACACTTCAGTTCCAATAAATAAATAACGAAATGAAATTCACACTCTATATTTTTGATATATACGATGCAAGGGATCTTGTTTTTGTCATAAATAATTTACTTCTCCCAGCCTCGCTACAATTTGTTCTTAAAACCCCGGCACCCACGATAAGTTTAACAACATAGTTGTGCTTCTCATGAACCAGTAATAAGCCGGCATCCTGCTATTATTTGGAGATTTCCTCGCTTTGTTCTTATCAACTGTCTAATTTTTAATGTCGTACTAACGATTTGATTTATAAAGGAATTGCTTTTCACAAGAAAAAAAGTAAAGAATTTGGAAATTGACGTAGCATTCATGCATCCATGACGTGAAAAAAAAAAGGAATGACGCAAGAAAGAAAAAGGATTTTTACTTCTTTTTGCAGAAAGGCTCATTAATGGCGAGGGAATATTTCACCTACGATTGTTATTTTAACTTGGTCCCCACCCCACAGGTTTCATGAAGGCTACCGAATACTGAAAAATGCTGAAAACCCAATAACTGCCATTTGCAGAGTTGGTTGATCAACCAAATTAGTTTTTACAGCAAGAGAATGTTTCCATTCATGCTTCAAAATCTGCATAATGTTAATTTTTGGATAATAAGGTGCATGCCATGGAATAGTCTTTAATTCTCTTTGATCCTCTTAGTCCCTCTTCTGAGATTGTTTTAGTTTGCCAAAGACAGTTTCAGTTGGTGGTAGAATTGGAGGATTGGTCATTGGATAATATAGGCACACCAGTAATAAGTTAATTGATCTGCAACAACGTATATTTCATGTCATGGTGGACATATCGACTATTAAAAGAAGTGGTTTATTTTATTCGGAACACTTTTAATTTACACAGTCGATATTTTTTTGTCAGGGTAAGGCTGAAATTGGGCTACTCCTTACAAATAAATATACATATAGATTCTCTTAATACACATTCTCATTTTTTCTGTTCATTTAAGATGCAAGATCAAGATGGCATCACTTTATTTTATGTATTTTTTAACAGTTAAATGTTTTTTTCACCTAGTACCTTTTTCTTTCTTTATGTTTTTTTCAGTTGATATGTGTTTGGCCAGTTGAGATTAAAATTGCTATGTTTGTTGCTATGATTCCCATAATTTTTACTTAATGTTAGACGATTACGTTAAATAATAAATTTGACATTATTAATAAGATGATAGCATTTAAAATGAAACATTTTTTACAACAGATTAAAAACATAAGATGATAAATTGTAAAGTTGAATAAATAAAAAATAAAAAATACTTTTAGCAGCAACAGACATGGTATAGCTGGGGAGCATTTACTATTTAATGAAAAGCTTTTTTTTCATCAGCTAAACATCGAAACCGTCAAATCACCGAAACTATTAATTCTAACCAAACTTTCAACCCTTTTCTAAATAGTTAGAACACTCAAATTTCAACTGGAGCTCAAATTATCATTATTTCCTTAATACCGGCAAACAATATCAATCTCTTTTTTATCCCCGATCGAAAATCACCAAATTTTATAGACAATTTTCATGGTATGACAATCTTTTTTGCGCCAAGATCTTTATCAGCTGACTAAAGTTTTCAAAAATGTACGAAAAGAGATGCGTTGGCTCAGGGTATAGAGCACTTGCCTCCCCATAAGGTGAAAAAGGTTCAAATCCCGGCTTGCACCTACAAATGTGCTGACGTAAAATATCTTAAGGGTATATGGATCAGAGGTTAGAATCTTCGTGTTATCAGACTCATCGCGGGAGGTATTGTACAGCGAATGCTGATTAGTTCCATCAAAAATTCCATCACGAAGACTAGTTTGTCTCAATGTTTGATCCAGGAGTTCATTTGTTTTCTGGGTTGGGTTAAAAATTACAAGGCTAGGAGTAGAACATTCTTAATTGTAAACTTGATTTGTTTCGGCCTTTCAACGCCGGTTATAAAATATGAATAAAAATTTTAAAAATAGAATTATAATATTCGTCTTTTTAGTTGATGGATAACGGTTTTGGAGCAAAAAGGACTATTAAGCCAATAAAGTAAAAGAAGAAACAAACGTGAAAAAAAGGAAAAGTTATTAATTTTTTTTAAAAATATTTTTTGTTTAATATGTTATAAATCACAGGAGTATATAATCAACAAACTTTCAAGATTCATAACATATTTAACTAAGAATCTTAAATAAAAGATAAAAATTTTAAGAACTATTTTTTTTACTCAACTTAATCACTTAACTAAATCATTCAAGAATGCATCATCGTAATATTTTAAATAGGCTTCTCACTATGAAAATTTGAGATCAAAATACTGTAAAACGTTCTGTTCCCTCAATGCTAATACTTTGTACCGTAAAATCCATTTTTACCGCAAAGTTTTGCGGAACTAAAATATCTGACATGCCATAATTGTTACATTATTATTAATTGTGAAATTTGTGAGCCCCTGCAATGAAATAAATATTTCTGTAAATTTCTAGCATAAAATTTTACGGTAAAAAGGATTTTACCTATGATACACTCAAAATATTTTTTACCTTAATTTGATCCCGAACTTATTACAGTGGTGGGAAGCAAGAGAAGTTTCTTTTAAAAGTATACAATTACGAGACAGTAAGACTTAATTATTTTCGCAATAGGCATTACAAGTAATTATTGCTTTTTATGTCTTTTTCTCCAGTAAATTTCACTTTAATATTTATTAATTCAAACGAAACTTTTCAAAGGAATGAACAATCGTAATGATTGATTTTTATTATTATTTTTACATATTTACGACCAGAGTTATAAAAGTTTTGAATTCCAAATCAACATATAAAATAAAGCATTTCGCTGATTTAAAGTTAAAACAAAAATAGATTAACTTGTTTTATGCTCTATAACTTAATCAGCATTTGATAATTTAACAATAACTGATTTTTTTTAAATATCCCCTGTTAGAGAATTTTTTTTTTCATTGCATGAATAATAAATCACAATATATGGCTCTGAAAATTTTTATTACATTTTACGCTGATTAAGATGGCTTATATAATTAGATTTGTTTAATTAAATATGATATGAGATTGTCGACTAAATGAGCTGGTTTTCATCGTTTTTTTTAAGTCTCGTTCAAATATAATAAAAATTTGTCATTAATCAGAAAGTGGGAACATAAAATATGTCATTGAAATGTTCAACGAAAATAGGTTTTGTTGAATGTCTCCTTTATTCGAGCTTTTAAAATAACCTTTCAGTTTTAAAAATTCATTATATGAGATTTTTTTTGTTATAAATTGAAAGGGGCATTTTATGCCTCATAATAATTTTTGAATGGATGAATTGTATTTGATATTTTTCTTGTTCTTGATTCATATTACGCTTCATAAAATTAAACGTAAGCATTTTATCTATTTAGGATAGTTATTTATGTCAGTTTCTGGTAAAATTAAATAATTAAATAATATTTTTTGTTTAAAAAATCAAAGAAAGAAAATTCATTATAAAATTCATTCATAAGTAATCGAAATTTAATTGTTAGTTTTATTTAAATACTGACGTAAAAATTTAAAATGTATTGTGATTAAGATTTTTTAAGGCAAATTTTGATGACGAAGAATAAAGTTGTTGAATTTTTTTTTAATCCTTAGAAGAAAGTTACGCGTTGTGAAATCAGTCACGCAATTTGAAAATAAACACATTCAAAATTTCAATGCGCATGAATACATAATTAAATCTTGTGTTTTAAAAAACGGGAATTAAACGAAATTTTTACATTATTTTAAAAAGAACTAATTGCATTATTTTTTTATATAGTTAAATAGGTCCCAACGTGGAAAAAAAAAATTCGGGAAGAATTACCGTACTATAGGGTCATGACATTTCTGATAAGAAAAACACACACACAATTACAATTAATTAAACAAAAACATACTGTATTTAAACTATTTATTTATTATTATTAAATTTTATTTTTAAATTTTCTGTTTATTATTAAATTTTCCGCTCATATGGTAACAGCTGAGAGGAAAATTTGGATTTAAAAAAATTTAAATAAACTATTATTTTACTAAATGTGTCATATTATGAATATTTTTATAGTTCATAATATGACACATTTAGTAAAAAATACAAAACTGAAAAGTAAATTTGACAGAATAAAAGTCTTTTTATGCAATTATCTAAGCCATAATGGTAAAATTATCAAATTTCACTACATATTTAAAAACCATATTTTATAGTTAATTTTACCAAAATCATTTCCAAAGTGCCTCGGTAAAAAGTATCCAACTTTTTGGTGTTCCCATAAAGTTAGAATCACGGTAAAATTTACCATATTCTAATAATTTTGACCATACATTTTTTTCTCAGTGTAACTTTTGAAAACGTTTGTGTACCATCAGACTCCTGTAATAAGGATACAAACTTTATCATGCATCTGTAAGTATCTATTTTTATCTAGTGATTTTATAGTCCTTAATAAAATTTTATATTTTACATTTAATACAAAGCACTCGCATATAAACCACCTATTGTGTCTTTATTCATTCAACAACTAAACTCTTAAAAGATTAAGATTTCTTAAGCTTTTCATCGAGGAGGGAACAAATCTACTGAAAACTTTGACTCTTTAAAAGAAGTACTTTAACTGTTGATCCTCAAATTGTACGTCTTTGTTAGAGGAAGAGTGTATAGCGTTAGATATCTTGAGAGAACTTGGAGCTAATGATGCTAGTTGCTGAGAAAACCCATTCCTTAGAAAGTCTTATTGCCTTCGAATTCTCTTTCTTTTCTTTGTTGCCGATCTGGGAGATCGAAGAATTATTTTTGGTCGAAGAAAAAGAAAGATTCCCAGGACCAATCCTCTTGTTCATTCCTCTAGTTGAGAATTCCACAGAATAAATGATTTTTCAAACTGTGAAAGTCTCAGATTTGTTGTTTTTATGGTTCTTTTTTTTTATTTTCTTCTCTATTTTAGGATTACAAAGCAAAGTGAAAAGTAATAAATACAGCCTCCTTTTGGTTGTAGTTTTTTTGGGCAGTAATCTTTTCGTAACTTCTTAAATTCCAAAGGTTTTTCAATGCTTGTGCATTTTTGCTGTGAAATGTTTTTGTGTATATGTAGAACTTACTGATGGTACAGCAGAGTCGTTTTTTAGAATTCATTAAAAAAATTTTTCCTGAATATTATACTTACGGATAATATCTACACTTATTACTAAACATATCTACATTTATTACACTTATTACGGATAATATCTGCACTTATTCCTAAAACATATCTCTAATTTTATTGGTGTAAAGGTTGCATTTAACAAAAAATTTAATTTAAAAAAAATACTTTTGTTAAATTATTTCCCACCTTTCTGCTTTCTAAAATCCACCAAAGTGATCTGTCACTACTCAGTGACAGTCCCTTTGGGGACTCAAGTGGCCAGAGACTCTTCAAGCAGGCCAGTCTCATATTCAGATTTGTTGATATGATGAATTTATGGATAAAAAATTTGGATTCCAGATCTGTCGAGAGAAAGTCTGACCAAGATCTACAACTACCAATAAAGATCAGTATTTGTCGATTATAGCGAGGGAATGCTACAGCTTCTAAGCTCTATTGTGGCCTCTCTACGACCTCAGGAAGCCGAGTTTTAAGAGTGTTTTTTTCTCCAGAGGGTTTTATGAGAGAGGGCTGTTTGCAAGATGATCTGCTTTTTTGTGTCTCACTAACTTCCGCCAGCCGATAAGTCCATCGAGAAAGGTGCAGATATCATAAAGATTGGAGCGTGGATCAATGGTAGAATGCTTTCTTCACAGATGAATCTCGTTTCAGTCTGACCATTGACTCCGGGCATACTTTCATATCGAGAGAACCAGAGACCAGTTCCTTGCCCTCTAATGTTCAGGAATCAACCATTATGTCAGCCTAGGTTTCTTGGCTTAGGCAAGCGTAATGTTCGATTTCTGTTTCCCCCTCCATGTCTTTGAAAATTGTATTGTAACAGGCGTGAGGTATAGAATCTTGTAGTCATTTGTTCGCCTTTTAAGATGTCAGTGGCCCTGATTTCATTTTAATGAATTGCAATATGACACCAACCAGAGCACTTCTGGTTCATTATTTTCTGGTAAATGAAGATATTTGCTGAATGGATTGGCCATCCAGATTTATAGGCCTCAACTCTATATATAATGCATGGGATGTTTTGGAGAGGAAAATTGCATCGCGTAATCCCCTCGAGGAACCATCTAGTTTCTTAAAACAGTATTATTATACGAGAGGGACAAACTGGAACTTATGAACTGCCTTATTTCCAGTATTAAATCACGGTATGAGGCTTGTATCTCTGTACGAGGAGGCCATATTTAAACCAATTTTATGCAATTCTTTCACGACTTTTCGATACCATCTTGCTCTGATGAGTGTTACGCACAATCATAAAGGTGTATTACAAATGTTGAATGGTTATTAGTTTTGTATCAACCTACATTTAAATCAGAATTTATTAAAATCAGTCTAATAGCTCTGGAGATAAAAGACCAAATATAAAAGTTCTCGTAATTTTGAAATTCAGTGTGTATTTGATGATATAGCCATACATAGATGAAATTGAAGTTCTTGACGAGGGTTGTGAAGTAAAGCAGCATTTTAAATTAAAATTTAATTTTATTAAGAACAGAACTGCAGCGTTGGAAAGTATATTGTTTACTCCCCGAGCTTTGGAAGAGAAATATTTGACACTGAAAACAAGTATACATTACTGGGTAAAATCTTAAGCACGCGGTAATTGAATTACATATAACTTGCCTACTAATAATTGAATTACATATAACTATTATCGCATGATTTAATGATAAATAATGAATTAATTAAATTTTATGTTATACCATTTCAGAGAAAAAGTTTTTGAAAGATTATTGTCTAGAAGTAAAATCAACTTTTAGAGAATACTTATTTTCCGATAATGGTATAATGATATTTAATACTTTGTGATTTTGGATAAACCGCAAACGGAGGTTTTGATAGCGGTTGCTTATAACATCAAGTGATTACTTGTAATCGGGAAAGCGTTTTTCAGGATCGCACCTCGGTTTCTTTGTAGTTATAAGACAATTCTGTATATTATACTGTTATCTAGAAGGAAACCTAGAATTTATAAAGTTTTAATCGAGAAACAATACTAAGAAACATTTTTGGGTGAATTCCTCCAAAAATGTGCAAAATCACCACCACCTAAATCATTTTTTTAAATAAATTTATTGACAATAAATTAATGTGTTCTTGATATCTAACGAATATTTCATACTGAAATCTGCTACAGAAGAATTTTGAATGAAGCATTTAATACGCTATACAATAAAGCCTGTAATAATAACTACATATTTATATTTCATTTGTTAAAAATTTGATATGTTATATTAAGGTTGATTTTACTTTAAAATTTCAAAGTTTGGAGCAAATTAAGGTAAAAACTTTACAGCAAATTAAAAAGGTTTATTTACGGGTTTCTAATTTTTTTTAACGTTTATCTTATATTTGAGTTTTCAATTTCTAAAATATTTTAAAAACTTTGTCGTGAAAGCTAACATACATAGAAACTTCATCGACTTTCTGAAAAAGTTCGTCACAATAGTCCAGTCCAATCATTGATTTCTTATAAACTTATTAGTTTTTATCGTAAAGGTAGAAATAAATGACAGAAAATCAGTATAAGACTAAAATCAATAACGTTCATTAGGTTTGTTTGTTGTTCAGAAGGAGAGAGTTTTTTTATATTTATTTTATGAATTATCTTTTATCGAACCTACTAACGTACAGGGAGCAGAATGAAAAACAGAATAGAAAAATGATTCGTCCTCTAATTTTCCTGTAATAGTATGCAATTTTAATGGTTCAAGTGATTGACTTGGAATATGCTATATTAATTAATGCTTATTTCTGTGTATTTTACAAACTCTAGGACTATTTGAGAAATTAAAAACATTTTCCACGCTATTGTAAAATTTGTTTATAAAATTAATTTTAGGCAAAATTTAAATTTAAAAAAATACTTAATCTTTTTACTTACAAAATAAGGGTTTTTGAAACGCTAACAACTAAAAAAAACTTAACATCATTTTAAATTAGATAATTTCAAATGGCTAGGAAGGCCCATCGCTTGTTCACTCCCTTCATCATCTACCTCTGTGTTGCCCCTCATTGTTTTTGTTTCTTAAAAAGCAATTTTTTAAATAAATAAATAGATATATACACCGAAGAGCCATTACATTATGACCACCCTCCATCTATAACAATGGGCTCGCCCAGGATTTTATGGTTTCTCGCCCAGGAACAATGTTTTCATCGGGCTCATTAGGACCCATAATCTTCATAAAATAATCCCCGACGTCTGTAAGCTATTTGAACATAGTTGCAGACCAGGTTCACCCATTCATGGCAACATCTTTTCCTGCGGGGGATGGTATTTACCAACAGGATAATGCACCATGTCGTAAGGGTCGAATCGTCATGGATTGGTTCGAGGAATATTCCAGTGACTTTTAAGTCATGTCTTGGCACCCAAATTCACCTGACCTTAATCCAATAGAGCATTTGGGGTCCTACTTGGAAAACCAAGTTCGTGCTGCCACGCTACCCCCTCACAATGTGAGGGAATTGCAGGACCAGTTGGTGAGCGCTTGGTACCAGATACCTCAGACTACCTATCAGCACCTTGTTGAATCAATGCCACGGCGGGTGCTAGCAGTTTTGAGGGCTAAAGGTGGTCCTACATGTTATTAGCAGGGTGGTCATAATGTAATAGCTCTTCGGTATATATATATATATATATATATATATATATATATATATGGTTGTTGACTTAATGTTGACAATAACATAGTTATAATACATATCAATATACCAGAGCCTTACTGCAAGAAGTGAGACCAATTTTTTCTCATTTGTAATGTTATCAAATCTCATTTGTAATACTATCAATAGTGAAAAAAACAATTTGCTGTCAAAAGAAAATCTTTCTCTCTCTCTATATATAAAAATAAGCATTGAAAAGTTTAAAGTTAGCTCTTCGAACCATTACGACTGGATTCAAGTTTTTGACAGCCTAATTACTAGACCAAAAGGTTATTAAGGAGTACCATGTTTTTCGCACAGGGCATTTAACTCTATTTAGTAACATTAATAAGTTGTCCGTTCTAAAGTACGGGCAAAAGTTAAAAGAAATGAGTTTCAAAATAGATAATTATGATTTAAATTAAATTTCATAAACAAGAAAGATGAATAAAAAAAATCTTACCTACACTAAAATATGGAATATTAATGCTTATTAAGAACATTCTAAACATGTTGTTAATCATAAAAGTATAGGATATAAATAACGAAGTTTTGCGGAATAGTAAATAACCCTTAATAAAAGAATATTATAGAATTTCTTAAGAATTTCACGCAAAATATAATACGTTACAATAATTATGCTCATTTTTACGATGAAGAATAATACATCGTGTTCAAATTAAGTTCTTTTTTTTGTAAAATGTGCCATTATCTTTAGCATTTTTGACATGAAATATGTATAATGAATGTAATTTATTAATCTACTAGAAGTTATATAGCTATTATTGTCAGCAATAAACAATTAGTTCTAAGGAATTTGAGATTATATGACTTTCAAAATGATGTATATGTTATCAATGTTTTGGATAGAATTTAAAGTAAAATAAAATTATAACATAGTTTCACAGATTTATTACATTTAATTTTATTAATCAATTGATTTTTTTATCATATTTTGCTGAAGTTTTGATAAGTTAATACAAATTTTTTTAAACAGCGTTTTATCATTTGTTATTGTAAAATGATTTTGCTATCAGTCTGGAATACGCAGATAAATTTAATGGTAAATAGACAAAAATAAATTATAACAACAGTATCATCAAGAGCATTATCTTTGAAAACACGATCCATTAAAGATTTCTCTTGCTGAAAAACATTTGATCTTTAAGAGTAATTGCTGTGTTTTTCCATAAATCAATACATTGGTTTGAATGATGATTAAAAATTGTTTATGGAAGTATGAGTAATATATCCTTTACTACGGGCTTTGTTTTGTATGAACAGTTGTTTCAAATAAATTAAAAATAAATAAAAATACATTACTTTAATATGAAATTTATAATAAATAAAAATACATTATAAATTTCAAATATATTACTTACTGTTACTTCTGTGAAAAAAAAAATATCTGATGTATAATTGAATACAAATTATACTCTGCGATGTATATTTGAAAATAATTTATCATTTGTAAACAGTATTCAGTGGTATAAACTGATAAATAATCAGTTGCATACACACATGTTGTGAAAATCCTTAATTTATTCATTGATTTAATTTTCTTTTATTTTATACCTAAAAGACTATGCGCTCTATTGTAGAAAAACGGTTGATATTCTTTTTCCGATTTTTATTTTACTCTGAGAAAAAAAGTATAGTAAAAATTACCAGAATATGGTAAAAATTAAAAATTACCGTGTTTTTGGTTCGATTGGAATACGAAAAAGAAAGGTAAATTTTACCGAAATGCTTTTATTAATGATTTTGGTAAAACTAAAAATAAATGTATTAACAATAATGTATGATTTTTGTAATTATCAAATGGGAAAATTTGGTAAATATGGTAATTATTTTTATTATAACTTAGAGCATGGTTTAAAAATAATTTATTTGGTTAAATATATTTTTCAATTTCTATTTTTTACAAAATGTTTTGTAATAAGAACTATAATTATGAAAACCAAAACTTCCGGTAAACAGCTGCCATATATATGAACGGAAAAGTTACCGATTGAATGATTTAAATACCGTATATTATAGTTTTATTAACCACAGTTATATATTTTTTTACCAGAAATGTCATTACCATACGATACGTTAATTTTCCCGGATTTTTTTTCTCCGAGTATAGTATTACTTTTATTAGAATTTCGAATATAATATATATATATATATATATATTTTTGGGTTTAGCAATCGTAAAGTTTATTTTACAGATTTCTTTCGAAAAATAGGAAAACATTACATACTTTAACTTTTATCTCTTTAAAAATATTCTAACTATTCTAGCTATTAACAATTATAACTATTTGAGGTTTAGTAAAATGTTAATAATTAATCTTCATCTCTAGTGGTAAAACTAACCAAGAAAAACTAAGTATTAACAAAGCAATTTATAGTATTAACAATAAGTATTTGCAAAGCAATATCGTAAAAGTATGTAACAAACTATTATTTCTATTTAAACTTAGATAATAACAATCTACTATACAGGGCTGGTTGGCTGTCAGTTTTTATCTGATCAGCAATCAATAATTGTATTTATTATATTTAAGTGTTAAAAATCATAATTTATATTATAAGCAAAAATATTATCTTAGAAATATATCTGCACAGAAACTAATTAAACTCGTTAAACTTTTTTCCGATAATTCCTTCACTGTTCTATTCTACATTTATTTTAACCAGATAATCTTTACGGACAACAAAAGGCTTCATTATGAGGAGATGACTCACCACGAACAACACCTAATGATCTTTCCCATTAGCTATTCCTGCTAATTTGCTTTTTTCTAAGTTCGTCTGGTTGAGGAAAATCAATGCTGGGCTCACCTATTAGGAAAACTTTCGTCTGGTAACTAAACAGGTGTTGGTCGAATTTTTACAATAAATGCTCCGTTTGCTTTTTTTTAAAGACAATTTACGAGCTGCTTTTCCTGCGTTGGGGTGATCCCAAGGAATTGGATCTGCATAAATATACATGCCTGCGTCTTAATTTTTTGTTATTTGTTGAGTAAAACTAGAAAACTGTAAAATGGATGGTATTACGAGAACTGAGTATAGGATGTCTCTGAATTAGTTTAAAAGTTTCTCTTATTTATTTTTATTAAATAAGTTTAGGTTGTTGAATAACATTTTAATAATTGCGAAGGAAACGATTCATCATTTTGATAGTTTTTGCACCTTTTATGTAATTATTAGATTAGTTTGGTTATTCTTGTCCAATTTTATCATATTAGTTGTGTAAGTCATGCAATATTTAAATTAACTATTGTTTTAGGAATACAAGTACAATTTTATTGTTTCATGAATTTTATTTTGATGATTTAAAAATTATTAATTATTATTTATTTACTTTCATTTATTTATTAATTGTTATTTATTTAATTTTTTTGCTTAAATTAGTAATACAGTGAATAGTCTGAATCTTTTTCTTTGAGAAAAAAAAAAAAAAAACGTTGTTCAGCAGGCATTGACTGTACCTTTATGCTGTTAAGAAAGGCACTTAAATTGTGAGATATTTTTAAAGGGCAATGAAAAAATAAAAAAAGACAATAGAAAAAAGAAATACTTTTAGAAACTTTAATTTTCTAATGATAAAATGATATGATATTTTAACGTAGTATATTTCACGTAAATACGTTCTGTGCAACCTCAGAACAATCTCAGTTTTCAACGAATCTTCCGCAGGTCATACGATGCGACTCGTATCGTTTGCGCAGACTTAATGTGCAAACGACACAGAGCTTGCGCAGATTATACGTATCTCAAAGTGTGAAAGATACGAGAAACACGATACGAGTACTTAGACGGTGAGCCATCTATAAAAAGTTATTACTTAAAAAACCGGAGATACCTTTTGAAACTGTAATTTTCTAATGATAAAATGATTTAACTCTTTTAACACCATCTTTGTTATCAACAGAGCTTAAAACATATTTACCTGAGTGTATGGATGCTACCAGAAAGTGCTAAAGCTCCCAAAAAGTAAATAATCTGGACATTGGAACGAATTTTCACACTCTGGACTTCAAGAGGCCAAATTTGATGAATAGCATTCGGCCTGTAACACGTTCAAAAATACGTTTTTGTGATAATACAAACATGACGCCCATTAATTGGATTAGCTGAACAAAATTTTTATTAAAAATTTGTACAGAAGGATGTCAATAAAATATTATTAACATCTTATATCTTTTTATCATTGTTTTAAAGAATTCTAAATGTAAATTTTTTTATTAAACATGATTTGCATTAAGTTCAAAATTAAGGGGAGGTATAAATATAATCAAAGGGTTTACTCTTAATTTTATATGAATATTTTCTTTAAGTGCTATCGAAATATTTTTTTTACTTCTAAAGTTTACAAAATATTTCATTAAGGAAACAATTTTGGATTAGTATACAGCAAAAACTGTAACAGCTGCATTTTTCTTTCTTTTTTTCTTTTTTCTTTCTTTTTTTTTTTGCCTTTTAAGGGCTTTAATGAGCTTTATTTCTTTACCTAACGTTGGAATTAAAAGGCTTTCAAGGACACACTTTAAAAGCTCGAAGAAAATCAATACCTAATTTCCAATTTTTAAAGCGACTTTTACTTCATAAATAAACGAAACGGTGCGTTGAAAAAAATATTTTATTAAGTTCATTCAGGTAATGAGAAATTTTACTCTGTCTTTACTTCTGAAGTTTTTGAGACATTTGGAGGAAGAATATGGCAAAAGTCTGGCATTTTCTTTATTGAATTTCCATGACTGCTGACTTGAAATGTCCAAAATCACCACTCTCTTCTTTTAATGCACTCCCTGAAAGCATCGATTTCATCTTTAGTCGATTGAAAATTCGCATTTTCTTTCTTTATTTTCATGGTTGCTTTTTCATTTGGCTCATTTTATTTTTGCTATTTTCTCCAACAGTTGTTTTGAATGTATTTAATTAATTCTATCCATCTCTAATTATGCTTACTCGTTTCGCCAGGTGGCGTGTAATTATTATTCGACATAAGAGTTTATTACTTGAAGGTTTGATTAGTAAACCTGTGTAATTTTTCTTCTTCTTTTAGTTGTGTAATTTATTTCGATTTGCCAAATAAAATGTGCTTTTGGCGCTTTTTTTAATTACTTTCATCGCTTCAAAATGCTTGGATGTGTTTTTTAAGAAAATTGCTGTTCTAAAAGGTTTCCGGAAATAGTTTTTGATACTTTTTTTTAATTATTTTTAATTTTATTTATTTGATTTTTGCTTTTATTTAAAAATAATTTGCTTTTTTAATTTAAATATAAAACTAAAATATAAATACTAAGCAAAACTTAAAAAAATATTTAGTTTTTTTGATCCGTTCTTAGTTTAGTATATGATCCGTTTACTTTCATTTAAAAATAATTTGCTTTTTTAATTTAAATATAAAACTAAAAATAAATATTAAATAAAACTTAAAAACTCTTTAGTTTTTTTTTTAATGTTGGAACACGTTCTTTTACCTTTTAATTAAAGTGTAATCAGCAAGAGTTTAAAATCTATTTATTAGTGAGGGTATTATGTGAAATTTATAATATAAGCTGCCTTATTAAATAAATTATGTTGGTTTTCTTAACTGCATTTTTATAGTGATAGGTGATGAAAAATACATGTTGAACAAAATTATTTTTTGATCAAATTTATTTGTTGAATAAACTTATCTGTTAAACAATCTTATTAGTACAACTTTATATAAAGACTTTTCCCATGTATTTCGATGCCGTAAAATGTTCTATCACGAAACTATTAAATATGTGAGTTGTAATTGAAGCGTTCAATGTTAAAAGGGGGCATGTTACAAACCTGCACCTTCGAGAAAAACCGAAAAAACTGTGTTATTTGTGGAAAGAATTTTTTATTTGCTTCTAAATTGTTAGATTCTCTTCTTTAGGCAGTCTAGAAAATAAATTATTCTATATTTGATAATCGATTATTGATATTCCAAAACCAACAAAAAAAACTTATTTTCGAAAAAATGTTACATATCCCCCTTTTAATACTTACCGCTTCAATAGTGAAAAATAGTAACTGATGTTCGAAATAAATTTTGAACGTCTTCGTTATTTGTGTCATAAAATGTTTTTTTCAGTTATAAGTTAAGCGTGTCCTTGAACTTTTTTGTTGGGGGGAGAAGCGTAAAATATATAACCATAATGTTATTATTAGCAAGTTAAACGGATAGGAACCGTTTAATCCTGCTTTAAAATGGTATTTTAGGACTACTTCTCTATATATAATCTCCTTAAATAACGTAACTAGCAGTCTTAAGATGCTGTATATTTTAATTAAGTAACAAAATAAGCAGTTTGAAACAAAACTTAACTATTAATTACTTAAAATAATATTGTTTTTAACCACCAATTTGAATATAACTCATTATGAAATATTTATAAATATTATCTATCTAATATTTGTAACTATGAATAAAAATATTATTTTTATGATATTATTGATACAAGTTTATTATGATATTTATTATAAGATATATAAGTTTATTATGTATTTGAATTTTAAAACAAAGATGCATGAAAATAAAATAGCGACTAAGTTGAAAAATGAGAAATTAAAGATTACCAACTCCATGTAAATAATTCTCTAACATTTAATACTTTTAGTTCACATGCGATCTTAAAATTATGTCTATATCAGTGCTAAAAATGTTTATATCAGAGCTAAATATTTCTAACAGTTTGGAGGATGAGTTTTGCGTGTTCTGGAGCCTGGAGGCTGCATGGAATGTCCTGTAGTGGTGAGCTGAGCTCAAAAAGTCTTACAGTTACAAATTGATTGGGTATAGGGACAATGCCTGTAAATGGTCTAGTATCTGGTGGTCTTGTTTGGAAGTATCCTCCTGTCCTTGATTTATCTTGTACGGGGTCTTGTTATTACGGAAGAGAGACGGTTAAGAACTGTTAAGAATACGAAACTGTTAAGAATATGGAATGGAAGTTTCCTAGTGAAGTTTGCCATTGCAGCTTCTTCAGAAGTGCCGATGGGGGATCTGTGGGGGATCATCACTCGTTTTCTGCAATACCCACATGAGCAGGAAACAAATAATATTAATAATAATAATGATAATGACGTTGTCTACGACGACGATGATGATAATAAATAAATAAATAAAACCACGTTAAAACTTTATCCAGTGCGCTCCCAAAGTAGAATTTGACATTTCAGCTCTTTTTTGTGACTATATTTGGTAATGTACTTTTAGGTATTTTATTCAACCAAAGATCTGGAATCTTGTTTCATTCATGTGAATGCGTATTTCTTCATTAACAATGAGTACCTTATCAGGTCTCCCTTGCTCTTAGAAATGCATCTTACCTCGACCTACCACTTATGGCAATCGTAGATTTTTCAGATTTGTTTTTCACCTTTGTTTTCCAGGCTTTCGTTAGCAACTTTGTATTTTTTTTTAAATTCTAATAAATTCTGTTTTGCTTTCCTCATTCACGTCTAGTAAGTCTTGAGAATGGGTGCCTAGTTTCGAGTGATCTAAAAATGTAGACTTTTTCCCCTTTCATAATTTTAGAAGCAAATGAGGTTTTTACATTATCTAATGTATCTTTCCGCATCAGTTTTTCAATTATTCATTTGAGGGCTTTCATATGCTTCAGGCAATTATAGTTTTAACATTAAACAGCTGTGTAAAATTTGACGCATACATAATTATTAATTAATTAAAGACAAAAATAACAATTAAACAAAAGTTTAGCAATTAAAATTATCTTTTATTTGAACTTTCTATTCCATATTCTAGCATTTAATCCTTAAAATCTTGACAAGGAAAACACGAGGCAACTTTAATCTCATACAATCCATTGCATGGAATAAATCGTCTAAATTTTATTCTTTAAGAATATTTCCAAACAAGATTAGAGAGTTTCTGATTCTTCGAGGTAGCTTTAAAATTTTTTAAAGAAAACTATAGAAACATTGATAAGCTTAAGTAAAGTTTCTTAAGTTAAGGAACTTAAGATTTTAATTACTATTATAAATTTCCTTTTGCAAACAAAATTTTAAAAAATTTAGAGAGTGTTTCCTCTTCCCTGTAATTCATTTGTATTTTTATGGAAATTAGTTAAAATATAATTACATGTAATTTTTGTTGTTCGCTTGAATAAAATCTTATCAACTATAATATCTGATTCATTAAAATATATTTATCACTTAATTAAACAAATCAATTTTTTAACCATCACTAATAAATTTTTCATCTCCATTACTAATTTAAAAGAAATAAAAAGGGAGTTCAGGCAAACAACTAGAGAAAGCCACGAAGTTCCAATTGTCGAAAAAAAAATCAAAATATTAAAATGCAAACAAATTGAAGAGAACTTCTCCATTGCGTAATCTTAAGTTATCTTCTAATAATTTATTTTCTTTTTAATATTTTAAAACTTTCTTTTCTGTATTTGAAACTTCATGGCTTACTCTAGGTTTGTTTGAACTCACTTTTTCTACACTTTAAATTTTAAATTAGTTATAGTGGTGGCAAGGATTTTATGATAAAAAGTGTCTCTCGTGGTATGGCGTCCTTTTAAGTGGATTGGCTTGAGGATTAAATACTAGGGTTACCCGTTTGGCTGATTACTCAACTGGAATATCAGCTTCTGCTACCCTGAGCTCAATGTCAAGAAAACTAGGATGGGCATAGTAGGACATGGCGTAATTAGTGAATTTAAATAAATTGTTTTCTTTCCATCAAAGGTGTCTAAATATTTATTGGTAGACGTCAAAAAAAGTGACCAAACTCGTCACAAAATCCCATTACAGGTTTCATGTTTTTGCTCCAGGAAGGACAGTTCATTTGGTTAATCTCCATTTTCCATATCAATATATGGTGCAGCTAGTGCTGTCAACATGAAAGTATTGTAGGGTCAAACCTGTAAAACAACCACAGCCTAGAAAACAAACTGTCAACCGAAATTAGTGCAGTTGTTATCCATGCGAGTTGTTGCAAGTCCCTACGAGGAGAAACAGCCCAATGGTCACCGATATCCGATGGTGGCTAAAGATTATTGGAAAACCGAGAAAAAAAAATTGCATCACAAATCAGGCGATTTTTCATAAATTATGGAAAATGCTTTTGAAACTATGTAACTTCTTGTAAAAATAATAATTATGAAAAATAATTACGTATGAGAGAACGTATGAGAGAAGAGAAATTTTTTTGCTGTAGTTATATTGATATTACGTTTAGAGCATGTAAAACTATAAATGTTTTAAGGCAACGTCAAATTTAGCTTAAGTATATATTGCTCGAAAAAAAGTTTATCATGTTATTATTATTATTTTTCAATGTGAAACCAATGTATGGTTAAATAGATAACATTTGTTGACCAAGTCAGCTTATGTCTATGAAAGTTGATTCTGAGAAAAAATGAGTTTAAAAGTTTGAGATTTTTTAGAAATTAGCACATGATTGAAATCGTAGAAATAAAAATATACATTAATATCATAAACTTTCCTCCCCTAAAACTTTCAAACCCAATGCACAATTTTTGATGTTAAGAAAAAAGTGAAATTAGAAAATTGGGAATGTTGTACAATGACCGTTTTTTCCTCGAAATTCTTTTCCAATCAAGATTTCACAATAGAACTCCCGTCATCGTCTTCATTATACTTTTAATTGCCTGGCTTGTCTTGGCATGGACAGTAAACTTTTTTCACCAGCATGACCAATCTTCAAAGTACAATAACTCTCTGGACGAACCCTTTTTTCACGTTATTAATTTGTCAAAATTTAATATGCAACAGATGCAGATAAAATGCAGCAGACTGATATCCAATAGTCATTTTTGTGAAAAATGAACATTAACCGTTAATCCCCGTTGGTTTTCATTTACTGCGTATTACTCGAATTGCTTGAATTCTCTTAGAAATTAGTATGTAAAAAATGTTAATGCAAAAATAAAATAAATTTATTTTATATGTGTCAATCTGCAATTATTCAGTTGTTAAGGCACTTAATTTTTATTGTGAAGGACCGGGATTTGATATTTTTTGGTGTCTTGAAGCACTGTCAGCTTCATATCGATGGGCATCAGTCTGTCAGGCAAGTAACGGTGGCTTGCTTGCAATGCTGAACACATTGCTACGATCATGTTGTTGGTCACGACACCATGAACCTTTAAACTTTATGGGCTCTTGGCTTTCAAAAGTTGTTGCGGGAATGTTTTAATTTCTTTTATAAGGGATTTTTGAAAACTTCATGAGTAATGAATATTAGCAAAGAATGTTTTGGTTTAATGAATTTCAAATGCGCAAACTTTTTTTACAAAACTAGTGGCACCGAGTGTTCTAGCCTTCTAGAAAATCACTTAATTACTGAGAACTCCCAATAATAAGAAATGACATGTTTAAACATCACAAAAACTGAACAAATTACGTTTGAAAGAAACGCCCATAAGACGTGGGAGCCACATCAGAAAAAAAAATTACCTAAATTCGCATAACAGATAAACAACAAAAGCGTATATGTGAAGTAATCAAGAGGTAATAATCCTTTAGATGTGGCAATAACAGGAAAGCACCCATTTGTCCCCCACTGTTAATCAATCACATCTTTAAAATCTTGCAGTATCATTCTGCAGCATATACGGTACATGATAACTATGGTCTCTAAAAAGTGATAACCATTATTTTATATGAACATAACATCCCTATTGAAAAAAATTACCTATAAAAATATTTTATTCTGCTCAAATAGAACAAGTTTCTGTCTAAAGAAGGTAATACAATATTGAGTCCGTCTCTGAAGAAGACATATATTGTAGAGGAATGAACAAGGAGCACGAAAAAAATTTATTCAATAATTGGCTTGAATATAATTAACTGTTATAGTAGAATGCGAGCAGCCATTTGGGCAGTCCACAGAAATGTAACTACAGAATTGAAATTTAACTTGCTGAAAGGGCCGTTTTTGTTTACGAACTTAACAAGAGTTATTTTTTGAAATTCAAACTTGCTTTAAAGTTATGACAATTTAAGTACTTTATTTGAGGTTAGTTTTCTTTATTTTTTTAAATAATGACAAATTTTCCTTTTTCGTAGAAAAAAAATTATTTTTCACTCTTGTAATCTTCATTTAAAAAACTCGCGTTGGACTTGATGTCAAAAGTAACGAAAGATGAATAAATATAGCACTTAAAAAAGAAAAGGATTGAAAATTTATTCTCATTTATTACTTCTTATTGCGTTGCTTATTCTGTATTTTTAAGCTTAAATATTTTTTCACGAACAATCGACAATTTTTGAAATACAAGTAATCTCTTAATTCGTTAAGTAATAGCATATTAACAAAATGTTCTTAGATGAAATTGTAATAATTTTATATTTCTTAACAAAATGTTTTTTGTTGTTTATTTTTAAATATCGATCTTTTAGAAGAAAATAAACAATGACTGATGACAAGCGGGGAGTGGGAGTTGATGAGCAATATTATTCTTATTAAAAAAATTGTAAAATACTAAAATATATATTTAATACAATGAACGAATTAATAAATAATATTAATTACAATAAATGAGCAAATGAAAAATGTACCTTCACATTTAAAGTTATATTATAAATATTTTTACCTCCCAAAAATTTTCCTCATGTTTATTAATTTTGTTTAGATTAAACATGCATATAAATCACAATAAATATCGCAATTCACAATGTCTGTTCCATTATAAAAGAAATCTATTTGATCCATCTAAGTTTAAACTTTCGACGGAAACCTATTTATTTAATGACGAAATTTGATCGATGATTTCAACTGAAAATGCACTCGCGCTTTTGTAATGCTATCCTAATCGCTATATTAAATTTTGAGTGTTCCAGTTCTTGAATCCATTTTACAATATCCCTTATACTAAAAATCTGCTTTAATAATAAATTTTACGAGAAGAGAACTACTCAATTAACTATTTTTTTCACTTTTTCCCCCTTTTTATTTACTGTTAGAAATTTCTCTGAAAAAATGGTTAAATAACAATTTATTTAATTGTTATTTTCCACATTTAAACAAAACAGTCAAATAACCATAAATACAATGGTATTCAAACTTTTAACTGTGAGAAACACTGTTTGTTAACTGCTTTCACCTAGTACGGTTAAACAACCAGAATTTTATTTCACCAACTAGACTCAACTAATGAAGTCACTTAGTTACCTTCTGATAGGTACATATTATAGCAGAGAGGGCTAATTTGTTAATCTTATGACCAACAGAACAGGAGTTTGAGTTCCAACGTTGACAACACACTGTTTCATCCATTCCCTTTAACACATGAAAAGCTTCCAGAATCCTGCATTCCCCTATTTGTAATCTTGGGCTGTTAGAATACGGTACTCTCATTCACGCATAGAAGACAGTACAATAAAGCTATTAAACTATCTCCAATGTAGAGTTAAAGGCTTTTTTACACTTTTGAAACCATACTCGTTGTAAACGGTAAAAAACCGTGTAGTTTTGTATTCGTGGTTTCTTAATCATATTAGTTGTAATGGTTTCAAAACTTTAAAGGTAAAAATGTTCTTTGGATAAACACACTATTGCCGGTTATTTTACCATAATTTTAGAATAAAAAATTCAAAAACTATTGCCGAGTATTTTAGAAAAGAAGAATTTAAGCTGTGGTAATTTCTTAACAAAAGCATATATAAATCTGAGTTTTGAACTACGCAAAATATATTATATTAGTCCTTCTATAGAAATCTTATGAAATGTGTGAACTATTAATTATTTTATACTTTTCCGTCGATTTTCTGGAATTCTTTGCAATGACTAGGGATTTATAGATTCCCAGATTTCATATATAGAAGATAGCATTTGCATAAATACCTCAGCTTTAAAAAAAATAAATAAAAATTAAAATCTGATGTGTTGGGTGACAAATCGGTGATAACAGGCTTTGAATAATTTAAAACACTATTAGGTTCGTTACAAAATATCAAATTAATAGTATGAAACATGAAAGACTATATCCGGTGTTTATTGTTAGTCACCAAAAAATATCATTTATCATTTTCCTTCCAAGATCTCTAAAACTAATTAATCATTACTTAATCCAAAGCTTCGTATTCAAAATGATTCTTAAATATAGGTGCTGAATATTTAAATAAATTATTCGAAAGAAAGAAAATGACGCCAAATTAAAGAGACTTCAAAAGCTTATAGCAGCCATTTTCTGACTTGTAAAGGGAAAGTAATTCTTTTCCCTTAAATTAGGAAACGTGTCAATTTTATCATTGTTGCTTTTCAAAGTCTATAACAACAAACCAAGTTTATTCATCATAGGCAAAATTAGAAATTACATACATTTAATTTGCTAATGTCATAAATATTTTATGAAACTAATTCTTCCGTAACGTGTAGGTTTGGATGGGTTAAAGGAATGAATGCAATCTCTCATTTCTTCTTAATTACACATTTGGCGTACACCAGTTTTTGACATCAGGCAAATGGAACGTATACTAATTTAGACATGTCTGGAGCTTTCGTGTTAGATGATGGTGCTGAAGTACTGAATCCTTCTTTTGGACCAAGGCCAGATTTGTGCTCAAAGAACAGGAAGAGTGATGAAATGCTTTACTTGACCACCTTCAACTGACATTGACTCGTTTCAAAAGAACTGCTTCTTTATTATAGACGTCCGCAACTTCCTGAGTTTTATTGTTTAAAGATAAAGCTTCTCATGCGATTTTTAATGATTTTAATTTTGCAGAAATCTTTTTCAGATGACGTTATTTTACATTTAAATCTAGGTAAAAATCTACCAAAGGCGTTTATTTCAGTAATGAATATCTAGTTTATGCATGACCTAATAGATATTTATTCAAATTAATTCATTATTGCGGTAAAAATTAAAATGCCAAAAGTGTAGTGTCTTTTATGCTCTTGAAATTTCTAATTTAATTATTTAAAGATAAAACTTTTCAATATAGGTTGTAACTATTTTAATTCTGAAGGTTTTTGAAGACACCACTCCTTTTTTCTTCTTCCAACATTTAAGGGTTGATCACATGTAGGACGAAAAAGCTTGATAGCGACAATTTCAAAGCTTAATATTCAATTTCATCAATAATGAAGTAGAACGATAAGAATATAAGACGCGCGCACTGTAGATTGCATAGATTTGATTTACAAGTTCACGTAAGACCATCTAAAGTGGATGTAAGGTCGAGATAGAAAAGACGTATGCTGATCAAAACAACACTAATTAGTATGACCTTTAGTGGTAGAGATGATGTGCACTTCCTTCATTCCTCTGAGATAAAGTTCTTCATAGATGTCAACCATCAAAACTCTTCCACTGTCGTGAATAATTTGAATTGCAAAAAGGAATTCTAAGAAGATAATTTTGCTTTTTGCTCTAATGTTTGACAGATTTGATATCGATTTGTATGCTTTTTACAATAACTTGCGCATGATTTATTCTCTGATGTCTATCAGAAACTGTGCTCGCCATAAAAAGCAAACATTTGACGATACATGTCTACATTAACTTTATTTTTTGACATATTAATACTATTATACGTTTTCCTATTTCTGGCGCATTCATTTAAGCATTACTTAGTATTCACTTTAAATGCTATCATGTGAAATTGTTATTCAGTTATATGGAATCCTGAGCAAATTTTTCTTAGATTAGTTTATAAACTTGAGAGATAGATCAACTATAACTTTGTACATTTACGATATATGTCCAGTTTAATTATGCGTCCTAAAAATTTAGATTTAAATATCTGGATGGAATTCGGAGTTCATTTAGATTGTCATTATTATAATAATAAGCTTTTCAAGTAAGTACAACAATGTAACTGACATGTACCATGTAATATTGAAGTTAATCACGTATATACGTATATATATATAGTATTAAAAAACCATACTGTGACTATATTTTTGGCCATGAATTAGTATAATTACAAGAAAAGAATTCGTATGAAATTTTTTTTATAAATTCATCAAGAGTAATATTGGTGTGTCCAATTAAAAAATTTCGAATGAAGGAAAGTTTAGAAAATATTTCATTAAGAATAAAGTTCTTAAATAATATATAACAAAATCATCTTATTGTACAAAATAAGTAGTGTATGAAATATTTCTATATGTAATTTTTCTCTCAACTCAAAACAACTCGAAAAAAAAGTATTAAATTTAAGATTTATTTTTATTATGATAAATATTTTATGCTAAAAATATATGCAAATAATTATTTCTAAAATGTTCAATTTAACTCATAAAATTTTTTAAAAAAATCTTATCCAAAGTTAAACTTTTCTCCAATCTTAAAAGTTTCCCTCAAAATTCTTAATGTTAGATTATTATTCATTTTTATAATAAATAGTCTTTTGCGAAATAATGCAATCACATAATCTTTTAAAGTATCTTAAAACATATATTTTAATTTGAATGCATTAATAAAGTTTAAATGATGTAAACTTAAATAACTTTTATCTAAAACATTTTTGTCTTGAAAAATATTTTAAACTCTGAAAAAAAAAGCGCATAAGCCAAATGATTTTTTCATAAAAAAAGGGGAAATAGGAGAAAAATTATTTAAATATTTTATTAACCATGAAATTTTTTTCTTAAAAAAATTGATTTCAAGTTTTAAGTAATTGCTTTTTCTGTGTCTGTATGATAAGGGGAGCGGGACATAAACAATTTTCTCCTTAAATATGCTCAAACGTTGAAATTAATGGAGTTATTATGCAAAGTAATATTCGCTTACAACGATGCTTTGAACATATTTAAGACTTATCCCTTTTTTTTTCTAAGGAATTTTAGGTGTTTTTTTAAGACTTTTATCTTTTTTCACATATATTCTTTTTGGAAAAAAAAACATGCTGATATATTTATAAAGCATGGTGTATTAAATAATAAACATTTTCCGAATTTTGCTTCTGAAATTTATTAAATAATAAATTCTACAAATATACACATATATTTCCAATAACTGATTTAATAGAACAAATCATAGAGTTTATATTAGATCTAGGAAACTTTCTGAAGTTTTATTTTCATGTCCACTAAATGTTTTAAATACAAATGTAATAAAAAGAAAAAACTGCAGTAGAATATATCGCTCTTGGGCTGAAATAGTAGCACAACTAAAAAAACACGCGTTTTGGACTAAGAACAGGTGTAAATATGAAAATGTACATTCCTTCAGCAGCAATACTAACACAAGTCATAATTCAACTTGAAGGTAATCTTCGTTTAAGCAAGCTAGAGCATTTCTTATGTATTTTACTTAGCAATGAAAACTTTAAATCTACTTATCTCAAAGTTTGATTTTTTGAGTTGTGCCGCTATTGCAGTCTATGAGCAATATCAAGAATAAGACAGAGCAAAGGATGATAAAAATATATAAACTACTTTTTTGTTTGTTTCCGACCTTTAAAAATATTTCACGGAAGCCTAGAAGTTCAGTACTGGGTCGAAATTCAACCATTACTTCTTGAAAAGGGAATGAATCTTTTGTGAAGTACAGTTCGCAAAAAACTAAAAGGAATACTCTGAGATACTTTTGATCTAATAATCATATCTTCACATTTTGGGTCTCAATCTTAATGGTTCGAGGGGGTGATCTTATAAACTAATAGTGTGCTAATTAATAGTGGAATGCAATATTTTAAGTTACAAAATTAGACGTAAAAACGTACTTTCCCTGAGTAAACATACATTTTTTTCGACGAATTTTGAGTTCTAAAATATAGGGGTAGTCGCAAACTGAGAAATATAGTCCCAATAGCATGGTCAGGAAAGAGAGTCAAAGTTAAGACCCCTTGATATTAATTTTACTATTTGAATATTTTGTCAGATCCCGAAAACTTTTTAAGCGAAATGGAAAATTTCGCACAAAATATTAAATTTGTTTATCCAGAGATAATTTCATACAAGAAATAACATTTTGTGAATATTAAATATTTTTTACCTTTCATTTAATGGTTAACGGAAATTTCGGAACTGTAAGGTATGCAAACCTTTACATCGTTTTGAAGAATGCAATTTTAAATTCCGAAATTCAAAATTTGATTGAAATCGGTGGAATAGTTTCTGAGAAATTGAATTTTAAATAAACGAATTTCAACCAATTTTGCTCAAATTTTGGATTTTGCCATATGAAATTCAATACCTTATAATGATGTAAAAAATTGTATACCTTACAATACAAAATTTTTTCCACTATAATTAAAAAAATTAATACAAATAATAAATATTTACTAAAATTTCTTTTTTGCATGGAATTATCATTTTCAAGAATGTAATTTAGAATGGCAAAATACAAAGTGTGAAAGAAATCGGTCGAATAGTTCATGAAAAATCAAAATTTAAAAATCTGAAATTTAGCTTCAAAACTTCTAGACTTTAGTTTTAATTTATTGTATTGACTAAATATGAAAATATTAGAAAATTATGTCGGTTGTTTTATACTATAATTGATAAATAGCAAAATTACTATAATCACTATTATTGTTATACTATAATTGATATAATCTTTTTATCTATTATTAAAACAAAATGCAAAGCTAAAATTTTAAAATTTATTTCCATTCCATAATTTGAAATGAGCTTTGAGCTTTATACGCAATACTGATCGATTTTTGATTTTTAATGTAATGTAATGAATTATGCAAAGCCGTGCCTTATAAAAATAAGAAAAACCAATTGCTTCGTTTACCTGTTTTTATCAACTTTTTCCCCTTGCAGATTTAGTTAAGCTCATTTTCTCAATCAAGGGAAATCGTAAATCTTTTATTTGATTAAGAATACTAAAAACGGTTCTTTTATTAGAGTCTAGAAAATACGATAATTATGGTAGTGTTTGGAAAGGCTCATTAAATATAATGAGTGCAGATGGGACAATGAAAATTCATAATTATTAAAAGTATATCAATTCCTTTTTTTTTTCTGAACCATTTATTTGGCATCTTATGTGAATTATGTAATAAATTCATTAAATTCAATCATTTATTTATATTAGAATAGGCTACACAGTGAAAATGGTAAATTATTAATTTTTAATTTTTTGACAAACCTACACTAAGTGTGAATGAAATGAATCAGCCGAAGAAACTGAAATGAAAGGATGTACTTTGAAATAAAATTTTTTTGTTTCATGATTAAAGTGTTGAAATTATATGCTAATTTCCTTTTGTTTTAGTTTCAAAGTCTTGTTAACAAATTGAAAGTTTCTTAAAGATCTTATAAGCACGGTAATAATTGATGAGGCATATACTATATAATGCTAATGCAACCTTGAACAAGTTGAGCAAATCACGGTCAAAAATGTCTCTTTCATTTGTTTTTATTTTTCAGAGGGGGAGTAATCAATCTTAAATTGTTTGATTGCTATAAATAAGTTGTCGAGCAAGGTAGAGGCTTCTCCTTTTTTTAGTATTTATTGCAGGGATTCCTCATCGTGGATGGCATCCTCTGAGGAGGGATGTGTGTTTTTTCTTTATGTTTATATTTTTGTTTATGTGGTTTTTCTTCTCAATTTACAGTTTGGTGGAAATCTATTCTACAGATTCGCACAACTGATTACTGATTAAATGGAAGGTAAACAAGCATATTCAAATATAAGTCAAGTATATCCATATACAGCTGGATATTGGGCTGGTGGACTCACTGAAACTGTTTTATTTTCCGACCAGTGAAGGGGTTTCACGTTCCCTCCCTCCAGGCAAAGAATGTATAATGTGAGAAGAAGTCTAGCTTCTCCGATACGTAGCAGGGGGCCAGCAAGGTCCGTCTGTATGACAAGAAAATCGCCAAAGGTGTTTGAGCCGACGCATGCGCACATCTTTCATCCATCATAGCGTCTCTAAACTTGTTTAACAAAATTTTTTTCGCCATCTTTAAAGTGACTGTTTAAAGTGAGATCTTTAAGAGACCGATATCTATTTAAATTATATACCTGTGTTAAAATAATAAATTATATTTATTTTTTAATGATTTCGTCACAAGTAAATATTTTCCTTGTTTAATAAGTAAACCTTTTTCAAAGCCATATAAGTCTGTAAAGAACAAAAGCAGACAAGTTTTGAGTCACTTTTCATTAGCTGTTTACATGAGTGGGGAGAGACAAGGAAAAATTTGTTTGTTGGGAGTGTAGGGGAATCGGGTTGCTTACGGGGTAAGGACGGAGGGACCCTCTGTTAGGACGCAGGTTGTTTTCCTAGCAATACTTCCACACCTTGATGGAAGTAACCGTTGCCTCCGGAACAGGTTTACATGGGGGCCTATGAGAGCTGGTCTTTTTCTCACTTACATATTTTCTTTGCTCCAGGTTGCCTTTAATAAAAGGCCCCTCAATATGAAGATGAAGAGGGTTGGTGGCCTTGACTTTTAGTATAGGGTGTTGGAAGAGAAAATAGAGATTTGTCTAGAGGAAAACATTAAAAAATTTCGAAAAATAATATTTTTTTGGGGGAAAACTTTTTAAAAAAAATTCAGAAAAAAGCAACGTATTTCTTTTGACATTTTCGTCACAAATACTTAAACTTTTTGCCAAAAATAGTTACGAAGAAAAAAAAAAAAAAACCCAGCAAAAGTACTAAAATTAAAAATTAGCGAAGTGCAAGTAAAATTACATTCTTTTTACTTTTACTTTCGTTATAAGAAACGAAAGTAAAAAAATATTGCCATGTATGGACACGGCAGATACATGCAGATGCACGTCATGGCGGATACACGTCATCATGAACCTATTTCCAACCAATTAACTGTAACGTATATATTTAACTTAGTTAATGCAAAACTTTTTTCAACTCAATGACCTATCTTGATGTTAATGATGGCCAATTCTGATGAATGCCATTTATCATTTGTACCAATCGTATCATTCGCAAACATTGCAATTTAAAAGCAATGTAAATTATTTCTAGATTATTACATTAAGCTGGCAATATATTATTTGAGCGCACTTGAGCAAAAAGTTCTAAAATAACCCACAAGCACCCCCTTTGCAAAACGAAATGCATATCTAAGGCGATAAAACCCACTATTGTATTCTACAGTTTCATTCAAAAGATTCAAACAACTGCAAGATCAATAAATACAATTGGTATATTCTTTTCCGTTACATTTTTTTGTTATTTCAATAAATCAATGAAGTGACGTCATTGGAAATGATTAGAAGTGTTCGTGTCTGTGGGGATTGATTGGTTAGTCTCAAAAGCATTTGAGCGCAAGTATTGCTGCCACGCACCAATACTTAATAATGGTTCCTCTTTCACCTCGAAATTCTACATTCATTTTATTACTATCTTTTTTTTATATAGCCTATAATTTGAATTTCATTATAAAATGAATTTTAGCGAGGAAAATACTAACAAATAGTCCAAATAATTACTTTAATAGTGCTATAAGTATTATGTAAAAAGTGCTTTCTACGAAAGTTTGAATTTTATATTTTCTGTCCGAATGCGAACCAAATTTAAGCGTGGTTGATTTTTTTATTTATTTTAAAATGAGTAGAGCTATGAAAAAGTTTTTTATTTTGATATTGTTAGGAATCAGCAATGTTGAGTAATTTTTTTCTCAAACGTTTTAATGTCATTAGTGAGGTAAAACACTTTTTGAAGCACATGTCTTAGGTTAGTACAAAGAATTACTTGAATATCATGATTGAAAACCTATATTTTTAGCCAAGATCAATCTCCATGAGTTTCTTCTAGTTTTTTTTTCTTCGAGTAAGCTTAAGCATTCAGACTATCAATCACTCTTTTTAGGGTCAACAGTAAATTCATTGTTCCAAGCTCACTCTTTTAACTTTTAAGTATATTTTAAGTAAGTTTCAGTTTTCAAGTTAGAATTTTTTACCTTACGGAATCTAAAATCTCAACATTATAAACAATTTTATACTCTCCTGCGTCGAAACATTTATAACTGTTTGTTCAAACAATGTACACCCTTTTCATGGTATCACTCCTACTAAAAGAACGAGGAATAGTTAAAATTGTTTTAACCACATCCTTAATGTTTCAGGCTAAGGTGAAAATCAAAACTTTATGTTTGCAGAACATTTAAAGTACAATTTTTGCTATAGCTTCAAATTTAGCAAAATGACTATACAATATAAACTATGAAATTTAGATTGCTTATTTTAAATCTTAGAACAAGCATTTAAATAAATTAGCGTAGCGAATAATCAAGATTTTTTTTTGATTTATCACTAATAAAATCATTATTTATTTAATTGGATAAATAATACTTATTATATTACAAATTAAATATTTTGACTCAATATGTGTTACTTTATTTTTTCTTATCGAAACAGACAGGATTCTTAATAAGTTTGGATTAAAGTATTTTCAAATAGTTCTGCAAATTATGTTTTTTAAGAAATTTCATTGTCTTAGAATGATGAAGTATTTTAGAAAAAAAAAGGAATTGCAATGGGAAATAATCTTTAAAAGAAGAACGTTTAATATTCTTTCTTTATCCCTACAGGCACTTTTTTCTTTAAAGTGTTTCCTTCATTTTGAATTGTGCTTTCTTGTTCCTTTACTTTACTAATATCACAAATAAATTATCTAAAATAGAGTACATGAAACTTTCACGCAGTTACATTTACAAATAAATATATTTAAATTGCAGTTATTTTTATTTATCCTTTTGCTTAATTGTACTTGATATATTCCCAAATCAACATTGTATGTTAGAAAATTACAATAACGTTTTTATTTTGAACTAAAATGACATTTTTAAAAACATTTCATTTCTAGAAAATATTACTTGCTTACATATACTTTTGAAATTTTAAAACTTTCGTACGATCAAAATATTTACTAACAGTTTTAAGGAAATGAAATCTATATGTTTCGTAGGTAAGACCGACAACAATTGGTAAGATTCAATAAGCGGAAATAGTAAATTTATTTTCAAACTGGAAATTTTCTTTTCCTTTCAAGTGGTTTAGTGAAAATTGAATTACATAAAAAAAGTAAAGATCAGTCTAATCAAACCAGAAGCTTAAGGATTTATTGTTTTAAAGTAGGAAACATAAATAAAATAGTGATGAAGTTTCAGAAAGCTATAAGTTTTAGTTTTATAGTTGATTAAAATATTTAATAAAACATTATAGCATTTCAGATTTATTAATCTGCATTCAAATAAAATATTTAAAGTGTAAAAAATGATCCTTTTTGAATTATTTAAAAAAAAATTCTCCAGAGTGTTTTATTTGAGACAGTTCTCAAACATATTACAAAAATAAGAATATTAATTTTTTTCTTCCTTACCCTACATAAATTGAAGGTCTTAATGTTATCGCCGCACAAGTCAGTTACTTGGAATTTTTAAAGTAAAGACTTAATCATATATACGTAATTATATTCGTATAATATCTGTATTATATATAAAATTTTTATAATATTACGTTTTCAATAATTGTATTGTGTATAAAAAAAGATTCAATAATAAATTAAATAATAAAAATCGTGCACAGAGAAAAAAAATCTATATGATAAAGACATTTATGGAAAAAAAAGCAATGATTCTAATTAATTATTTCATTTGGTATTTGTTCTTTATTTAAAAAAAATAATTTAGTATTTTTCCGGTCATATGATAACGGTTTCCAGTTTTCAAAGTTATAGTTCTTATTGCCCCATATTTAGCAAAAAATACAAAACTAAAATAAAACTAGCCAAATAAATGTTTTTTTATTTTTTGAAAAAGGGGGTTGAAAAGCATGTTGTTGAGAGGGTGATAAAAAATCATCAAGAGGAACTTAACCAATCAAACTTACCTTAGGCTGCTAAGGCATGATAAAGATAAGAATGATAAAGTATTGATAAGACACGATAAGAATAAAAAAGTATTTTATTCTTCGCTGGATGTCATTATTATAGTTCTATACAAAGCATAGACAATAAACTGTTTAATTGTTACACTCATAGTCGCTCAGTTTTGAGCATTTTATAGAATCACTAAATGTTCCATAAAATGTCGTGTTAACAACTTCACCGTGCATGTACTAAATCGCTTAAATTTATTTTCAAGAAAACGGGAAAAATAAACAATTCATTTTTTGCAAAGAGAAGAAAAAGACGATTTAGCTCTGAATTTCACTCAATAAGAGTTCAATATAACTTTAAAAGTCAACAGAAAAGATTTTCTGGTATTTCAATCAAATTGTTATTCCTCCGGGAATAGTCAGTTTTTTGTTTTGTTTCTGTATCACTTTTGGAAGCATAAGAAAAATATTTTCCAGAAGACGAAGAAAAGAAGACTTGACCGAAAACTTCAATCTAAGAGCTAATCAATCATTCTTGTATGAAAACCCTTGGTGCAGTGAAATTAAAGCAAAGGGAAAAAAAAACTCTCGTGTGCTTATTCTTTTACCTCTTTAATCACAAGAGTTGTGTTGAAAAAAAAAAAGAAATAGGCCCGAATCTAGATAAATGGTTTGCGCCGAAATATCGATTACTGTAAATCGAAAGCGCATTCATAGTTGCTGGCTGGAAACTTATGTTTGAATATTGATTTGAATAGCATATTCATTACAATTTTTGTTTCTACTTTGACAATCGCCTAAAGACACTTCTTGCTATTTTGTCAGTTTGATTAGTTTTAAAATTGTGTGTTAATTTTTAAGTTTGAATACTAAAAGAAAGAATTGATTTTGATGTGATGAATGTTTTTAATTACAACTGGGGAATATGTTCTGAGAATTTTCTAAAATTTATATATTTCTTACAATTTTAAAAATAATTTCTAAAATAATTTCAGAGTTAAGACATTTTTCTGATATTTTTATATTTATTGTTATTGAAATTTTCAATTTATTTGTTACTGATACTTTTAGCTCAGTGAAATCAAAACACTGTTTTAATTTTTTTAAAGAAATGTATGTGGTTAAGAATGTTTACAAATTAATAAAAAATTTTAATTAATAAAATTTTACTGAACTGAACATATTGATATATAATCTTGTATCTATTTTGCTTTCTTGGTTTCTTTTGTTAGTATTGTTCATATATTTTGCCTAGAGTATCAAAATCAAGAATGGTCTGTTTTTAAAGAAAATTTTTTATTTTTCTGTATTTATCATAATTAATAAATGCTTATTAATTTTTTTAATGTATTAATATAAATTATAAAAACAATTAGTTTTGCAAACTGCATCAGATATTTTATTAAAAATAATGTTTTGTTCAGAAAAATTAAAAACTATTCAACGCCTGCAAATGCCTCTCTTTTAAGGTAATTAGTAGGAATTTTAGAGATAATGCTATCGTAAATATTAAGTTTTTTTCGATATGAAAAATCAATATTTTTGAGTGTATGAACCATTATTTTGTGTGTCAAGCTAATCTAAATATAGTTCTGGAAAATTTAATTTCATTAAAATAAAATAAAAAGATGATAAATAATTATTGCACTAAAGTACTGAATTAGATGGTTTACCATACCGTATTTTTTGTTCGAATGGAAAATAAAAGAAATTTTACAAGAACTATATCTGAAAGAAATTTCACTTTTTAAAAAAAAAGTTTAATATCAAAGGGAAAAAAAAATTTAAGAAACTTATCTGAATTCATTATTTAATTTTTTAAAAAAAACAAATACTGTGGTATATGTAATAAAGACACAAAAACTTAGAAACTAAGATCTCCACCTAGTACTGAAGATGAATCAACATAAATTAAAGAAAATTAAATACTTGTTCATATTATTCTCGTCTATTTTATTGTACACTCTGAAAAATATCACTGCTACATTATGGTCAGTGATCAGTAAAAGTGTTCCAGTCACTGACCGTAAAAATGAACTTATTCTCAAAAATGTATTATGACCTTAAAAATAGAGGTCTGTTCGTAATTTTTTCCTGTAAAATATAAGGGCACTGACCGTAAAACAACGTATGCTCCAAAAAGTCAACTTAGATCAAATCTTAACGTTGTTTGCGATTTTGGGTTAACAAATGATTTAACGAATCAAGGTAAATCAGGAGACGAGGCAAAAGAGTGTTGTATTGAGATCTGTCGAGGATTGAAAGGGTTGCTTTTCCGTTGTTTGTGGTCAACAAGCGACGGTTACGTAGTGGTGGTGTTACGTTTGTGTCCCTTGCCTGACGCCTTAACCACAATAGAAAAGGATGCACATCCCCGATATGTGTAAAAAGCTTCACATAATAACTATATAAATGACAGTAATATAAATGAAAGTAATTAACTATATAAATGAAAGAATTTTATTATATTATGCTTTACAACTTTTACTACTAGTATTTACTACTATTAGTAGTAATAATAATATTTTGCTGAAGCTCATTAAATTAAGGTGACTGGGGTTTTTCTAAAAAAGAGGAACTGATCATATAAATTAACAGCCAATTTTTCAAATTCAACAAAAATTTCACATTACGTAGACAAAATTACCGTTTTATATGTTTTAAATACTTAAGCATATTATGTATTAAGAATAAAAACTGCATCTTTGTTTTACCATTTATAAATACCCCTTATCACTAAATTCTTCAAAGTCTAAAACAGATTATCAAGTTGCTTTTAAAACTACGGAGCCTCTTCCATGATCAAAATTGACTTTTATAAAAAGAAGGATCTTCATTAGTGAAACTGATGTAGAACAAAAATGGCATTATTACTTGTCTCTATGTATGGCATTTTAATAAAAATAAATCCTGCAGAGCTTCATAAAGTGGTATGCATATGACAGATATTCTTTATTTATAGGCACCTAAAATGAGCTTTCTTTATCACACAGGATGCAGATATTTCCTTCATAAGGAAATGTGGTGAAACAATGGTTATGGAAAGACGTTATAGGTGCGTAAAACCAAGAATAACTTCTTAGTCAGAAACTACAGCTTTAGCTTCGTGATTGTGGCTATCTTTATGTTCGAAATGAGTCATTATATTTCATTCCTTTACCATAGTCTCTAAAGCTTATGGCGTGCTAAAACAGAAAATAAAGCTCAAATAAAGGGTAGCTTCTTCCTTATTTTTGAAAAATAAAAATGAGATTGCTGTTGTTAAGAATGGGGTTAATATATATATTCTTTAAAATGAGTAAAATTGTTTTCTTTAAATGTTAATAATATCTCTAAAATCATCAAAATTAAAATTTTATAATTAAAATTCAACCTTATTTATTATAAACTTTAAACTATCCAGTATAATGTTATTACCTTGCACACATCCAGTTTCAGGTCAAACTAAAGTATCTAAAATAACAAATCAAATACGCTTCTCTATGTCAGTAAGAATGCGCCATGAAATAATTTCATGGTCTTCTATTTACGCTTCTATTTTCCTTTTTCGTAACCTGGCAAAGTTGTTATGAAAATATTTTAAATCATTTTTGAAAGATGCCGATAAGTGGAAGTACACATGAATGCGCTGCTTGCTTTATATATTACATTTTGCCTTTTATTCTCTATTTTCTAGAATTTTTATTTTCCATTATTTACTTGTTATGTTTTAGTTTGCATTTTTTGCTTAGTTTATTTTATTTTCATTTCAATTGTTTTGGCCGTCCTCACATTTTTGTATTGATATATTTTGCATTGGCTATATTAATGCAATATTATAAAACACTCTTTTTTTGAAGTGTGAGCTGATGACGAGATATTTTTTCCTTGCTTTGTTTTCGGGCTTTTAAATTTGTTAAAGTTTTCAAACATTTTATTTCTATAATTTTTTTCTCGCTTAAAAATTCTTCATATTTTCCATGTTTTCTCTATATTTTTAACTTATATATAAAAAGAAGGTAGGGTCAACTAATAGCTAACAGGTAAGATAAATAAAACAGGAAAAAAGCATGGGAATTTAAAAATTACTGATTCTGCCATAGACATTTTAAAGAAAGCTAAAATTATTTATGCAGAATAAGAAAGGCAGTTAAATAAATAAATAAATACATAAATCAGCTCACATGTGCTGCTTAGAAACATTCGTATTGTGGTATAGCAATTCTGGACACACTACTAATAGATTAAAAATAATAATTTGTATGTAATAAATAAATAATAAGTTTGCAATAATTAAAAATTAAGTAAAGTCTAAATTACGGTGTTGATTTTGACGACATCAACACCATAATAGTGGCACCAAATTTTTTCACGATGCATGTGTTTCCTTTTTCATTTACTTTTTCATTGTTGTAGTCTTATTTAATTTATTTATTTTCTGTTTCTTTAGTTATATATTTTTCTAACATATATTTTCATGCGCATTAGAATTAATTTAATGACTTCATTGTGAAAATATTTCACAACATTAACATTTTCTGTATTATATTCGCCCTAATTCTTTCAAGCAATTGTTATTTTGTAAATTTTATATAATTTTTAACACAAAAACTGCAATTCCATGCTTAAAATAAATTTAGTTTACCACAGCATCAAAAATGGTGATAACTATGGAACAAAATTTTTTACAGTGTACGAAATAAATATACGGAGACTTTACTTTTTGAATATTTATGGTACATATTTTGCTAGAAATTAAAATAATTGAGGTGTAGAAACTTTGTCTCAAATCTTTTTATAAGATGTTTTTAACAAAAAACACTCAATTTTTTAAAAAAAAATTTGTTACGAAACTTAAAAATCCCCATGTTTTTACAGTTTAAATTTAAAAATTGCCTTGATGAGAATTTAGGAAATTTCGCACGTTAATTAAGATATGACGCAAAAAATATTTTTTTGAATAAAATATGCATTAAATCTTTTAAAAACATTTGTAAGTTTTTTAAAATACTTTTTTCAGCTACTATTTAAATTTGAGGAAAAGCAAATAAGCATAATTATAGAGTACACAAAAAAAAAGTTAACAAATACAAAAAAGAAAATAAATACGAAGGAAATGAAAAATTTGTTGAAACACTTTCGGAATTCACGCTTTGAAATTTCTTTAAAGCTGAATATTTCACAACCAAGTAGTTAAATTCCCTTCTATTTCTTTCGCGAATTTTTTCGCAACGAAAATGAAGAGTATCATTTTAAGATATTGAGTTTTTCATTTCTTTTTGACTGTACTTTAGAAAAGAATTTAGAAACTGAAATATTGATTAACTAACACCGAAGGCGAAAAATATTTTACAATACTCTGACATTTTCAGTATACATCTACTTCATTTTGACACATTATTTATTTCTCACCTAAAAATATCTATTTTTTTAGTTTCAGTTTTTATAATATTTTTTTAGTATAACCACATCGATTTCTAAAATATTCATGACTAAAACATGACGAGTCTATTTTATCAACAAAAAGTGCAAAAATAAGTATAATATTATGTGTACACTTTTTATTCGGAAAAGTATGAAAAAGTTTAGAAAAGCTATATGAAGTACTCTTATTGTATAGTACACTAATCCGTATGTTGTGAAGAAAAATATTTTTTTCTCACGTTGATTACAAAAAAAACGGAAATATCAAGAGATTGAATCATAAGTATGAACGGTTAAACATATATGTTTAGAAAAATCTGAATGACATTTTTTATTTTGATTGAGCTGTAAGTTGGACAGAAATGAAACTTTGAAAGCAGTTCTTCAAAAAAGCAGTTTATTTTACAGTTCATTTAATCAATCTAATTTATATTTTTGCTTTCATTACGCTTTTTAAAGCCAAGGTTTATGAGTAATTCAATGCTATATTTTACTTTAAATGATGCTTCATAATTAACTCTAGCTGTGCATTTAATCAACTAAGAGAGGTTACGTGTGTTAGATATAAGATATGAATTTTATCCACTAAGTTGCGCATTGTGCCTTAAATACGAGAGATGTGTTTTATAAACTCATATGCGTTTTATGCTTTAGATACGATAGATGCCTTTTTAACAACTAATATTAGTCTGGGGTGCCTTTTCTTTGCTTTTTTAATAATTTTATGCTGTAATAAACGACTTTAAATTGTAATGACTTCAAGCACTAAAATAACTTATTGTAGGAATTATAATTATGCCGGCCAGGTGACCGAGCGGGTTAGCGTGCCTGACTGCGAAGCCACAGGCTGCGATTTCGAATCCCACTCTGGGCATGGATGTTTCTCTCTCTCTTTGTGCTGTCCTGTGCTGTCTGTGTGTATGATGTGTGAATGTGGCCCACCCTATAAACGGGTTTGTGGTAGTGTGGCGTGGGCAATGTTGCTCTCCTCCGTGACTTTGGTTCACAGGTGCCCACTGGGTAACGTGAAATGAGCAAACAATTCTGGCATAGTATAAGCAAGATTCAAATTCAGTGCCTGCCATTGGAAAAAAAATAATTATGTAATTGTATGATTAAAATTGTAGAATTGCATGAAAATTATAATTCTTTGATTTATTTGTTTCAAATCATATAAATAAATGTAAACCAAATCGTAATCAATATAAATTGTTTAAATGTATATAAATTAAAGGATTTACCCGATATTTGTGTTGCGCGATTTTAAAAATTTATTTCAAAAAAAGAGTTTAACAATTCGTACATTGCTAGACTAAAGTAGATAAATTCTCAATGAGCGAGCAAGACGAACTCGAAGTGCGAAGCAGTCCGAAAGAAACTGCGAGAGCATGTGTTAAGGAGTTAGCAAGTACAGTGAGCAGTTGGTGTAGCCCCATAGAAAACATTATTTGCATAAGTAAGAAGTGATTTTGATTGTGTATGTCAGCTGAAAGTTCAGGATAAATCGAGAGAGTAGTCAACGATCCGTTATTCTTTCCCCATCCAGTGCATAAACGAGTTACATTACAGCAATGAAATGAAACAAATGTTAGAATTTTTCTCAATAATTCATTTTTTAAATTTTTTTTTAACATTCGTTAAATATCCTAACTTATGATAATTGCACAACTCACGCTATTTTACAAAAGTACCGCCACTTAAGGAGCGGTATTTTTTAACGTGAAATTTTTTTTTCTGGAACATGTTACGGAACAAAACATCGGATATACCGTAATATTTGCAGTGTTAATTACCATAAAATCACCGAATTACTCTATTTATATAAATATTACTGTAAAAATTATGGTACAATATTTTATTGTAAAATTGTATTTTACGGTAAAATGGATTTAACGGATGATGATTCCAAAGTGGCGGAACTTTATACCGCAATTTGATCCAAATTTTTTTACAGTAAGTGCTTTTGGATTCACAGATGTTTTTGAAATATTTTTTTCCAAAATGAAATAAATTCATAAAGAGTTTACCATGTTCTCTATTAACTGATGCCACTATAGAAAATCATCTAAGATCTATAAATTCGGACATGATTATAGAATTAAAAAAGTAAAGTGAAGGTAAAAATAAACAAATATATCATTAATTAGGACTCGAAATTAAGACTATTTACGTTTGAATTACATAACAAACATCTGTAGTTTCATTCCTGTATTTGAATTACTTTGTCGAAGGAATTTTTTTCTTTAAAGTGGGTAATGATCCATCACAGTGGCCCTTGCAACCATTTGGGTTCGGTAGTTTTGGCTTTGGCCTTGCCAAATTTTTGTATGCTCATTTTTATCCATGTTCGAAGTGTTAATTTTTTCGTCAATATATAGTTTATCGACATTTCAAGGTTTATGAAAATATCATGAAAGTAATGCACATTTATGATCTTTACATAAACTACGAATGAATGAATGATAAGACGTAAAGCATGCATATTATTTTTTATTCGATAAAGAAATATTTCAAACATAATCTCGGTTTAGTATTTACTATTGTTACGTTTTTTTATTTTTTTATTTCATTATTATTTTTTATTTTTGTTGTATTTATGTACATAGATTTTTGTTATTTAACCATAACAATCGCAAATATCACCACTGTGATGTACAGTGCGGAAAAATGGACCACTTTGAATTATTTTTGATCCTAATAATCGGATTTTCAGGTACTAGGTCTCAGTCTTAATTGTTCGAGAGCGTGAAAAAAATATTTCCTATGACTAAACATAAATTTTTTTAATGGATTTAGATTTCTGAACTCCAAAATGAAGAGGATATTGACAATCTAGGAAATATGGTCTCGATAATTTGTTCAGGAAAGCGTTCCATTGATTAGACATTTTCATGTTAATTTTAGCTTTTGTACCTTTTTCTTTATTTCAGGAACTTTTAAAGCGAATTGGAATTTTTTTGCAAACAATAATAAAACTTGTCCATCTGAAGATAGTTGCATACAAAATATAACTTTATTAAATATTTATTATTTTTTATTATTTTATTTAAAAAAAGCCAATATAATTTTCTATACTAAGGTAAAATTTGAAACTCATTTTAAAGAATGTAATTTTACATGGCAAAATACAAAATTAGAGCAAAATCGGTTAAATAGTTCCTGAGAAATCGACTTTTAAAGAAGTCCTATTAGCGAACCATTAAGAACGTTAAAGGCCGATCATCAGATTAAAAGTTATTCAAGGTGGTGGTTTTTTTACTTCGTGCACTGTCTCTTGATGCTTGAATCTTGATTTATTGTATATTTAATTCAATATTAAACAAACATTTTAACACATTATAATTTTAATATACATCATATTTCCAAAAGGTTTCATGTGTGTAAGAGCTATTTTTTGTTGTATTTAAATTAAAAAAAATAAATTTTGATTTGATAGTCTAGAATATTTAATTAAATTTCATTTTTCGAACTGAAAAGCGGAGCATAATTCATTATAACTTTATTGCACAATGATCTTAAATGATACATATTATTTTACATTTGATTAAATGTTGACTAAATATTTTAAAGGAATAGAATTTCCTCAATTTTAAGGGTTTTTAGTTTTGCAACAATTCATAAATTATATTTAATAAAAGTTTAAAAATAAAAGGTAACATTACATTTTCAAGATATAATTGTAATCATATCAGTTTAAAATCATTTAATAAAACTTTATTTCATTGATAAGTAAATTATTCACTATTAACTAATAGTTTAAAGCAGCTTTTGTTATAATGCATCATATATATTCCACTGCATATAAATATATACAAATCTGTAGTTATAAATGAAATAGCTTGCATTTAAATATATGTTTACTTAAATCAAAAGGCAAGAACAAAATATCATTTTAGTTCCCGCTTTTCGGAATCAAACAAAATTAGAATTTTAAAATCGTAGGTCAAATATATATTGGAAAACAAATGAAATGCTAAATAATTCTGCTTTAGAATTCAGAATAACAATATTTTCTCTAAGTCCGATTTTTTAAATTGCAATACGTTTCCATACTCTATAAAGAGAAACTCCATGCATCGTCCGCCAATATAGTAAAATGGTTATAAATATGTAAAACCTATTTGGAAACGCTTGTTTAAATTTTTATTGATATTTTTTTAGAATTTATTTTATTTTTTCACTTTCGATTCTTTAAAAGACAACAAAACAAAACCTATTGATAAATATTGTAGATATTTCATTAGCGCAAAATTTTTGGACATAGTTTTACATTTTGGTATCTAGATACTGAATTATTGAAAAAATAATGACTATAAAATAAAATATTAAAAAGAAAACTTGAAAAAGAAGCGATTATTTGATTTCCTTATGCTATTAATGACTGAAATTATTTATTCAGTAAGTGAATTAAATTCAATGGCACATTAGTTGAAGTGGTTTATTACATCAATCACAAGAAAAATTATGAATCCCTATCTGTGTAATCAAAAATCAGACTTAATAAAAGAAAAAGATAGGGGTAACTTAATTAAGGGATTCCAGGATTGTGAAACCTATGTTTTTTGAAATAGGTAAACTACTTGTCATTTTTTTTAAAAATAATGTTAAGTTTTTAATGTATTTAAAACAAAAAAAAAATTTTATTACATTTACAACATGTTAAAATTATTTAATAATTAAAATTTTACACCTTTAAAAACTTTGTTTAAAACTGAAAAAAAAGAACGAATATCGCGTTCTTTGTACAAGTATTTTACAATTTTTTAATACTTTTTATTGAAAGAGTAGGGAAGTTTCTGGTTGAATAATATTGTATTGTAAAAATTTCAGAAATTACAGACCGGGAAAAATCTTCTTGCAGAAATTATGGATATTTCAAAACTTAGTAGTTATCATCTACGTATCTTTGGATAATTTTATTTCAAGACATTTTATACATTTTTATGTTTTAAAAATTTTTCTACTCATTGCATACGAAGTATATTTAACGATTTTAGTCATGTTTATTCTTATTTTATTATATTTCTATACTCGAATTTCAATTATATTTCATAGCGCAAATCTCGAAATATTTGAAAATTTTCTTTTGAACCATACTTAACCATTATATTTCTATAAAAAAATTGGTTCAAGCTGATTAACAAAAGCCAGAAAGCCATATCCAATTTGAACAGTTTTATGTCCAAGATACACAGATTCGGTTTTAGATATCAATGCAGGATTAAAGAAAAATCTCCAAATAAAGATAATTATTCAATCGCTGGTTTTATGAATTTTATCAAGTTACTAAAAATATAAACCCTGTTAAATATCAAATGATTTAAAGTATTGGAAAATAAACTGGTTCTCTTTGGAATTTTAACCGTACATCCCATTAAAATTATTTTTTTACCACAGACAAAAACCAAATCTAATCAAGAATGTTAAGTCTCCTATTTAGAAGAGGGTGATTGATTATTGTTTTTCCTATAGAGTTAGATCAAAGAAGTACTAGAATAGGTTAGAGTAGACTTTCTTATATGTAGAAAATTGATTTTCCATGGGTTTTTTTTATTATTCTTTTTTAAGCATTTCTTGTATAATTTAAAAAAACGAAATAAAATGATGAAAATTTCCATGGAATAAAATTTTTTCAGTTTTAATTTTTTTTTTTAATTTTTCATTTTAAATTACTTAATCTTTATTAGAAGTCTTATAAAAATCTTATTTTTATTCAATGTATTAAATTTTATAACTAGCAATTTTATTTAGAGTGTACAGTGAAAAAATAACTACATACCATAATTATGTTATAAATTATTATAAAATATAACGGGAAGTTTAAAATTAACTATAATGTGTTATATTGAAAGGCTGATTTATTTCAAGTCTTGAAAAATAGTTGATGCATTCAATAACTTTAACATAACAGCTTTTTTTTTCTTTTTCTTATGCTCTTACTGTAATACTTTTTTTGGAAAAAATCGTAAGAAAAAAAATTGATTCAAACTTATTTTATAATTTTAATAAATATAGGGTAAAATAAAAAATTATTAGGTATAGTAAATAAATATAAGGTATAATAAATAAATACAAATAAGATTAATGTCTATATAATTAAAGTTGCATGATCGTTCAATATATTAATTTTTGTTTCCCTAATACATGTTTTTTTATTTAAAATATTTGCTTTGTACTTATCTGTTTTTTCTTACTTTTTTTGTACACATATTAGAAGTTGTTGCTTAAAGTTTCTTATCGAAAAGAAATATATTTTGAAGGAGTTGATGAGTACTTTTTGTTTAATATTTTAGGAAAGATATGAACTTTCAAAAAAATAAAATAGCTGTTTTATGAAATTTCAGCAGTCTTATTAAACTTTACATCCAGTTCTGTCAAATGAAATCTAATAATACACTTTTTTGAAAACTAAAAACTAATTGAAAATTCAAATCAAACTCAATATTTAAAAAATAATTTTTTTTTCAAGAAACTTTAGTTTAAATAGCTTTCGATAGAAGTTTTAACAAATCGAAATAAAACTGAAAGGGGTTTCCAATGAGTTGTCCATTCCACCGATCAAACTGATTCATCATTTATGAGGTTTTTACTTTGCTTTTCATTCGTCGTTTAACTTAAAACCGATTTATTCCTAGTAAAACAACGAGTTTTAGGTTTTAAAGAAACTAATTAAAAGAAGGAATGACGTGAAGAAAGGGTTGCCTAGCAACCATCAAAACGATACTGCTGATCAAAGACCTAGCTAACTCATTACAAAGCCCAGCAAAGCGAAGTAGCTTCCGGCGCATATTCTCTGCCCTCATTCATTTACCCCTCCTGCCTTACTGTCATTTTTAGTTCAATCATATTGAACGCAACCTGAAGTAAGGAATGCCAAAGGCCATGCTTAAGATGTACGATCAGATAATAGAAAATTTTAGTTTTACTGAGTTAGAACATTGATAATCTTATTTTAATAATTCTTGATCATAGAGCAAATTTTAAGTTATAATGATACTAATTTAGTAAATTTGAAATTCACTAAGTTTGAAATCATTTAAATTTGTCACAGAATCTATAAATAAATAAATGAGTAGAAAAGAAAAAATATTTAAAAAAAAAGCACAAGCAAGTAATAATCAAGCCAAAAACAAGCAATGGCAAGAATGGAATTATTATATATTATATTACTGATAAATTTAATTTTTCTTATTCTAATATTACTTTAATTCTATAATATTATTTTAATTATAATATTCTAATATATATTAATTTATTCTAATATTATATCAATTCTAATATTATTTTAAATATCGATTATATTTAATTTAGTTCAATAAAGATGATAAGATAGTAAGAGGAAATGGATTCTTACATTGAATGAATTAAAATTCAATGATAGAAATAATAATAATAGTTGTTCATTAATAATAATTGTGCAATGAGCTAATTTTAAGTTTTTATTTATTAGGTAAATTTGAAATTCACTTAACTAATTATTTAAATTTATAAAAAAAGATGAAAAAATCTTAAATTTAAAGAAAACTTAAACAAGTAAGTACAGGAAATATTATTTAATCGATAGATTTAGTTTCTATTTAAAATTATCTAATATTATTTTAAACGTATATTTTAAGACACAAAATCATATAATGATAGGATCGGGAGAGGAAATGGTGTCTTTCATTCAATGAATTAATTGATAGATTTAATTTATAATTGATGGATTTAATTTTTAATTATATACACCATTTGTAAATTATTTTCGCTTCAGAAAACACTAATTTTGGCATACTTTGGATATCGACTGCAGATTGCTTACGATTGAGTACGAGAGAGGGTGAATTTTGAGTTCTTTTCCATGCAGCTGAATAACTACGGAAACAAAAGTTCGCCATCTCTCGCCAAACCTCTGTTGAAATTAATCTATGTAAGCATCCTTAATTTATGATTCTTATTTTATTTTGTTTCATAAGAATGACTTTACTGACTTTCATGTGAATCCTGTCTTACTGTAATTATAAATTTTACTGAACTGAAGTAGTGGCAACTGTCAGCAGAGCATGCACAGAAGTTAAAGTGAAAGTGTGTGAAATCATATGAGGAAACTTGTAGATTTTAAATATTTCTTTATTACATACAGTACCATATTGATACAGCAAACAATTCAATTGATTGAAATCGATTGGTGTTTCACTTCACTACATTATAAAAACTGTAGTGTAATATCAATCCAAATTTCGCGTTGAAAAACTAAAAATTCTTTGAATGATTACTTTATTTCAAGTTAATACCAAATTTTGAGTTCTTACACACTTTAAAGTTCATACACATAAACATTTTAATCTTTCAAATCAGTATTTCTACTACAGTTTCATTTTAATAAATTTTATTACAAATCCCGAAATAATGATAGCAAAAGACCTAAAAAATACAAAACAAAGTTCCCGCTTTTCGGAATCAAACAAAATTAGAATTTTAAAATCGTAGGTCAAATATATAATCGTAGGTTATAATGCATCATATATATTCCACTGCATATAAATATATACAAATCTGTAGTTATAAATGAAATAGCTTGCATTTAAATATATGTTTACTTAAATCAAAAGGCAAGAACAAAATATCATTTTAGTTCCCGCTTTTCGGAATCAAACAAAATTAGAATTTTAAAATCGTAGGTCAAATATATATTGGAAAACAAATGAAATGCTAAATAATTCTGCTTTAGAATTCAGAATAACAATATTTTCTCTAAGTCCGATTTTTTAAATTGCAATACGTTTCCATACTCTATAAAGAGAAACTCCATGCATCGTCCGCCAATATAGTAAAATGGTTATAAATATGTAAAACCTATTTGGAAACGCTTGTTTAAATTTTTATTGATATTTTTTTAGAATTTATTTTATTTTTTCACTTTCGATTCTTTAAAAGACAACAAAACAAAACCTATTGATAAATATTGTAGATATTTCATTAGCGCAAAATTTTTGGACATAGTTTTACATTTTGGTATCTAGATACTGAATTATTGAAAAAATAATGACTATAAAATAAAATATTAAAAAGAAAACTTGAAAAAGAAGCGATTATTTGATTTCCTTATGCTATTAATGACTGAAATTATTTATTCAGTAAGTGAATTAAATTCAATGGCACATTAGTTGAAGTGGTTTATTACATCAATCACAAGAAAAATTATGAATCCCTATCTGTGTAATCAAAAATCAGACTTAATAAAAGAAAAAGATAGGGGTAACTTAATTAAGGGATTCCAGGATTGTGAAACCTATGTTTTTTGAAATAGGTAAACTACTTGTCATTTTTTTTAAAAATAATGTTAAGTTTTTAATGTATTTAAAACAAAAAAAAAATTTTATTACATTTACAACATGTTAAAATTATTTAATAATTAAAATTTTACACCTTTAAAAACTTTGTTTAAAACTGAAAAAAAAGAACGAATATCGCGTTCTTTGTACAAGTATTTTACAATTTTTTAATACTTTTTATTGAAAGAGTAGGGAAGTTTCTGGTTGAATAATATTGTATTGTAAAAATTTCAGAAATTACAGACCGGGAAAAATCTTCTTGCAGAAATTATGGATATTTCAAAACTTAGTAGTTATCATCTACGTATCTTTGGATAATTTTATTTCAAGACATTTTATACATTTTTATGTTTTAAAAATTTTTCTACTCATTGCATACGAAGTATATTTAACGATTTTAGTCATGTTTATTCTTATTTTATTATATTTCTATACTCGAATTTCAATTATATTTCATAGCGCAAATCTCGAAATATTTGAAAATTTTCTTTTGAACCATACTTAACCATTATATTTCTATAAAAAAATTGGTTCAAGCTGATTAACAAAAGCCAGAAAGCCATATCCAATTTGAACAGTTTTATGTCCAAGATACACAGATTCGGTTTTAGATATCAATGCAGGATTAAAGAAAAATCTCCAAATAAAGATAATTATTCAATCGCTGGTTTTATGAATTTTATCAAGTTACTAAAAATATAAACCCTGCTAAATATCAAATGATTTAAAGTATTGGAAAATAAACTGGTTCTCTTTGGAATTTTAACCGTACATCCCATTAAAATTATTTTTTTACCACAGACAAAAACCAAATCTAATCAAGAATGTTAAGTCTCCTATTTAGAAGAGGGTGATTGATTATTGTTTTTCCTATAGAGTTAGATCAAAGAAGTACTAGAATAGGTTAGAGTAGACTTTCTTATATGTAGAAAATTGATTTTCCATGGGTTTTTTTTATTATTCTTTTTTAAGCATTTCTTGTATAATTTAAAAAAACGAAATAAAATGATGAAAATTTCCATGGAATAAAATTTTTTCAGTTTTAATTTTTTTTTTTAATTTTTCATTTTAAATTACTTAATCTTTATTAGAAGTCTTATAAAAATCTTATTTTTATTCAATGTATTAAATTTTATAACTAGCAATTTTATTTAGAGTGTACAGTGAAAAAATAACTACATACCATAATTATGTTATAAATTATTATAAAATATAACGGGAAGTTTAAAATTAACTATAATGTGTTATATTGAAAGGCTGATTTATTTCAAGTCTTGAAAAATAGTTGATGCATTCAATAACTTTAACATAACAGCTTTTTTTTTCTTTTTCTTATGCTCTTACTGTAATACTTTTTTTGGAAAAAATCGTAAGAAAAAAAATTGATTCAAACTTATTTTATAATTTTAATAAATATAGGGTAAAATAAAAAATTATTAGGTATAGTAAATAAATATAAGGTATAATAAATAAATACAAATAAGATTAATGTCTATATAATTAAAGTTGCATGATCGTTCAATATATTAATTTTTGTTTCCCTAATACATGTTTTTTTATTTAAAATATTTGCTTTGTACTTATCTGTTTTTTCTTACTTTTTTTGTACACATATTAGAAGTTGTTGCTTAAAGTTTCTTATCGAAAAGAAATATATTTTGAAGGAGTTGATGAGTACTTTTTGTTTAATATTTTAGGAAAGATATGAACTTTCAAAAAAATAAAATAGCTGTTTTATGAAATTTCAGCAGTCTTATTAAACTTTACATCCAGTTCTGTCAAATGAAATCTAATAATACACTTTTTTGAAAACTAAAAACTAATTGAAAATTCAAATCAAACTCAATATTTAAAAAATAATTTTTTTTTCAAGAAACTTTAGTTTAAATAGCTTTCGATAGAAGTTTTAACAAATCGAAATAAAACTGAAAGGGGTTTCCAATGAGTTGTCCATTCCACCGATCAAACTGATTCATCATTTATGAGGTTTTTACTTTGCTTTTCATTCGTCGTTTAACTTAAAACCGATTTATTCCTAGTAAAACAACGAGTTTTAGGTTTTAAAGAAACTAATTAAAAGAAGGAATGACGTGAAGAAAGGGTTGCCTAGCAACCATCAAAACGATACTGCTGATCAAAGACCTAGCTAACTCATTACAAAGCCCAGCAAAGCGAAGTAGCTTCCGGCGCATATTCTCTGCCCTCATTCATTTACCCCTCCTGCCTTACTGTCATTTTTAGTTCAATCATATTGAACGCAACCTGAAGTAAGGAATGCCAAAGGCCATGCTTAAGATGTACGATCAGATAATAGAAAATTTTAGTTTTACTGAGTTAGAACATTGATAATCTTATTTTAATAATTCTTGATCATAGAGCAAATTTTAAGTTATAATGATACTAATTTAGTAAATTTGAAATTCACTAAGTTTGAAATCATTTAAATTTGTCACAGAATCTATAAATAAATAAATGAGTAGAAAAGAAAAAATATTTAAAAAAAAAGCACAAGCAAGTAATAATCAAGCCAAAAACAAGCAATGGCAAGAATGGAATTATTATATATTATATTACTGATAAATTTAATTTTTCTTATTCTAATATTACTTTAATTCTATAATATTATTTTAATTATAATATTCTAATATATATTAATTTATTCTAATATTATATCAATTCTAATATTATTTTAAATATCGATTATATTTAATTTAGTTCAATAAAGATGATAAGATAGTAAGAGGAAATGGATTCTTACATTGAATGAATTAAAATTCAATGATAGAAATAATAATAATAGTTGTTCATTAATAATAATTGTGCAATGAGCTAATTTTAAGTTTTTATTTATTAGGTAAATTTGAAATTCACTTAACTAATTATTTAAATTTATAAAAAAAGATGAAAAAATCTTAAATTTAAAGAAAACTTAAACAAGTAAGTACAGGAAATATTATTTAATCGATAGATTTAGTTTCTATTTAAAATTATCTAATATTATTTTAAACGTATATTTTAAGACACAAAATCATATAATGATAGGATCGGGAGAGGAAATGGTGTCTTTCATTCAATGAATTAATTGATAGATTTAATTTATAATTGATGGATTTAATTTTTAATTATATACACCATTTGTAAATTATTTTCGCTTCAGAAAACACTAATTTTGGCATACTTTGGATATCGACTGCAGATTGCTTACGATTGAGTACGAGAGAGGGTGAATTTTGAGTTCTTTTCCATGCAGCTGAATAACTACGGAAACAAAAGTTCGCCATCTCTCGCCAAACCTCTGTTGAAATTAATCTATGTAAGCATCCTTAATTTATGATTCTTATTTTATTTTGTTTCATAAGAATGACTTTACTGACTTTCATGTGAATCCTGTCTTACTGTAATTATAAATTTTACTGAACTGAAGTAGTGGCAACTGTCAGCAGAGCATGCACAGAAGTTAAAGTGAAAGTGTGTGAAATCATATGAGGAAACTTGTAGATTTTAAATATTTCTTTATTACATACAGTACCATATTGATACAGCAAACAATTCAATTGATTGAAATCGATTGGTGTTTCACTTCACTACATTATAAAAACTGTAGTGTAATATCAATCCAAATTTCGCGTTGAAAAACTAAAAATTCTTTGAATGATTACTTTATTTCAAGTTAATACCAAATTTTGAGTTCTTACACACTTTAAAGTTCATACACATAAACATTTTAATCTTTCAAATCAGTATTTCTACTACAGTTTCATTTTAATAAATTTTATTACAAATCCCGAAATAATGATAGCAAAAGACCTAAAAAATACAAAACAAAGTTAACAAGTGTAAAGAATTTAATCTTAGTATTTCAATTACATTGTAAACATTTTATGCCAAAAATGGTGACAACTTAGGATAGGTTAATTAGTTTACTATAAATCCACTCGCTAATTCTAACTTTAGTATGTAAGTCAAACATACGCAGATCGAAAAGAATATTAAGATGAACTTAAATTAGGCTTAACTCAACAGAAAAGGAGAGAAATTTAATATTATAAAATTATATAATGCAATAGACAGCTATTTAAAATTAAAATAAAATTATCTTTATTGCGCAACTTAAAATATACATCCATTTTATAACCACGATCTTTTTCTGTAGATGCACAATAAAAAGTTATATTGAATAGGTGTCTCCAATTTTGGTGTTTAGGTAAACTAAAGTTTTTCACAGTGTATGTAGTCACAAATTTATAACGTTTTTACTGTTATACTTTTATTTCTTTATTTACTCACCTTTTTGTTTATTGCGTTTCTGACAACCCAAGTTTTCTTGTGCAGTAGAATCAGATTAAGAACTTCATTGCAAAAACATTTCCATTGAAAAACAAACACATTTTTAGTAATATACTCTCGCTAGTTATTATCAAATTATTTTCTCAATTTTGTATAATTTTTTTGCATGATAGGGTTAACTAACCAGTGAAGGAACATTTAAGCTTAGCTTGCCTTTAGAAAATCATAAAAATTTCAAAATTTGTAATTTTAGCTAAATGACGGCGTCAACATTTTTGTTAATGAATGCAAATTATGTAAAAATTTTTAGATAACTTACATAATATTGTTTTTCGCTTTTGGTGGTTCAAATAATGAGTAGTAAGATAACCAAGTGAAGGAACAGTTCTTATCAGTGAATAAACACTAAATTTTCCAGTGAATGAACACTTAATTTTGAGAATGTTTGATGCTCGTTAGGAATCCATAGACCACGCAAATGCCTAAAAACAAGATTTTTCTTGGAATTATAACATATAACCGCAGTTAAAGTGGAAAATTTTACTTTTTTTTCAAACATGGAATGGAAAGTAAAATACGGTTGGATACAGAATTTCAAAAAAATTCTTTTTTCATTTTTATCTCACAGTTTAAAAGTCCGTTCTAAACCATGAATGTTTATCTTAGTGTAATCCGATGATGTTTTTATTATTATTATATAACTTTTTTGTTTACTCTTTCCCCCCATATTTTGTGAAGCTTTTTTTATCTTTTTTTTCAGCTCTTTCAGTCTCTTTAAATTTTCTTTCTTTTTCTGAGGTTAATGCAAACTGTAATTTATTTCTTTTACGTTTGATTTGACCGTCCTCTTTTTTTCCAAATTTTTGGCCAATGTAAATGTATCTTCGAAATTTCTTTTGATTTTCCAGTACCATTTCTAGAATTCCTCACTGGATAATAAATGAGAAAAAGGAGTTTCGAAGTTTCAGTAAAATCCATCTCTCATTGACTCATCTCTCATATTTAGTGGGCCTTCAGCAGTACTTACCATTTACTTATAGAACCAATTGTTTTTGCAACTAACAATGCCTCAAGAGGACTTATCTCAAAATCAGTTTTTACTTTCATTATCAGCTTCAGTGCTAAAATTTGGCTAAAACAAATATTCTTTTGGCAATAAATTTTTCCATATTGAGAAAAGCACAGGCTATTGGATATTTGGGAGATTAAACTCTTCTGTCAATGTTCCTTTAAAAATGTACAATATAACTTGTGAGACTTCCTTTTCAAGCTTCTGAATAAATAGTGCATCGTTACTTTCGAAGTATGTGTTTCGTTGACAAGCAGTCTTGCTCATTAACTCTTTGTGTCACACTTGCATGCATTTGTTAAAGTCAACGTTTTCAACATCGAATGGAAAAATACCACATTTCATAAAAGCATTTTAACTTCATCAGTTAATGCCTCAAAATCTTATTTAAAAAAGGATGTAAAATTCTCTAGACAATGGTGTTTTACAATTCCTTTGTTTTCAATATCTAACGGGAGATTTCCATGAATTAGGTAGATAGCTAAACCAGAGAATTTGTTTTGATGAACAAAATTTGCTCAGTTTCAAATTGATATGAGATTTATACCTATCCAGAAGAAGCAAAATAAAGAAATTGTTTGCATTTTTAATTAGCCATGGGTAAAAACAATTGCAATATATTTGCAATCGATTCACTTCATGAATCGCTTTTTCCAATGAAATATAGAGCAGGAACTGATTCTGTAATACCTCAAAGAATTCTTCAGTAAGGAAAAACTACCAATGAAGGTACTTTTTTCCATTATCTAAAATGTTGGCCAAAACTGTTGGCCAAAAACCTATCAAAAGTGTGCCAATGTTGGAGTTATAGGAAGCAAAAATATTTACTAAATGGTGTAAATGTGGTAAAAATCTTGATGCTTAGAGCTTTCATGCAACCTTAAAACTGTACATAAAAGATAGATTTGGTGTTAATTTGGAAAAAAAAAGTGTTCCTTCACATATTTTTGGGTTGTTCAGCATTGAATTTGAAATATATTACACCCCTGGTTTTAGTGTGTAGTTGTGCGATTAATTTATATATTAATTATTTTGTTTAACATAAACATAGTTTAGTTCATAAAAACACATTTTAAAACTGACGATTGTATATTTAAGTAAATTCTGTTATTTATATGCCCGTGTTTTTTTTCTCATATTGCTTACGTAATGATCATTAGTTTGTAAACCCTTTTAGTAATTGTAATTCATTTTTTATATTGCTAGAAATGTCAATAATATTCTTCACCATATTTTCAAATATTAATTGCTTTAATTTTGAACAAAAATTAGTTTATTAAAAAAAACGTGAAAAATTGCGTTTGAAACTAAATCGAATTGATGTAGAAAAATTCTGAGAAAAAGCGAAACTCTTGTGAAGAAAAATAAATTCCACGTCTTGTAAATATCGATAAACGATAAAATCTTCAATTCTTTTTTCTTTTTTTTTTGAAATGTTTTTCTTTTGAGTGATTTAAGAGCAGAGGAACATGAAGTTTGCAGTTAAATGCTGATGCAAGTTTCGCTTCAAAAATATGTATTTATTATTTATTCCAGAAAACTTTTATAGAAAATGCTTTTGCAAAATACTTTTCACACTAGGCTTTTGAAACTTTTCTAAACTAAATCATTAATTTGTTTTTCTGTGAAAAATATTTTCTAGATAAAAACAACGTATGATTTACACATATAATTATAAACCTGCAAAAAACATATTAATTATTGAAAAAATCAAATCAAAGTTAGAATTTTTCGGTTTTTCATTTTTTGATGGAATCTGAATAAGCGTAAAAAATAATTTTTTTCAGGTTATTTTTTATCTTGTAGCTCCTAACCTGACTTTAGACAAAAATTTTCTTTTGTTCAATGTAGAAACGATGTACTGAGTCCATAATTAAAAAAAATCGGACCATCCTGAATAATCTATTTAATCTATTCATCGGGTCTTTAAATTCTAGAACTCTATCTTAATGGTAAGGGGGGTGACCTCAAATATATTAACTAATCAGTACAGACGATATTTTAAGTTACGAAACCAGACAAAAAAATATACTTTCTCTGAATAAACTTATATTTTTCCCCCGACGGATTAGGATTTCTCTCCCCTAAAATATGGGTGGTAGCCTTAATCCCCATATAACAAAATATTTTCGTCTTCTTCGCTTTTGACGAAGTTCGATTCGTCATTTTATCAAAATATTTGTTCGGATCATATACCAGGAAACGGTTTCGTCAAAAACGAAGAAATTTTTGTTGTAATTGAGTATCCATTTTATTTTACAGTATACCATATGAAATGCAGCAGTAGGTCAGTAAAAGCACGTTTTTTTACGGTTTCGGATGGCTATATGACGTTTCTTTAAATAAAAAAAAATCTAAGTAAATCCTTTTTAGCTTGTTAAATCCAAATAACATTAAATATGACTGTTGAACACTAGGTTGTGTCGATTAATTTCTCATTACACTCAGTTTAAAAGTACTAAATTTACCGAGAAATAAATATATCTAATAGAAATTATATTTATCGTAGACAAAAATATTTCAAATCCATACCGGCATTTTACAAAATACAATAATGTTAATGAGAAGCTAGAATATAAATTTTAATGACAAATGATACCGAATACCGTAGCTGAAGCGTTTTAGCTTCAATTCATTTATATGACGAATGATGTTTTCATGCATTTTTCATGATCTCAGAGTTTTGGTTTAAAAGAACTAATTTATTTGAGTAATTTGTTACTACGAAGAGCAGTTGCTGGATAAATATGCCTGATGTATTTATAGAGTGTTAAAAATAAATGGTGCTACGCTGAAGTAAAATAATATTATTTGTTTCGTTTCAGTTTTATTAAAATTTGTATATCTGTAAGAGTAATGCAAGCTAAAACTTTGAAATGTTGCAAAATATACACTTTGCTTATCTTAAGACTAAAAATGGTTATTACACCAAACTGCTATTCTAAAATACCAATAGTGATTCTCTACAACACTTTGTATAAAGTATTTTACACCATATTCTGGTGCTCAGTACCAATAATTGAAATTACAGTAGTGTGTGTGTGTACTATATTAAGTGATTTTAACATGTATAATTTTCATCAGCTTCCCTTCTGTTAAGTTTCTTTCGAGTTCGTTTGGTCATACCTCTCAGTTATTCTTATGTTTGAATTTTAAACTAATTTTATTTGGAGAATTAGTTTACAGTGCAGAAAATAAAAAACGTACCACCCTGAATAACTTTTCATCTAATGATCTGATCTTCACGTTATAGGATTCAATGTTAATGGCTCGAAGAAGTGACTGTAAAATTGCTAATTAATCAGTGTAGACGATATTTTAAGGTAAGAAATAAAACACACAAGCTTACTTTCTCTGAATAAACATACATTTTTTTCTGATTTCAAATAATTCCTGAGATATCGAATTAAATATCTGACTTTCTTAAAACTCAATTTCTAAGGACATTTTTAACCGAATTTGCTCAAATTTTGTATTATGCAATTGTGCTCAAATTTTGTATTGTAAAATAATATTTATTAAAATTAAGCAATAAATTAATAAAATTTAATGAATTAACCAATACATTAAGCAACCTTACAATTTAAAAATTTTTGACCATAATTAAATAAAATAATAAGAATTTACTAAAAGAAATAATAAATATTTACTAAAGATTATTTTTTGCATGGAATTATATCAGATAAAAGAATTTTATAATTGTTTGCAAAATTTGTTCCATTCGCTTCAAAAATTCTCAAGATATAAGGAAATACGCAAAAAATAAAATTTTTATTAAGGGGTCCAAATTTTGGACCAGTCTCCTGATAAAACTATTGGGATCATATTTCCTATATTGCGGCTATCTCTATAACTTGGGGATCAGAAAACTGAATCCGCTGAAAAATCGGTATACTTATTAATAGAATGTACGTTTCTGTGTCTAATTTCGTGATATATTATATAAATATATATCACGAAATATATCGTAAATATATCGTCTACACTAATTAGCATAATTGAGGTCACGTTCTCCAACTATTAAGTCGTAGTACTTGAAGATCCAATCATTAGATGAAGAGTTATTCAAAGTTTTTTGTTTGATTTTTTGCGTACTGTACATATAATTACATAAAATGATCAAAAATATGTTTTATTTGCTTATATTTTGGGGGTCAGAAATCTGATTTCGACAAATAAAAGGTATGTTCATTCTTAAAATGTACGTTTTAATGTCTGATTTCGTAACTTAAAATATCGTCTGCACGTATTAAATAGCATATTTGAAGTAAAACCCTTGAGCCATCAAGATTGATTCCTTGAACGTGAAGATCCGATCAATAGATCAAAAGTTCTTCAGGGTGATTCGTATTTTTTTAGCGTACTGTACATATCATTACATTGAATGATTTTTACTTTATATTGTATCGTAATTAAGTATTTACTGACTCTAATGTACATATATTTAATGTATAATTACTAATATATTCTAGAAGTACTTAATGCAAAAAATGATGGTCACTAATTTACACCAAGTAGTTCTAAGTAAAGTATTTGCTACCATTTTTTGAGTTAAGTTACACGAAAATTTTTACAGTGTATATACGATTTGGTGCAAAGTTGAAAAAAGTATTAATTCACGTAATTATTTATATTGCCCAGCATCAGATTTAGAGTAATAGTATATAACAAAGATTTTAAAGTGTAGTATAACTGTTTTTTTGTATCAATGCACACAAAAAAGCAATTCAAGACCATTTATTTTCTGTTGTACAAGCGTACTATCAAGTCAGGTTAAATCCTTTTAGATTTAAAAAAGAATAGAACGAAAAGAATTCATTGCATTTAGATGAGGATTTTCTTAATTTTTCTTTAATCGTGTTTAATTTTATAATCTATGATACCTAATCATGTTACGAAATAATTTCCTTTGCATTTCAGATTTTTTATTTTTTTTTTATTTTTAATCTATTAGGAGATGGTGTGTGACGTGTGAGACGTATTAGTCATATGATATAGGTAGGGTTTACTACAGCGATTAAGGGAAAGTGTGGTGAACCAAAATAGAAACGAAGTGTTGAATAAAAGGGAAACACGATTACTATGCAATAGATTTGCTATCATCGTCTTTTCATATTCATTTCACTTATGCACTGGGCAACCAAACATAGCAAAAGCTGGGTGCTCATGTGTTTTATACGCAACACCATATTATACTTCATTCTGTACATTATTTAAGGGTTTTAAGAAAAAAGAAATAACAAAGACAATGAAAGGTTTTAAAAACCTTCCAATGTAGTCAACCGAAGAATTGCACTGAACGCGAAATTTTTATTCAAAGAATAACGTCAATGTTCAGCGTTCTTATACTGTTACAACCATTGAAGAAATAAACTCTTTCACATCAGAAGGTACCATCTCGTGGTGGTTGAATAATATTTTCTTAGCAATTCAAAAAAACATTTAAAAAGTTGTTTACAAAAAATTTATTTATGCCATAACATGTATTGCTATATTTTATTTTAATAAAATTCTCTTCAAGAAAATAATATTTTAGTTAGATAACATGCGTGTTTCAGAATTTAAAAAATATTTTTTTCTTATTATTTAAAATGAAACACGACTTTTTTTATAAGTTGAATTTCAATTAAATAATTGACTTAAATGCGATTTGTGTTTCGAGTTTATTTCATCCTCCAAAAGATGAAATCTATTTAGAAAGAAGTTTCAAAACATTTATTAAAATTTTAAGTATATTATAACATAAATTAAATTAAATAATGTTTACCTAAGAGAAAACCGAACATTATTATACTTAAAAGCTGTACGTGATAAAGAGACTATTTTGTTATCAAAAACGTTTGATAATATAATCGATTTAATCGAATTATTCGATTATTATAATCGAATAATTCAAAACATTTTTCACGACATCGTAAAATAAAAACACTAAATATGTCTTCACATAATGTTTGTATTATAAGTTTTTTTAAATTTACATTTGTATGTTTGTTTGTATAAAATATTTTAAATTTCAGTTTAAAATGTTTCCTGCCTTTGAAACTTTTTCCTCATAAAATTTCTTTAACAATTGACTTTTAAAGGGATTAATTAAATTTTTTTCTTCAAGTTATTGACACCGATTTTTATGATAATAAGTGATAATTTGTTATAATGATAATGATTAGAATGATAAGGATTGCATTGTTATTTAATAAAGTATTTAAAATTAAGGTTCTGAAATATGTTTTATTTATATTTTTATTTAAAAGTATTTATTTTAAAATATTTTATTTAAAAGTCTGTACAAATACGAAAACAAGTATGAAAATAAATTGGAGTTTGCAGAGATTTTAACTTATGACATTAACTTCTCTCTCTGGGAAGTAGTACAAGGATCAAAAAAATAATCTCACTTAAACACTGTTAATCTTTTTGTTAATCTGCTTTACTTCACCGGTTGCAGTTATCTTTTTTTTTAGAAAATGCTGCAGGGAAACTGAATCAAAATGCTATTTGGTTTGATAAGAGAATTTTTTTAATATTTCTATTTTAACTGTACTTCTTGTTTATGTTTAATATTTCGCATTCGTCAGTAAAAAAAAAAAAAAAAAAAAACATAGGCTAAGCTTGCATTCGGCATGTTTAGTTTCTACTCTTTATTAATGCATATGATGACTTAAATCTTTTTACTTTTCAATAGTATACTCATTTTAGCTTTGTATTTCCTCGTAAATATATTTCTAGATTTAAAGTATTTTTTGAGGTGATTTGTTATTTTTAGCATGTTCAGTTTCTATTCTTTATTAATACATATGATTACTTAAATCTTTTTACTTTTCAATAGTATACTCATTTTAGCTTTGTATTTCCTCGTAAAATATATTTCTAGATTTAAAGTATTTTTTGAGGTGATTTGTTATTTCCCGCTTGGCATGCTGTTTCTTTCTCAACATGCAGATGTTTTTAAGCTGAAGCACTAAATACTTAAATTATTTCTTTCCGATTCACTTAAAAGTGTTTATAAAATATTTTTATTTTTAATTTTTTTATTTTTGTGGGGGAAATACTAGAATTTTTGCGTTAAGCAGCTTTATGGTTCTGCCATCTATGCGTGATTAACAGTGTCCAGGGTCACAAATTGGGGAGCGCAAGGTCAACGCTGGGACTCGAAACTCCATTCTGTTAACTAAGAGATTTCTCAGTTAGCTCTCTTGACTATAATATATGTACCCAGCTGCAAGGAACTAAGAGGCTTCATTACGTGAGTCTGGTTGGTGCGATAAAATTCTGGTTGTGTAATCGCTTTAGATGAAAACGGTTAATAAACGAGTTATCTCACAGTTAACAGTTTAAATACTACCTTTATTTATGGTTATTTGGCCGTTTTGTTTGAATATGAGCTGAGTAACGATGGCTCAGGGGATAGAGCATTCGCCTTCCGATAAGACAAACTGGGTTTGAATCCCAGTCGATACAAATTCCTCAATTGCACCGACCACTGTGCTGACGTGAAATATCCTCAGTGGTAGACGGATCATGGGTTAGAGTCCCTTTGCCGTCAGGCTAACCGTGGGAGGTTCTCGTGGTCTTCCTCTCCATGTAGCGCAAATGCGGGTTAGCTCAATCAAATCGTCCTCCACGAAGGCAAATTTCACCCAATACTCGATTCAGGAGCTCCCTTGTCTTCTGAATTAGGTTCAAAATTACAACGGAGTTGAACATTAGTAGTCGCAGACCCATAAGATTGGGTCGGCTGTTCAACGACGGTTATAAAATAAAAATAAAATAACAATTAAGTAAATTGTTATTAAACTATTTTTTCCGAGAAATTTTTAACAATATTTCGTATTCCGTCTTTCTCAACGTGAAGATGTTCTTAAGGTTTAGCAACTTATTTTTAACAATTAATGGCTAATTATAACTACTAATAACATATCGTTAACGTTGCATCTTTAACTTAAGTGCATGAAATATTTCTTTCACATTTGTGTATTCCCTAAATTTTTGTTTTTAAACTTAAAGTGTTTTTTGTGGACGTTCGTGATTTTCTGGATAGACATCAATATTGTTTTGGCGTTTTTGAGCTTTAGCTATGAATAGTTAAATTATTTCCTTAGGTTTGAGAGTTCTTAAAACATGTTTCTAAATTAAACTCGAGTTTTGAGTTGGCACGATTTGATTCTCTTTCTGAAATTTTCCGTTCTTGCATACGTTCCCAAGTTTTCGTCGCGGATAATTAAAAAATTTCTTTAATTTATGAAAAAAATTATTAATTCATCTTATCTTAATTACTTTTTTAAATTAAATACTTGATAAAATTCATTTATCAATACTGCTTCTGTTTCAAGCTAAAGTATTCATTTATTTCAGAATGTAGAGATAAAAATATATAAATTAGCAATTACAAAAGCAAAGCATTAAAAATGAAAATTTGTTTTAAATTCAAACAAAAAGAAGACTCATTACTAGAAAGCTAAATTATTATACTCCGCATTAGTGTTGAAATGACATTTTTATACATTTAAAAAAAGCAAAACATTTTCATGACATTACTTTTCACGAAAAAAAAGCCTTATTTTTTATTTTTCAGCTTAAAACTCTTACAAAATGTAAAAACAATTCAATTTCATGATAAAGACGAATAAAAAGAAAAGAAATTCAGAAGTTGCGAAGAAAGGAATTTGCCAGAATAGCAAAAAAAAAAAAAAAAAAAAAAAAAAAAACGCCATTAAAGATTCCTGAAAAGTTATTTTTATGAGCTCTCTCAAATACTATTTGAAGAATGTAATTCGATGTCTCGCAAATCATAGTAACTTTGAGAGTTGAAATTTACTGAAAAAAGGGAATAGGTTATTAACGTTTTAAAATATGCAGAATTCACTTAGAATTAAATTCAGGTTAAATAACTTATACATTTTTCATAATAATTATAATATCGATTATTAATAATGTATCTTTTACTAATCAAGTATAACTTTTATAAGTATGATTGCGTCTTCTATTTGAGAATTTAATCAAATAACGCAAGCATTATAAATTTTTAATTACAAAAAAAATATATATGAACTTTTTGAAACAATTGCTTGGGCGTTACAATGATTGAAACTCTAATTTGATAATTAAAATTTTGAATAAACATTGTTATAGAGTTCATCCACCGTTAAAAGAAAACTGTTCCTCAAAGATTTTACTTTGGTATAAGGGTTTCTTTGTGTTGAAGATTGTGAAGCTGCCTTAAACTTAATTTTAAGGCATTTCTATACTACCATAATTTTAACTATTATTAGCATAATTTAACTCCACTAATTAATCTTCAATTGCATTTTTACGCTGAATGGATTACAACTAACAGCGTGAAAAAAACCAAAATAATGCCGATAAACATCGAAGCTTTAATCGCTTAAGTGCCATTATTACTGCTCTTTTTTTGCACACTGAGAAAAAAGTATAATCAAAACTAGCGGAACATGAACTTAACTGTGTTTCTAGTTCTATAGGAACACGAAAATATCAAAAAATTTCACGGTAGCACTTGGGTAATGATTTTGGTAAAATTAACAATCAAATATGGTTTTATAATCTGTCATAAAATTTGATAAACGTCGTAAAATTTTGTACTTTTACCTTCATACCTTAGAGTATGTTATAAAACACATTCATTTGGTTAAATTTACTTTTCTATTTTTTACTTAATGCGTGGTAATAAAAACTATAATTTTCAAAAACCTGATTTTCTGGTAAACCATTACCATATAATAAGAAAAATTATCATATTATTTGGCTCTAATAACCAGAATCAGGGTATTTTTTAACCTAAAGGACATCACTTTAAAGTACGGTAATTTTACCAGAATTTTTCTTCCCAACTATAGGCAGTGTTAGGCAACTTTATCTTCAAAAATTTGTTTAATTTTATGAATTGTATCCACTTGAGAAATCATAAGTGTTAGATAATATTTGATGCAGTAACTGTTAAGTATTTTTTCTTGCATTTTGTCCAAAAATAAAACCTGGTGACCTATACTTTTACTTACATTTTATTACTCTTCAACTGTGTGGCCCAGTGCTGTGGTCTTGAGAAAAAAAATTCGTTTCACTCTCAAGGGTACATCTATTTTTTATTTTATAACAGTAGTTGAACAGACCACCAAATTTTGAGTTTACGACTACTCATGTTCAATTCCGTAGCCTTGTAATTTTGAACCCTACCCAGAAGACAAGGGAACTCCTGAATCAAGTATTGGGAGAAATATACCTTAATAGAAGACGTTTTGATGGAACTAACCAGCATTTGCGTTACATGGATTGGAAAACCATGAAAACCTCCCACTGGAAGCCCGACTGCAAGGGGACATTAACCCTTGATCCGTTTGCAACTCAGGATTTTTAACGTCAGCGATCGATGTATGCAGTCGACCGCTGCTCACCGGTCACGTATCGATCAGACATCGCTGGGATTCGGACCCAGCGATATATATATATATATATATATATATATATATATATATAATGGTAAAGAAATTGTCGTAATAAGTAATCGTAATAAGTAGAACAATGAGTAGAACTGTCTCATTTATATTTCTGCCCAAATGATAATTTCATCAATTTCAGATATGTTGTATCTTTGAGTCAAGGATTCAATTACACTTTGAACGATACAATTATATGTATGTGTTTTCATTTATTTTGTTTGAACGTATGCTATTCTTTTATAAAGACTTTTTTCTGGACGTGGGCCATGATTTTCTTTTTGCAGCACACCTTCTCACACATTAGGATAAATTACCAATGATTAAAATTACGAATCTCTAGAACTATCGTGCAGCTGTTGAATCAGGTTAAACACGCAAGTTTAATCTCATTATTCAAAGGATAATACGTGCTGAGAATTTAATCAAATATTATGAAGCGTTAAATTACGTGTGCTTCTTATAATGCAGCGTTACTGATTTTTAATTTAGACAATCTGTAGGCTATTTTGCATGTGAGAACAATTTTAAGCTTTAACCTTGTCAAAAGTATCATTAACTCATGCTGAGAGTTCTTAAAATAAAATAGGAAGTAAAGGTTTTGATATGAATATTTGTTTATAAATGCATATTTAAAAGTTATGTATAAATTTGTAAATAAAATGTTTAATACTCTAGAATTAAAATTTTTTAAATTTTTTTTTAAAAAAAGTAAAAATATGAAAGAGCTAATATTTAAATTTTCTATAAAACTAATTATTTCAAATTTTATATTATTTTGCTAAATAATAGTATTTTTTATCACATTGGGTGTCTTTACATTTGTTTTATGATACAGTACCATATATCAGAACAATTTTGCCTGCTGGTGAATTTTTAATAAGTTTTTTGAAGTATGAAATATGGTGACCAGGACCTTAAACCAAATGTCTGTCGAAATATTTTACAATATACAGTACAATTACAATTATACAATTATTAAAATATGTACTTTTTAATCTAAATATTTTTAATATTGGGATAGGTTGGCTGAAAGTTAGTCGAACGTATACTGTTTAGAAAGCATAACACACCAGTATCTGCGATATATATATATATATATATATATATATATATATATATATATATGTTGTATAATATTTTTGTTCTTTGTATTTTTGGAGAAAGTTGCGACAGTTTGCTCCAAATAATCAGTTAAAATATTAGTTTCTTGCCTAAAATGAATTTCATTTGCCGGTTCTTAAACTTATAAAAGATATGTAAAAATAGGCAGGAATACTTTTCTGGTATCTATACGAGAGCCTGCCATAAAACTCAATTTTTTGTTTTACTTTTCAGAAAGTTATTTCTTTTTATAACAACTTGATACCATAAGTGGTGCAAAGTTGGTTTTATTTCGTGAAGCATGTTGTTAGCTCACTAGCGACGACTAAATGATAAAGAGGCAGTGTCACTAGATGATGTTCTTACTCCTTCACTGCAATTGGTTGAAATGTAAGAATGGTAATCGAGCAGGTTTAATTGCCTCATTACTTCTTCCCCAATTTCCGACTCTGGCTAATCACCATCGCGGATTCCGACTGTCGCGAATAGGATAATGAATACCTCTGTCCTTATCAGATCCACAATTTTAAAGGGATTAAAATGGGAAATCAATTGCAGTGTTAAGCAAGGACCGTGGAAGATTCAAATAGATTGTGAACAAAAATAGCAATTTGAAGAACTAAGTGTGTGTAAAAGAGGTTTATGTTATATGTGCTAAATTTAAACTATATGCATTTCAACTAAAAGGAACATCTTACATAATTATTATATTATCTTACATAATTATTAAAAACAATTTCTTAAATTTAAAATATTTGAATTATTATTTTGTTCTAGAACATCTTTCATCACAAGTATATTTTTATTGTTATTTTTTTTAATTTGTAAAGCTCGCATAAAATATGGTCACTGACATCAAAAAACATCATTGGTGGTCACATCATCGGTTACATCAATGATTGGACAAATGATCACATCAGTGAAAGTGTAAGTATTAAGATGTGATTTTTCTGTCCATTAGTTGATAAATTGAATTCCTTGTAAATAGGCAGATCTAACAAACTTTAAGCTTGAGCTAACTACTAACATCAACAAAAACTTTTTTTTGTCAAGCATTTCTTAATTATAGACTCATTCGACAGACGAATAACTAATTGAAATAGAATATACACGTTAACAATGTTTGACAAATATAACGTTTTTGTCAAACAATTAGTTTTTAGTATATAAAGTCATATAGACTTATCATCGTCAACAATTAAATCATTTCAATATAAAAAACATTAACGAAAAACAATGTCTAATAATGTTTAATATAAAACATTTATTTGGAAAATAAGTTCATTGGGCAACTAATTTATTCATTTCTGTAGGAAACCTTATAGATTATCGTATAGGCGTTATGTCTAAATGATACTATAAATGAAGAACTACTTGAAAGTACAAATTGATTGTTATCTTAACAGAAATAAAAAGTAAATGAGCTTTACTATATGTAAAATCATACTTTAAATAAAATTTCCTTCTATATTTTAAATATTATAAATCGCTATTATAATAATATATCTGCTATTTTAATAAACAGCTATTTTCAATAGTTTAAACAGACGTAAAAAATATATATTTTGTATACTGACAACGGCAACGGTATTGTTAATAGCTGGAAAACATGTTGAACATGTAAAATACCATGACAATTGATTGTTTACTCCCGGGACAAATATTCATGTTTCATGCTTGGTTAATGAGGTTGACGTTAATGAAGTTTGACTGTAGTATTATTTTCACAAATACTCATTTGTTATAAATACGAATATTTATTTTAAGGCCTAGTTAAAATTTACTTTTTTCTGTAACTGAGTTCTTATAGCAAAAATTTTAAGAAATAGAAAGTAAACATTTTATTTGAATGAAATTATTTCATTCTGAAGTCGGTAGAATTGTTTTCTTCTAAACATAAATAACATATTTTAAAGCTATGTCTAGTAATAAAGCAAGTGTACAAGTACTTTTAAAAAATAAACAATCCCCAAAAAAAACTTTGTAAAGGAAACAGTGCAACTGCTACTTGCTTTTTCATTTAAAATTTAACTCAAGGGACAAAATATTCATTTAACTTTTTTTTTACTGCGTTGTTTGAGTTTAACTGTGGCAAGTAATTTTAATAAATGTTGCAGACATTCATCTAGGATGAATTTTAAAAAAAATAGTATAAAAATAAAGTTTCAAGTGAGTAAAATGATTAATAAAAAGTCATTCACTTAAAAACAATTAGACTCACCATGTATTATGAAAGAGGTTAGATGAAAATTAATAACTTAAATTAATTGTTTGTTAAGCACTTAATTGTGCAGTAAAGCTGATTAGAAGTAGCTAAATTCAAAAGTTTATTTTTGTTTTTATAATAAAATGATCTGCATTCAGTAGAAAAAAAATTTCTATGGGCCTTTTAATGTTCTATATTTTCTACATTTAATAAACGGAATATTTGGAAATTATTTATTCATTTTTTGTGAGATTTATAATTCATGATAATGTGACCAGACATCTTCAGTTTTTGAACCTTATTTTTGTATAAATAATGTAGGAAGTAATATATGAAAGTACAAGAAGTGTTTTAAAGGGTGTTTCAAATGAATTTCAATTAAAGAAAAATAGAAGAAGCTAAGAATGTACTTCAAAAAACAGATAAATTTTGCACGAAATTTAAAATAATAGTTCCTAAATTCTTCAACTGCCGCTGGCTGACTAGAAAAATTGTTATAATGAGTTTTATTCTGCGTAATTTTAACTAAAATATTTCCACATGATTTTGTTAATTTTGCCTCGTTGAGTCATTATGCTCTGTTACAACTCTTAAAACATTGCATTATACTTTTTTAAAAATCAGGGCCATCTGTTAATGAAATTTGCAGCTAATTTTGAAGGTTGGTTAGAATAAATAAATCGGTTTCTTAAACACGAGATAAAAAAAAACCCCGCCTATCATATTCCTTTTTTTTCCAATTGATTTCTCAGAGCAGTGGTGGCTCAGTGTATAGAGCGCTTGCCTCCCTATGAGATGAACCAGGTTCGAAACCCAGCAATGGCTGGTTGTGGCGAATTCAGCACCAGGCACGCACCGACCACAGTGTTGACGCAAAATATCCTCAGTATATTTAAAATTACAAGGTTACGGAGTTGAACACTGATAGCGGTAAACTCAAAATTGGGTCGGCTGTTCAACGACTTTATTAAATAAAATATAAGTTTGATTTTTTTTAATCATCTGACATTTTTTTGGAAACCAGTGAATCGTTAATGTATGCTGTTAAAATTCTTCTCTTTTTTTACAAACAGTTTTTTTTTCTGAGCACAGCAAGTTTTTCCTGAACTAAAAAGCTGGAAAACCCAAAAATTATTATTAACTCTCGAAATGGTACGTATTTTATCTTAATGGCCTAATGATTAAATATTGAAAGTGTAGGAAAAATATTTAATAGCCGACTGTATCTCATAATCAGTGGTATTTAGATAATATTCGATAGTAATTGCCCAGCTTTATTTAATTATCAAAATATACCTGTTAGCTTTTTACATAAACGTTTAATACACCTATTCACTTTTGAACATTTGAAAATTTCTAAATATTATTATAAAAAACTGATAGTTTGATGCAAATAACATGTGTTACAGTGATTATTTTTCTAGTGATAAAACTAATGTGTGCTGTTTAAATTCTTTTCTTTTTATTACAAATAGCTCTTTTTTGAGTTTTTCCTAATAAAAAAATAACATCAACTTTTAAATTACCTTAAAATGGAACATGTCTTATTTTAATAATCGAACAATCAAATATTAAAAGAGTAGGAAACGCATTTATAGTTGTATCTTCTTTCTGACGGTACTAAAATAATCATTCTATATTAATTACACAGTTTTATTGAATTTACTTAAAACAATTTCCTAATACCCCTATTTGTTTCTTAAACTTTCAACAACTCTAGCTACTATTATTACAAACTGAAAATTCGATGCAAATAAAATATGTTATATTGCTTATTTAGTATTTCAGTGAGGAATTATATTTAATAAAACTATTTTCCATTAGTTACTTTTTTCATTTGTAATATTAATTTTTCAATCAGAAAAATGTAATTCCCACAATAACGTAATAAAAATAGTAATTAAGTATCACTTGATTGCTTAGGTTTTAATTAGTCATTACTATAACTTGACAAATATGCAGTAGAATTGAATATGTGTGCAAATTGACAAATATGTTGTAGAATTGAATATATGAACAAATTGACAAATATGTTGTAGAATTGAATATATGAACAAATTGACAAATATGTTGTAGAATTGAAAATATGAACGAGGAAGTGTTTAAATAAATGAATAACAAGAAATAATGCATAATATTTAAATTTTTTGCCAATCAGTTAAAAAAGAAAATCTGGAAAGAGTTAAAACAATTCTATAAGGATATAAAAAATGATCGAGCGAGGATGAAACAATCTAGTTTTATGAGGAATCAAATTTTGAAAATGCAACTTTCAAGTAAATGCCGCATTTTAACTTTTATGAAAAATAGTTAGTATAGTTAGTACTATACGTTTGACCAATTTTTTTTATTTACTAAGAAACGTCGACTGCGTTAAAAAGTTCTATGAAGGCATAAAAAAGAAAGCAATAATCAATGAAGTGTTCTGAAATTCCTCTAAATTCAGAGTAAACGGGATATAGATAATCGATTGACCCACATTTTCGAACTTAACTCGATTGACTTTCAAAGTTCCATTATCTCTGTTGGATACTTTCATTAAGCCAAAATAGAATATTCTTGTCTAGTAAAATCAATGTGCTTCTTCTATTGGATTATTGACAGCTTTTATGTAGAAAAAACGTTTTTTAGAAAACATATATGTTGAAAAAAATGTGTCATTGAAGACTATAAACATATATGAAATGTTTCAGAAAAGTTTCAAAGCATTTATTTTTATTTTATTGAAAGTTTTTACTATTTATTGTATTTTATTAAATTAAAGAAATTTGCATTTTTGGCTGCAAAAAGAAATAATATAGTATATATTTTTTATTATAAAGAAATATTGATAACTGCATATAATTCTGCAAGCGTACAAGTTGGATCCTTCTTCGCAGAAAAACAAAGTCTTTCTTTCATACTGTTTAAATATTTTTAATATATTTTTAATATATTTAATTCAAATAATATCAAACCATTCATTTGTTTTTTATCAGTTGGAATCATCTTTCAATGTATAAGTTTAGAATATATTGAAAAAATTCTTTTGAGCATTTTAACTAGAATAAGTTAATTCTAGAAGTTGCATTCATTGTCATTCATTAGAAATCATTTGGTTTTTTTCTAAAAAAAAAAAAACGATGAAATTTTTTTAATTATATTATATTTATATTAGCAAAAATTAAAAAAAAAAAAAGACTGTAGTGATCTATTTATAGCAAATCACTCAATTTAAATTTTGCTTCCGACAAAAGGGTTTATTTTCTGATTTTATTATTTTTTTAATATTATTTTTCATATACCTGATTAAATAATTGTGAATTTAGGAGGAAGGAAATTCGAAATAATTCTGACTGGACAGAAATGGGTCTTTTAATAACATCAGAAAAGGCAAAAAAAAAAAATTGATCGTTTTAAATTTTTAAAAATCAAACTTAAAAAAAGAAAGTAAGCATTTTAATAGAAAAACCAATTAATTATAATTTAATTGTCTAGACCCATGCATACATTTTGCAAAATAATAATCGTGAAATATTGTTTTTAATAAATTTTTCATTATAAGCCCCAAAATTGTTGCCTATTTTGTCTAGACACATTTCAAGAGGATCCATTTTAAAATAATATGAAGGAAAAATTAAAAATTTCAGTGCATTTCGAAAATCGAAAATTTAAACTATTTTTATTTTAGTGTAATACTTTAACACTACGTATTTAGGAAATAGTTTCTCTCAGTTTTGAATGATTTAGTGTCTCTATTGTTTAATGGTTTAAAATATTATGAGTTCTAGAAAAAGTTTATTTTATTTAAGTTTACTGAGAAAATAATCTATTGTACTCGGTAATGAAAAAATATAAAAGAATAAAAATGGGGGTAAACAGTTAACCTCTCTTCGTGAATGCGAATTTTTACTGGGCAAACTGAAAAAGAAAGGTTGAAATTATTTTAAAACAAAGCTGGAAACTATGGTTTTGATATTGGATATCACAATATACAGGAACTAAACTAAAACTAAACTCAGTGGCGCGACAGCCCATAGAGGGCCAAGACCTACTGCGCCCATCTCAGTTTTCTTGGGTTCTGGGGTGCAGGAGCAGATGTTCCGGTTAGGTGGTCAGTCGACCGTGGAACCCCAAGTGTTTAGTTCCCAAGCACGCTCGGTACTCATTTATCGACCCACTGAAGGGATGAAAGGCTGAGAAAACCCTGCCTGACTCGAGGATCGAACCCAGGACCTGTGGCACAGGAGCGCAAAGCGCTACCACTCTGCCTCCGGGCGTCAGTATACAGGAACTAGTTTCATGAAAATTCTGGTTTTCAAAATTACAGTTCTTATGACCTCACATTTCGTAAAAAATACAATTCTGAAAAGTAAATTTAACCGATTAAAATTCGTATACCATGCTCTAAGGTTTTATGCTAAAATTACCAAATATAATTATATTTAGCACATTTTGTCACATATTATAAAACTATTTTATTGATAGTTTTACCAAAATCATTACTAAAACGTCCAAGCTTTTTGATGTTCAGAGCCAGAAACCCGATAAAATTTACCATACCCTGGTAGTTTTGATCATATATATTTCAGGGCATTTTTAATGCTACTAACATTGGGCATTGTTACTAATATATTCTCATTAATTACTATCAATGTACTTGAGTAAATTTCACGTATTTTTTACATTAACAATGTTCACCATCTCATCCTTTACTTATGTAATTTCTGTTTCTTAATCTTACATAGATAAAGGGATATCGCGAAGTCATTTTAATACTCATAAGGGTGCCGCGATTTACACCAAAAAAATGAGGACCCCTAATGTTATTAATTTTAATTTAGCTAAATTTAAAAAATAATATTCATGTAACCTAAGTTATAATTTGTTAAAAATGTGTTGTTTTTGTTGCTGTCATATTTAAAAGGGAGATTAATTTAATTAAGTGTCACCTTTTCTTGCTACAATGTATATTTATAAGCTTTAGATTTTCTCTACTTAGTCGTTTTTTTGTTCTTCGTCTTTAGGAAAGTGTAATTTTGTTTAAGTGCTTTTGATAACAAAAGTATCGTTAAATCTAGATATTTTTAAAAGTTTAATTTATTTTTTTTCCCCTTTACTTCTTGTAGTTTGTCAAAAAAAAAGCTGTCTAAGGTATCATTTTTTAAGCGAATCATCGAATCTTAAGCTGATTCTTTTTAAAAGTAATTTATTTTGTCATTTTTAATCGACTTTAAACATTTAATACAAGGTTAAAAAATTTATATTCTCAAAAATTAAAAATATGCATGCATGCTAATAAAAATTAGTAGTTATTTTTAAGCCATAAGCTTGGAAAAAAAAAGTTTTTATGGCGAAAAAGTTTGTTCTCTTTGAACAAAATTTTTATAAACTACTTTTGATAAAATTAAAATATGTTTTAAATTGTTTGAGATATAGATTTGTATATGTTGCAAAAAAGTCCTCAAAACAATTGTAAGCTATAAGAAGTACAAGAAGTTATTTAAAATTTAAACGGTATGGCATGCATTTTATGCAATTGTCTTCTAGGTTTTTATAATTACGTTTTGTTAAAATCATTCGTCTTGTACTAAATTATAAAATTGAAATGGAAATTTAAAATCTCTTTTATTGATAAAAAAAAATTAAAGTTTGTATTTCTAGGAAACAAACATTGAAAATTAAGTTTCAGGATAAAAATTTCATTTCATCAACACTAATCTTTTATATATTATTTTTGATAAAATTCTATAGATTATTTTATAAGAACATCTGTCTAATAAAAAAGAAAGTTTCAATAAAGCATTCATTGATTGAAAAACGCTGAGGTTTTTTTTATTTTATACAAACAAACTTTGAAAGTAAAGTTTTCAATTCCTTTATTTAACATATTTGTTCACTGACGTGCAAAGTAATTACATTTCTTTGCTCAAAAATGCGGATAAATAAGAATCAAAAATTATTTCTTTACCAACATTTTTTTTCATGACTGTGAGAAGAGTCATTTACTCCACGATAAATTTGTTTTTGATATTTACAATATTCTAAACCTTTAAGTTGCTTAGATAAATTATTTGTAAATTTCTTAGATATTTAATTCATGCATCTAATTACTTAAAGGAAAAGTGCATCTTAAATGTTATTTTGAGATCTCTTTATTGTTGTTACAGAAATTAATGTTTTAAACATATAGCCTTTAGCCATGCTTGATTTTTAGAAATAATTTTAATTACTTAGAGAGTCTTTTAATTACTATGTAATTAGTTTTAATTTTAAGTTAAGATTTTATTGATATGTAAGCAATTGCAAAGAACCCAAATTTTTCATTTTAGCCGGGGGAATTTTTCTAACTGTAGTGAAATGCATACTTTATTTATTTTCCCGCTTAATAAAAATGATTACAATAATTTGCACACTAACTAAATCATGCAAATAACTTAATATATAAGGAGATTCGATATTAACAGTAACGCTAGAAATCTTGGAAAATAATTTGACCTCTGTGGTAAAATTTTTTCAAGATATCTGCGACAAAACTCTCTATCACTACCCCTTCTGCAAGATATTTTAAATAATAACAAACATATATGTTACTTATTTAAAATAAAATTATATATATATATATATATATATATATATATATATATATATATATATATATATATATAATTTTTTTAATTAAGCTTGTGAGAATTTTTTCTTCTTATATTATGGGTGATATTCTCGCACTTTGTTGGGGGTGGGAAACGCACGAATCATTTTCTCTTTCATTTCTCAATAATATCATTTAAACACTATGGAGAAATAAATAGCAATAACAGTCAAAACATTTATAGAATCATAGCCTTAAATAAATACTCAAATGCATGATTCAAATTGCTAGAAATATATAGGGACATTTAAAAACCACGTGAAAATCAATATCAATAACTGCCGAAAATAGAATCGAAACATTAGATCGATTTACGATGCTATCGGCGTAAATTGAGTGCACCAAAAAGTGATTATCTAAATCCATGACTCAAATTTTACTTGTAAATTTCTGTAGAAAAGACAACTATTTTTTTTTTTTTTTTACTTTTCAAAAGAAAAATCTTTTTGCAAAAAACTCTGCATCGTTTTGCAAAAATGTCCCCGTGAAACTGCAATTTTGCCACGGGAGATCTGACATTGTTTTTTTAAATACCTTTCCTAATACTATAAAGGAACGTTCGAAAGTTAGAAATTGCATTGGGATTCAAATTTAGTTCAAAAATTCGTAACCATTTGAAATAGTTTAACGCTAATTATCTTTTAAATAACTGCCTCGAAAAAATTATTCTACAAAAATTAGTCCATGATGAAAAAACTTCTACTACGTATATAAAAGCAAAGAAAACGCTCTGTTCTGTAGCTTTCAAATAATTTGCAGCCTATAGCAATGTGAATCAAAAATCCTAAAATAATAGAGAAAAAGAAAGCGAAATATATAGTGGAATCATCTGCCTAAAATACGCAATCGATCGCAAGGTTCAAAAAATATTACATTTGTCTTGACATAATGTGCCTAAAAGTAGTGTGGGAAACAATTAAAATAAGAAAATCATAAAAAAAATTGATAGACATTTCCAGTCAAAAAGATGCATAGGTTCGCTAGATTAATAGATAATCGTAAATAATGTTATATGAAATAATCTACATCAGTAGTGTACAGGGAAGCAAAAAAAGTTAAAATAAGTAATATAGATATAAAATAAAGTGAATTCCTACTTAGGTCAACAAAGAAAATTTTTATTTTAGTTATTTTTGGAAACTTTTATTGAATTTGTTATTACTGAATTATTATTGAATAGCGTCGTCCGTATAAAACTAAAATTAATAAAATTAAACTTAATTAGCGAATTAATATTTGAAATAATTGCATTAAGTATCATCCCCTATTATTAACGATTGATACCCAACAAAACAATACCCAATACCCAACAAAACAATAGATACCCAACTAAAGTAATAAAATTCTATATAAAATCATTGAGTTAATCGCATTTTTTGTAAATATATTTACTAAAAACTTTATTTATTTATTTATACAATTTTCCCATTTCGGGTAAATCCGAGGCCAAAAAATTTTTTACTAAAAATTTCTTTGTTAATTTGTATACTTTTTCTTTGTGCAAATCCTTGGTCAAAATTATTTACTAAAAAATTCCTTTACTAAAAAATTCCTTTGTTAATTTATAATATTTTTCCATGTGCAAATCCATTTCGGGCAAATCCGTGGCTAAAATTATTTACTAAAAAAATTTTCTTTATTAATTTATAAAATTTTTCCATGTGCAAATCCATTTCGGGCAAATCCGTGGCTAAAATAATGTGCAAAACTGGCAATTCATGTTTCTTTCTCTTTTCTATTTTTATATTATATAATATTTATATTATATTATATTATTTATATTATATTATATTATTTATATTATATTATATTTATATTATATTATATTATTTATATTATATTATTTAATATTATATAATATTTATTTTCTAAAATTATTTATAGTCAAATTCTTTAAATTTTCCAGTTTAATATTACCTCGCGTACATCAGTTTTCTGGCCCATCCTTGGTAACTAACAAATCAAACGCACTTCAGTAATGCAGCAAGAACGCAATTTAAACTCCTCTAGTTACTCTCGATTTGCGCTTTTGTTTTCACAGTTTTAATATTTTGCAATCTGGCAATCATGTTACGTAAACATTTTAAATCATTCTTGAAAAATTTCCCGTTCATGTAAGTTCATTATTTTTCGCTACTCGCTTTATAGATTTTGTTTTGTTCTGCTCTTCCTTTATATTTTATTTTCTGTTTTTACGTGCTATTTTTACCTATTGTGTTTTATTTTATTTGTCGTAATTTTTGTAATTTTTTTTTTTTTTGGAGTGCTTCTCACACTATGATATTGATATATTAAGCTTTGGCTATATTGATACAATATTAGAAAGCACTCTTTGTCGGATATAATCGCGTGGGCTGATAAAAAGATTATATCTTTCATTTTCGGGTTTTTTAAAAATACTTTTTTTTTTCTTTCCCCAGTTGTTTGTTATTATTATTATTCGCCCCCCTTTTTTCATTTGTCTGTAATTTACCTTTGCTTTATCTTCATTTTGAACTTATATATATATATATATATATATATATATATATATATATATATATATATATATATATATATATATATATATATATATATATATATATGTATATATATATATAGGGAAAGTATGAACTAATAGTAGGAATTGAAAAAAAAACCTGTTACATATTTCGCGGTATAACATTACGTAAAATTTATTGAAGTCGCAATTTTTGTAAAAAATCTTTAAAAAATTTACTCACTTCATGATAGAATGTACATGAAATAAGTATGTTGTTGCAAGGTTTATAAAAAAATGTTGAAAAAATTCAACAATGACCTGACATAGTCAACATAAAAGATTTGTATAGTTTTGCAAAAATGCCTAATTGTAACTTTTTTTCGGGAAAATAAACTAAAACTAATTTGAACACAGCAACTTAATAATTTCTAGTTGTAATATCCGTAATTAACATAAATTTATTGAATTTATGTGCTGCTATTTTTTTTTTTTATTCGTTCAATGAGTTTAAGCAGAACGGGGTTTAATAATTTATCACCATTATTAGGAATGATGTAATATTTTTTTTTAAATAAAAAAACAGCAAATTTGTTTTTGTTCTAACGAGTTAATTTAAGAAAAAAAAAATTGAGATACAAGTCTATAACCTAGTACACTTTTTTACTTTTTATAAGGTACGAAAAGGGGAAACGATATAATTTTATCCCAAAACTCAATTAATAAACTTTACCCTCACTCATTTCGCTAATCAGCGATTGTAGCTTTATAATACTGATCACAAGATAACGAGTTATGCGTTCGCAAAAAAGAAAATGTTAAGATAAAGTACCAGCAATTATGCGAAAGCCAATTAAAATTGCGCATCCATTAAAAGTACAGAATTAACAAGGTGATTGATTTTTCTCTGTGCAGTTGTAAGTCCAGCATAGATTAAATATTCTGTTTTACGGGGTTGTAAAAATTTTCTTTACTAAGTATGATATTGTGTATATGTTCTTATGGAGTTTAGTATTTTTTGTTTTATTAGTCTTTTCTTAATATACTTAATTTAGTTTATTTAATGACTTGTTTTAAACTATAAATGTTAAAAACACGTGCTCTGAATAATTTAGATGTATGTACGCTAAAGAATTATTAATTTTGTCTTTCGCTTAAAAAATTATAAAAAAGACCTTTATTAAGACCTTTATTTCTTTTATAGATAAAGTTCTAAAGGCTTATGAATTTGAAATTTTACATTTATGAAATTTGTAGCAAAAACTTACATACTTAGCTGAAGTTAAAGAAGAAATTTCATTTCATAATTTTATAATGTCTCAAGGAACCTGTATTTGCTTTTATATAATCATTTTTTCCTAGTATTTCTTTACGAAAAACAGTTTTTTTTGTTTAAGAAATAAATTAATGCAAAATTTCATTTAAAAACAACCAATGAAAAAAATATTAATATACTAATCATTACAAAAACTTTTACCTTATTATTATTTTTTTACTTTTTTATGTTAGTAACATTTTGAAACTTTGCATATTAATATGCAAGATCTTTAAAATTTAAGTATTATAATGATTCTTTCTTGCTTTTGATGTTTATTGATATATTTACTAGTTTTATCATACTGTGTAATTTGTAATCAATTATATATCTTTTATCGTACTGATATTTTAATATTTTTATCTGCCGATGTAATACAATGAATTTTCTTGCTAATCACTAATTTATTGATGTTTAGCTTTAAATAAGATCATTTTTATTTTAATTTACCCTCTTAAAAAACGGGTTTGGAAATTTCAGCTGAGAAAAATAAATTAAAGTTCTATATCCTTAAAAAATTCAAGTGTATGTTAAAACATACTTAATTACATTAATCTGATTGTTATGACTTAGATATATTAAAAAAAGGAAGCTTTCGCTTTTCATTTTAAATATCCCCATACATTGGGCAAGTTTCAACTCATTACATGGACTCGGACATAACTTAATAAAAAAAAAAAAAACTTAAAAATCAGTTCTTTAAGGTATTGTACTTTAAAAAGGACAATGTAAATGGAACTAACTCTTACCAAAAATAAAATGCATTCATAAAGAAAGAGAAACATAACTTAACAAAAAAACTTAGACAAACTTGGACATAACTTAATAAAAAAAACAACTTAAAAATCAGATTTTTAAGGTATTGTACTTTAAAAAGGACAATGTAAATGGAACTAACTCTTACCAAAAATAAAATGCATTCATAAAGAAAGAGAAAATTTTGCGAATTTTACACAAATGTATAGTCAAATGAATATTATTTTATGATTAAGAGCTGAACTGCGTCTCATTTATGTGACGCTCTTCAGCTCTTAATCATAAAATAATTATAAAATAACTAGTAAAAACTAATTTAGAAGACAAGCTATCGAATTTAATTTTATTATTTAATGTTTACTTAGTCAAAAAATATTAATTAACAAGAACTTGACTTTTATAAATTAGTCAGACAAATCAATATTAAATGTCAACTGAGGAAAAGGTCACATTAAATCAAGCAAGCTGAACTTGGAAGCATTTTACAGCAGCTGTTAAAAATAATAAAATTCTAAAATCTGACAAATAATTCTTAAAATACATTAAAACTTTATTTATGACTAAATTTTTCCCTGTACAAAAACAAATTGTATTTAATGTTTAAATGCTCGAAAAAATTTGTAAAAATATAATTATTTCACAAAATCAAGTGAATTTAGCAAGTAAAAGCAGAAATAATTGACCTTTAGTAATCAATTGACTATATTATAAATAGTTTATATTTACATGTTTTCTGTAACCTGGCAACCATTTACTATATATAATAGATATAAGTCCAAAAAGTAAAAACAATTTGTAAAAAAGATAATTATTTAAAACATCAATCTAATTTAGCAAATAAATACGACAATAAATAATGCGTTAGTGATAAATCCTCATTATTATCACAGAAAGATAAATATTTTTATGCTCTCTGTAGCTTCTGTTTGCATTAGATTGTTCCGTGGATTCCTTTGCTTAAGTGTGTTATTGGCTGATTACAAAAAAGCAAATTAAATGTAAATAATAAACTATTTAATAGGAATGTAAATTTATTGCATAAAACGTCCCAGTATTAAACAAATTAATAAAAATTTCCTTAAGTGACTTTTTAATAAAATTAAAGATTTAATTTTAAACTATAATAATATTTAAAAAGAAAATTGGTACTTTAACAATCAAGTATGTTGTCATGCCATATTAAATTGTAATATAGCTTTGTTTTTCCGCAAAACATTTCTGAGTAATATATAGAAAATTTTTAATTGTCCATAATACTAGCTCTTCCCTCCATATACTCCAGCCCTTCCAAAATCACTAGCCCTTCGCTTCCTTTAGTTTCTCGTAGCTTAAAATGATCATTATAAATAAATGTGTTAAACTTTAAAACAGCAGACCCTTTTTTTTATAAATTTTTTTATTCATTTTATACATTAGACCAGTTTTATTTTTTTTTCACATTTTTTTAAATGATAGATTTTAGAAAGTGTACAAGGAAGTAGTGAGATAAAATTAATTCGAATTGATATCGTGTGAATATATATAATTATTAATAACTAATTTTGTTATAATTAATTTATTTGTTCTTTATTTTTATACTTGTTCTAATGCAAATTTTATTACTTATTTTATTGTTTTTTTTTAACACTTATATTATTACAATTTCATGTATTTTAAGTAATTAATATATATTTTATTTTTTTCTAGGTAAGTACACTTTGTCTTGTACTGTAAATTTGAGATGGCTTATAAGTGAGTTCAATGAAATTTCTTATCATATGAAAATTTTAAAAGATTTTATCTGCATATCAAACTGTCCTTACAACGTGAAGAAGAACATAAAAAGGAAACTAATACTGCTTAAAAAGACATGAATGGGAAATTCAATTATGGTTGCAAAATTTATTTAGATAGATTTTTTTCTATGTAAAAAGCCTTCTAAAAACAAATTTGCATTTGAAGTAGCTCATTTTTAAGTAAAAAGGATATAGTGATGGGATAATAAAAAGTAAATAAGATAATAAAAAGTAAATAAGGATAAAGGATAATAAAAAGTAAATAGTTTTCTTTTCAAAAAATTGCGCATATCTAGAAAATAAATTTATGTAGAATTTTGTAGAAAATATGAAACAGAGTGTTTCAGAAGGCATATATTTAAGAAAATTGTTCAGATAATTTTTTGTTTTATCAAATAAGAGGCTAAATTTTTTTAAACTCTCAAAAGCAAAAATAAAATTTTTTAATCATAAAATATTTTTCATTAGAATCGCTATTCCTCATTTTCGAACGAAAAAAAAATCGTTTTTAAATGCTCTTAACAATGTAAAATTTTGAAAATGCTATTTGAGAGCTAAAGTATTGTGAATAACATTTAAAAGTATAAATTTCATCTATTCTTTGAACCATCAATAAATCAAACGTAAATAAAATAAATAGAAGAATATTTCAAGTTTGAAAAACAAAAAATCTCTACTTTCCCTAAAAATACAAACAAAAAAATATCCCTTTAAGTAACATGGATCGTGCTTTAAAAATAAATGCGATCAGCTTATAAAGAAAGCAAGAGCTTCTACCTAAAACAGATTTATTATCTCTCAAAGGAAGTACGTGAGGTGAAGATCTGCTAGAAGTAGATTTATATTTTGATTTTCAATTCAATACTTTTTACAGTGTCTTCTTTTCCTCAAACTGTACGTTGTTTCCCAGTTCTTATAGCATTCAAAAATATTCCAGCATCTAAAATTATCCTTAAGAACATATAAAAGTCTTTAAAAAAAACTTAGCAATATTTTAACGATCCTGTAAAGACACTGAATATGATGAAATAAAAATATCAAAAAAATGGTCTAATGAAATTTAAAAACATCGTGTTTAAGATATAGATTCATAATTTTTAAAGGATAAATTTATTTCAAGGTGTAAAAGGATCCTTTTACTGGAATTAAGCAATTCAGTAACGGTACATTCAGGAAAAAATATGGTCAAGCTACCGAAATAAGGTATAATTTATCGTATTTCTGACTCCTTGAAAACACCAAAAAGTTGAGTAATTTTTACCAAAACGTTTTGATAATGATATTGGTTATGATTTTTAAAAATATAAAACATTCAAAAAACGTATATATATATATATATATATATATATATATATATATATATATATATATATATATATACATATATATACTGAATACCCGTTTTTCGTACGGAGTAAATGAAAAATATGTAAGGAATGAATAAATCAGATTAGAGAATCACTAACGAAATCATGCTTATAACTGAAAAGCATATACCGAAACAATCAAAGAGCTTGATGGAAAAACCAGGTGTGTGACATTTTAGGGGAATTAATGAATCACTGCCTTTAAATTTTTTTTTTAGTAAGCTAGCATGATTTTTATTTCAAATTAGGCAATAAGGTTTTATTTTTTTATTTAATTTAATAGTTCAAATACCGAATTTGTTTTCATTCTGAAAATTTAATTATCTGCTTCTTCCACTAAGTTTTTCAATTAAAATAGCTAAAATAATTTAATTTTTTTAAATCTTATTTGTTGCAATTTATGTTATTGAATTAAGTAAGACTTGTTTTTTGTTTTTGATCCCATTAGAACAAAGATAAAAAAGTATTTAGCATGATGCTATTACTCATAAAACCATAATAGTCAATATTTATCAGTATCAAATAATTATTTCCGGTACATATCCCTTTCGAGGGGCCATGAGACTTTACTTTCTAAAGTATCAGTGCTTACTATTGGTTCTGTTTTAATCATCACCAAATATATTATTTTAATATTTTATACCTGTAATAACATATTTGGTACTTATTACATAACTCTTCAACATTTAAGTTTTGTGAAAAATATATTTGTCAGTGACTGCCAACTGAAGCCGAATTTTTTTAAAAAATTGAATTTTTATTAGAACTTGATACTGATTTTGGAGCATAGCCATTTCTCTATCAAGCCTTTAATTTATTATTAAAATATTTAATAGTGGAAGAACAAATTCTTTTTAGTTCTCATTCATTAAAGTATTAACAAACTATTTTTGCTACCACTGAAAAAATATTTTCTGAAACTATGAAAAACCGGTTGTAAAATTCGTATCAAAACGGTACCAATTAGTATAATACCAGTAGTACATATTACCGTCAGGTATACACATGAACTAAGCGTCCTCTGTGAAAGGTGATTTTCTAAGATTTGCCTGAAAAAAAGTTTTTATTAACCTTCTCTATTTAAATTTTGCTTTTTAGCACATATCTTATTTTGTTTTATTTCATTTAATACACATTATCAATATTAATAAGGCATTAGTGTCAGTAAAAATATGTCGATTCAAAATGAATAAGTATCTTTTCTCTAATATTTAATCAGGCTTTTATGTCAATTAATATATTACCAACATTCATTAAGCGTCATTTTCGCCATTGATAATATGACGATTTCTTACGGTTCTTTTAAACAATTAAATATATTAACCCCTTTACTTTTGCTTTTTAGTACTCTGCTTATTTCTTTTATTTCTATCTGCAAATATTACTTAAATTAATTAAGCATCATTGGCGTCAATAATAATGTGGCGATTTTTTTAATTTCCCCATAACAAATAAATACAACATTCCGATTGATTTTGCCTTTAAGCAAATAAATACTTTTTTCTATTTAATTACCGTTGATTTTAAATAAATAGTTTTGTGGGAAAGCGTTTTAAAAGAAATATAAAAAAGAAAAAAGGGGGTGCATCGGACAAATTTAAAAGTATAAATTTGGAGATGTAACCCTCGCATGTTGTCATATTATGTGGTTCATTGAATTTATTCGACATAGCGAATATAAAATAATTCAATATTTAAATACGTGCAAAAAATTTTTTTTTATCAAATAGAGCTATTAGGTTGACATTATCACTGATTTTTTTTAAAAAAATATGTGAAAAACTGAATTGTCTATAGTTAAATTTAAAACAATGATTGACGTTTAACCAATCAATTCGTTTTTCGCTCATCCCGCTCGAACGGCTCGTCGTAGAATGCTCTAATATCGACAGTGACCTTTCTCGTGCTTCAAATTATCTGTACAATACATATTATCAGCATATCATTGTCGTCAATGATAGTATGACGATTTCTCACTGTGCTTCTGGACAAATTAAGTTTCGCTGTGATTTACATCATTTAAATTCCAAGATTAATAGGAATCTGCCAAGTATTCCACTGCATAACAAGGGGCTCTATCATCAGTGGTTTATAAAAATTGAAGCCTTGTTAACTATTAAGAAAGTAGCGAATGTGCTTACCTTTTGTTGCAAAATTGCGAGGACAATGGACACTGAAAAATGATGAAGCTGTGGCGTATATTGAACTTTCGTTTTCTGCCGACCAAAGTTTTCAGTTCGTAAACAAAACCAGTGCTGAAATTCAATGTGAAAAATTCGAAACACATTTAATGGTATGGCCGAAGACCGTGCAGGTAATGAAGTAAAATATCTTGAAATGAAATAAAATGCAAATGTTTCAAAATCTATTGCACGATCACGCTGGTTTCAAATTAAATGCTTATAGCTAGCACTGGAAATTTCATAAAGAAAGCTTGGTTTTTACTACTTTACTTTCAATAACTGTACATTCCGCCCCTGAATATCGATTTCCACGAACACAATATATATATATATATATATATATATATATATATATATATACACTAGGGGATAAGCCCACTGTTCGCTACCACTCACCAGCCCCGATGAAAGCTTCGCAATAATTGTTTTTTCTTTGTAGAAATTAGTTTTTCTACTAAAGTTAAAATTGTTCACTTAACATCTATGTACTAAAAGGAATTCTGTTTGCTTACGCTTGCGCCTCTACTTCCCACTTAAAAATATTACTATCTATTAGTATTATAAACATTTAGATCTCTTGGTGAACAGAAGTTATTTTTCAAAGTAATCATTTTTTTAAAATAACATTTATATTCTTATAACATCATATTGTTCAAACAAATTTGATGAGTTCACAACCATAATTTAAAATTTTCGCTAATAATAGCAGTACTGGAAAATAACTTTAAATTAGTGGATACAAAAATATTTAAAGGAAAACAATACCTTTACGACTTTTGCTAATTTTATGCTGATGACAACCAAAACAATTAGAAATGAATTAGGAAAAACTGGATCGTACCTCGTGATTTTTAGGCCAATAGAAATGCACGGACAACAGTGGAAATGTCTGACATCATTATTAGACATACACAAAATAAAATAAAAATCATTACTCAGCTTTAGATGGTAAGTTTAGTTGTAACATTTTAGCAAGCAGTATTATTAAAAATTATTACCTTTTTACACACATGCGTTCTCAATTTTAATTGGCAGTTTTGTGCGTTACTAACAGCAAGTGTTCTGTGATTGGCTATGTGTTATCATTTCACTCTCTTCTTATGTATATATATATATATATATAAACTGCTGTTTGTAGAAAATGCAACACCATGAAGGAATCATCAGAATCAAATGAAATTCGCAGCAAATGTCAATTATAGGATATTATGCAAATTAATAAAGTTTCAGAGCCATCGCGCGTGCGTGGCGCGCGCAGCGCCCTCTGAATTGATGCTGAAAGCGTATAAATAAAGTGCTGTAGTGGGACGTTGAAAATAGTCTATGATTATTTGTTAGTGGCAAACGTTTAGTGAGACCTGAGTATGCCTCCACGACGGAAGAATAAGAAATTCAAGCAACTTACGGAGTTTGAACGAGGGAGGATAATCGGCCTTCGAGAAGGAGGATTTTCCTATCGCGCAATAGCAGCTCGTATGCAGCGGAACAGTTCCACAGTGATGCGAGTTTGGAAGCAGTGGACCGACGAGCACCGAACAACTCGAAAAACAGGCACTGGACGACAGAAGGTGACGTCAGAGCGCGATGATCGACACCTGCTCCGCATGGCGGTGAATGATCGCACAGCTTCCTCCAGGCAGCTGGCAGCACATTGGTCTACTGCTACAGGTGTACAATTGTCGGCTTCGTCAATTCGTCGTCGTCTGCTGCGCCGTGGATTGCGTGCAAGGGTGCCATTATACAGGATTCCCCTCACGGCGGATCATCGACGGCTGCGTCGGCAGTGGGCTCTTGAGCACAGAGACTGGCGAGCTGATTGGCACCAAGTTGTCTTTTCAGATGAATCACGCTTCAATTTGTGGACCCATGATGGCCGTGTTCGTGTTAGACGTTATGCCGGTCAACGCTGCCTTCCTGAGTGTATTATTGAACGACATAGTGGTCGAACACCCGGAGTTATGGTCTGGGGTGCGATTTCGTATCATGGACGATCCAATTTGATACGAATTGAGGGTAATCTCAATAGCAACAGATACGTCCGTGAAGTGCTACAGCCCGAAGTCGTTCCTTTCCTTCAAGGCATCCCTGGAGCTATCCTTCAGCAGGATAATGCACGCCCACATGTTGCGCGGACTGTTAGAGACTTCTGTTCAGCACAACGCATGCAACTTCTTCCTTGGCCTGCTTATTCGCCGGATATGTCGCCTATTGAGCACGTGTGGGATATGGTTGGTCGGCGTCTCACTCGTGATCCGCGTCCTGCAGTTTCCAAAGACGAACTGTGGTTGCGCATACAAGCGATATGGAATTCTCTTCCTCAAGCAGATATTCAACATCTGTTTGACTCCATGCCACGTCGTATAGCAGCACTTATTGCAGCGCGTGGTGGCTGCACCAAATACTGATTTCGGACGCTTAATTTGTTTCTTTTGTTTTGAAAATTTCATCATTTATTTGTATCAGTACAAGTCGTTTCTGCATTAAATTTCATTTGATTCTGATGATTCTTTCATGGTGTTGCATTTTCTACAAACAGCAGTTTATATATTATTACGATACAGCACGGTAATTGTACCAGAATTTTTTTCTTATTCGCATAAAGTTTTTTACATGGTGTTCTAGGCTACATGGTCATAAATATAGGCTACATAAAAATAGGCTACATGGTCATATAATATTTAAATATTTTTGAATCCTATATTACCAAAATTATACTAAAATTTTTTAAAGTATTTTCATTTTAAAAACCAGTGTGTTGGGGTGCCAACTGTATCCTATCACTGGATACCTCCCTGAGTGTTTCTCCTACGGAGGAATACTATCTTTTTTCCCATCTTCTAAAAGTTTATTATCTGCTAAAGAATCCGTCGAAACTTTTCTTTCCAATTAGAAGTTTTAAAAGATTGGAGAGAGCAGCGGTGAGTTCTGTCATATGCAGCAAATTCAAACAGGGAAGAGATGGAAATAATTCTGATACTGATGAACCTAAAATAAATTTCAGTACATTTAAGATAAAAAAATGATCCCGGTAACAATTGAATCCCGTCTGAATTTCTTCCTAATTAATTTTATTTTCCTCCAACTTTTGAAAGCTTACTTTCTGTAAAAGAATAATTTAAGGTCAAAATTATTCTTTCAAATTATACAGTTTGAAAATTAAGAAGTGAATATTTGAAGCTTGAAAAATATGAAAATATTTAGTTCTGTTCTATGCAGCATAAATGAACAAGAAAAAGTTTAAATTGTCCAGTAACTGGAATACTTAAGAAAGTTACGGGTTATTTAAAAGGAAAAAAGAAAAAAATCAAAAGTTTTTATAAAAAAAATCGTATAACTAACGCTAAACAAAGTATTATTATAAGTACTCGAATGTTTTAACTGTGTTATATGCTTTTAAAGTCAACAAATACAACATTCGTAAATGGTGGAATTGCCCCTTAAGACTTTTGACTTGTGGATCATGAAGGGATGAAGTCGGAATTTTTTTCCTATTATTTTTACTTGTGTCAATATCCATTGGAGTGATGTGGTAGTAGAATTTTTCGCACAATAATTATCATGTCATTTTCTTGTTGGCACTATAAAATATACTTTAAAATATTTATATTTTAAATATTTCTATTTTAAAAACCGGTTCTTATGTATCATCTGAATCCCGTCACAGGTTTTCGGAATTTCCATCCACTGATTTAATTACAAGAAAACGTTTCGAATTTATATTTTGAAAATACACGGTCCGAAGAAACCATAAAAACATACAGAGCATAATTGACAGATAACCATTTGAAAGATAACTATTAGAGGGATATGGTAGTGGGGTTTCCGTACATTTATTATGATGTCATTTTCTTGTAGGCACTAAAAATACACTTTAAAATATTTTTATATTTATTTTAAAACCCGGTACGTCGTATTATCTGAATCTTGTCACATATAGCATTCTGAATTCACCTCAAATTAGTTTTACTGTAAGGAAATGAACCAAATTTAAAATTTGAAAGGAAACGTTTTGGAAAAACTAGAGAAAAAATACACAGATCACTTATATCGGTTATTGGAAACAGGTTTAATGCTGTTGGAACCGGTTCACTTAAAAAGTGTTTCGGGTTCTTTAAAGGAAGGAAAAATAAATGAACACCCATTTGTTATTTTTTTAAAGCTTTTTGAATATTAAAAAAATTTTTATGTTTTAATTTTGCTTTATTAGATGCATTTTTAAGTGTTATTAGTTAAGTGTTGTCCCTTGCGTGAATACCGACTGAATCCCGTCACAGGTAGGACACGGAAATTCGTCCCGTACATGCATATTTTCTAAAGTTATTGCTTGTAAAGATGATTCAAAATTATTGTCTGAAAATTAGATGTTAAAATGAATTTTAATATTCTTTGAAAATTAGAGGTTAAGAAGAAATTAAATGTTATTTTAAAATAAGATGTTAAGAAGAAATGAAATATTTATTAAAAATGAGATGTTAAGAGGAAATTAAAGAGAACAATATAAGTGATACGAACAATTCAGCACTACGGACAAATTACACTAGAATTGACAGACTTAAATATATCTTTAGGTAAGTCTTATAAGAAAAAAAAGTAAAGACATGTTAAGCAAGTAATTTAAATATTTTTAAGTTTTTGTTTTATAAAATTTAATGTATCTTTTGAATGCACTTTGAAATTTTAAACCTATTTCAAAGCCAGTACAGTGTACTGATTGAATCTTCTCATTGATACACGAATATACAAGAAACAGTATTTTATGTACATTATTTTCCATATCTTATGTAACTTAACTATTCATCTGATTTCTTTGCGTATTGATGAGAAAATCAGTTTCTCTCCAGTGTATGGTAGAACTATTTTATGCATCTCCAATGTATTTTAATGAATTTGATAAAAACAAAAACTTTAAACATAAAAATTATAAAAAAAAAATAAACTTCATATGTTTATAACAAATTCAAAATCAGATGTGAGATAAATTCTCACTCCATAGAACATAGAATCAGATTATGATTTCATGAAATATATTGTAGAAACAATATGAATTGTTTTTTTAAACACTAATATGAGATGAGTTTTTTTTTTTTTAAAAAAGGGTGTTATTTAAAAATGTTTCAGTGATTTGTGTTTTGAAAATTTGAGTCAATTTTTATTTTTATTACATTAGTTAAGAGAGTGTAAGATATCAATAAAAGAAATGTCTTAGAGAACAGAGAGTAAAAGGTTCTTATAATAGTTTATTTTTAATTAAATATTCTTTAATGCTACCGGATACTAGTCCAATATGATTCTAATATGTTTTTCTATATATTTTGATGATTAAGATTAGTGAATGATGTAGGATTAGAAATTCTAATATGTTTTTCTATAAAATAGTTCAAGTTGTTCCTGATATCTACATTTTCAAAACATCTGAAAAGTATATCAAAATACATGTTTTTCAATGAAAGTACTAACATTTAGAGCGTAACAACGTGTTTTTAGTTTTTATATCAGAAACAATTCTAGTCACGATATTTACTATTCAATTTCATATTAAAAACAGCATAGGTTTTAACAGATTTTTTTTTTTTTAAAGATGCATTAGGAAACAGGTATTTTCACACTGTTAGAAATTTCTCGGTTATTTATAAGAAATTTTATTAAAATTATTATAAACAGGTAAATTGATTACTGAACACTTACTAACATGCCTAGGATTTGATAATGAATCTCAAAGAAGTGGCGATATTCTCAAGTTATATTGGGATGCTGGAAGTATAATGAATTCTCTGTAAGACTTTTGTCCCTTCATTTGTCTGACACTTTTTACTGAAATTTACTTTAATTTTGTTATCCTTAGTATTCATTGTTATTTCTTATTGTTCACGTATTTTAATTGTTGTGTATTCTTATTGTTCAAGTATTCACATTAATCATATTTTCGATTTTTGTATACGTGCTTGTATTATATGAATCGACTACTACTACTTACTTTTAACTACTACTACTACTATCGACTACTACTACGTAAAATTACTTTTACTAAATTCAACCAAAATAGTCAAATAACCATAAGAAAGATGTCAAACTAACAAGTGTGAGAAAAAACGTTTATTGATTGTTTTTACCTAATACGGTTTAAGAACCAGAATTCTATGCTCGTTAGGCCCACCTTATGAAGACATTTTAATTCGCGCAGCTGGGTACAAATTGTAGCTGAGAGGGTGAATCGGTGAATCTCATATCCGGCTGAACAAGCGTTCGAATCTTAGCGTTGATACCAACCAATATTTCTTCTATTCCTTAAATACATGAAAAGTTTCTTATGTCCTGCATTCTTCAAATCTGTGATCCTATACTATAAGAATACGATCACGCATAAATAACTCAGCACCCACGGAGCGCCAACTTACATTTAAGTTTTAATTTATGGTTTAGATGCAATGCAAGTTGTACATGGTTACAAAACTGAGCAGTTTTGTATTCATGGTTTCTTAACTCTACCAGTTGTAAATGGTTTCAAATACGTAATGAAAAAGAAATTTTCCTAACTATAAACTTTATAGTTAATCGAATAGGCAGACTGCTGGCGGTTATTTTACCGTAGTTTCAGAATGAAAATTTATAGAGTGCAGTTAAAGAATAAAATATGTTTTCATTAAATGCGTTTTGTTAACTATTGTTTTTTTCTTCATAATATTATTTTAAACATATAATAAGAAATTAATAGAGCGCAATATAACGTACTTTCAATAAGTGCCAACGTCAAAAACTACAAAAAATAAATATTTATCACGTCTACTTCATTATTTGTAAATTTAAATATCAGAAACATTTAATTATGGGACTCGAAAGAATTTCGTGACATTAAGCTATCACAAAAGGTGAAGTTTAAAAGGAATTTTTTTTTTTATAAAAACGCTGTTTTTGTACATGTTTCTTTTCGTTCCGATGAAAAAATAAGTATAAAAAGAATGATTTGACTATTTCTTTCCCGAAGAGTGGTAAAATATAAAAAGAAGTAACGCGTTTGAACCAAAAAATAAAAAGAGAAAAAAATAAAGATTGACTAAGCGAAACGACGCTCCGAATTTTTATTTTTATTTATCTTACTGCTTCGTCAGGAAAGCAACATTTGTAATCCTTTTTTTATTCGTGAAAAATCAATGGAATAATATATTTTCAATCACTAAATAAACTATAAGCACTTCAGTTGGGTGTATGAAAAAAATCTCTGGAAGTTATTGCTTTTGGTTAGACATTTTATAAATATATATATGAAAGATTTTTAAAACAAAGTACGTAAAAGTGCTGTATGCGGAAAAAAAAATGCAATTTCACAGGAGACAAATATAATTTCAGTTTATTGCGATATTATCAAGTAAAAATTCAAGACAATTAGTGTAAACAAGCTGGTAAAAACTAGTAACCTGGTAAAAAATACTAGATGATAAGGATAAAACGTTCCCCTTAGAAAATAGTGTAACTTATCATTATATTGTATAAAAAACTAAAATTTTGCAAGAAAGTGAAATATTTAATTACAAATTTCAACGAATTAAGTAAAATAAAATTTTTCAGCCCGGCAAATAAATATGCTAAAAATAAATTATTACTAGAGAAAATTAACTAAAAAAGGATACACAGCTTATTCAGTTTCCATAAAAACATTTTTAATTAATTCAATATATTAGATTCGTCTTTAGCGCTTCGCGCTCCCGTACCACAGATCCTGGGTTCGATCCTCGGGCCGGGCAAGGTTGATTTAGCTTTTCATCCTTTCAGTGGGTAGATAAATGAGTACCAAGCATGCTTGGGAAACTAAACACTGGGGATTCCGCGTTCGACTGACTACCTAACTGGCTCCTGCACCCCAGAGCCCAAGGTCAATAAAACTGAGATGGGCACAGTAGGCCTTGGCCCTCTACGGGCTGTCACGCCACTGAGTTTAGTTTAGTAGTAGTTTTCAGTAGAATCGTCTTTAAGAAATTGCCTCTAAGTTATTTTCCAAAAACTTTAAGTTTTAAGGATGATAATAATCACTTTTGGAAACAAATTTATTAAGTTTATTTTTTTATATTTCTTTTTTTTTAATTTTTTCAGATTGCATTAGTTAAACAACAAATGAGAAATATTTTAAATAGAGTGATTACTTTAATTGTCTTTAAATTATTATTTAATTTCTGTATTAAAAAAGGAGACAATATTAGAAAAAATGAAGAATTTATTGTAACCGAGTCAAAATACTGTGTTAAACTATACTGGTACTGCGTAAGCAAAATGCTTAAAAGCTAATAAATGTTTTCTTAAATCTACCGTTATCTTATGCTGAGACAAAATACTGTGTGAAACTTCTGTTTGACTTGAAAGAAAGACAGCCAATGAGAATGAAGCTTGTATATTGTGAAATTTAATATACAAATCCATATTTGAGAGACAAAAAAACATATGTAATTTCCTGCTTCATATTGGCAGAAAAAGAAGTTAAAAAAAGAATAATTAAAAATATCCTACTGTTAAAATTCACTTCTGAGTGCAGCCAAAATATCCGATAAATGTTCTTAAATATGCAATGTTACACGCTATTTACTGATTTCTTGAGATTAAGTGCAATTTTATCAATATAATGTGCCATATTTTAGTGATGGTGGCTGTCTATTCTACGACAAACTGAGACCGTTTCATTTTTTTACACAGTTATAGTATTTACTTTTTTTCAGGAATTAAGGTCATGGGGAAGGGCCGCGGCCATTTCTTGATATGCCCTTTTTATGATTTTGATCTGAAAATGGAGGAGTTGCCATTCTGGAAAATCCCGCTTAGTCCGCTAATTCTCTCTGCAAACTGTAATAAATGAGTTTCTGATTTTTTTTGGTAATCAACAGCCTTCACACGGCCTGCTAAGTTAATTTTACTACCAGAGACGAACCATCTCACACTGTTACTGAGCTTCTTTCTTGCTGTGTATCAGAAATTATTTTCTTTTTTTCTCATATTTTCTTTTGTTTATATTTTCTAAAGAGCCACGATGGCTCAAGGAATGGAACATTCAACTTCCTATCAGGTGAACCGGGTTCGAATCCCAGCGATGGCTGGTCGATACGAATCCACATCTGGCTTGTACCGACCACAATGCTGACGTGAAATATCTTCCGTGGTAGACGGATGATGGGTTAGAGTCCTTTTGCCGTTAGGCTAACCATGGGAAGTTCCCGTGGTCTTTCTCTCAATGTAACGCAAATGCGGGTTAGTTCCATCAAAAATCCTTCACGAAGGCAAAATTTCTCCCTATAATTGATCCAGGAGTTCCCTTTTCTTTTGGATTGGGTTCAACATAAATAACTTGTTTCTTTTGTACTATATTCGTATAATTATCTGATTATTGAAATAATTTGATAAAAGTATTTTATATAGCATATGGTAGAAAATTTTTTTATGGCATTTTTATTGTTTAATTGGCTTTTCCAGACGTTAACGGTCAATAAATTGTATTAAAAAACTATATAAATATAGTTTCCTATTAAAATAAACACAAAAAAAAAAATATAAAATCTAAGATGAAGAACTAATGAAAACTGTATGTGACAAAAATTATTCATTTATTATTCTTTAAAATAAAAGAATACAAAAAATTAATACCATGGATGCTTGAAGTAACTGATAGAAATATGAAAGAATATTTTAAATAATATAGATATACTTTAAATGTAACAAAAACAGGTTAATATACTTTCAATTATTTAGTAAATGTAAATTTTTCATCCAAAATGAAACTAGTAAAAATACAGTGAATGTTTTAATTACAAATCGGATAATATTTTTACAAACGGAAGAGTAAGTTTAGCATTACATTGAATTTGATTAAAAAATATTAAATGTATATAATTTTCTTATAGTTTACAGCAGGGGTCTCCAAATTTTCCTGCCTTTAGGGGCCATACTAATTACTTGATTAAGTTTCAAGGGTCAAAACTGTTATGGTGTTCTGGTAATTAAAAGTGGAAATAAGTAGTACTCTCAATATGCTAACTGTTAACAGGTGTCACTAGTCTTTCCGAAGTTCAACAATTAAATAATCTAGGGAAGACGAAAGACGCAAACTGTCTATTATGATAGCGTGTAGTACGTAACTCAGTTTGAAAGACATTTTCAAACTCCCCAAAGTCCATGTGCATCATAATTTTGATTTAACTTGCTGTATTTTGTCAAGATTAACTAACAAGGAAAAAAAGCGAAAAAGAGACAATGAGTACAGAACATTCAAAAAGCAATGGAACTTACGATATTTTGAGATTCAGTCCAGTAATAGGGTCCTTTTTTTTGATTGGCAATGTAACTATAACCATTATATATGTAACATTAAACGACATTATGAAACGAGACATTTTCAAAATTACTCAAAATATACAGGAATTTTGCGGATAGAAAAAATTTGAAACTTTGGTGCACAGGTTGCAATATTTGCTTGCGAAAGTCAATACTGAACAGGAGGCTGCAATTCGTGAGAGCTTTCGTGTGGTTCTTGAAATTTCAAAACATGGAAAATTATTCACCGTTGGAGAAGTGAGCAAATAACACATAGTTGCAGTAGCAGAAGAAATGAGCCCTTAAAATGTAAAGTTATTCAAAATTTATGAGAAAACACCGTTTCTCAGAAGGTAGAGGACATCGCGGAAAATGCATCATCTCAACTCCCTGACACTTTTATTAGTTTTTCTCTGGCCTTGGGAGTTCATGGATGTCTTACATACTGCTCAGGTGTTGATTTTTATTCAATGGGTATATAAATGCTCTGAAGTTTATGAAGAATTTCTTGATATCGATAGTATGAACGGCGTGATTACTGGGGAAGACATTTATAAAGAAGCTGAAAGTGCCATCAATAAAAAAACATTCGATGAAAAAAACTTGGAATCTATTACAGCTGATGAAACAGAAGAATGCGTGGCAAAAATAAAGGAGTAATTGCTTTTTTTATCAAAAGCTGTAGAAAATGATAGTGGTCCAAATCTGTTGCACTGTCCATTGTGCGTTTAGTCATACATTGTATCATTTATCACAGTCCTGATGCAGGAAATGTTTGGATATGTCTAAAGTTTAAATAGCAGTCATATCAGTTGTTAATTTCATCAGATCCACTGGGTTGAATCTTCGATTCCACGAGTATATTGAAGGGATTGGAGAAAGTGACTTTTCATATGTATTGCCGTTCACTGTCTTAATTGTTTCTTGCACGTCTTCAGCAACGTTTTTAATGAAAATCATCGGCCACTTACAGAATTACAAAATAGTGAATGACTGTTTAAGTTCGACTGTTAAGTGACTGTTGAGCATTTTATATCGATATGACAAAACATGTGAACAAAATGAAATTCAGATTGCAAGAAGAAATCCAGCCTCGTCCTGATTTATACACTAATGTCTAATTGTTCCAGGAGAAAATAATGGTGTTTCTATTTTAATTACTTAAAAAAATTATTTCTCACTTTTGAGAAAATTTGTGACAGATACAACCACTAACGGAGACTGAAATACGCGTTGATTTTTCATTCAAATATTTGAGTGATTTGACGATAAATTTTGATACTTGTTCCTCGGACATGGAATCTATTGTGGAGGAAATAAAAATTTTTCAAAATATTTTTGATACAGTCAATGAAAACCTGGCCCTGATACTTTAAATGGAAATTATTGATTTACAGTGCAGTGATATAATTAAGAACACATATCAAAAGTCATATTTGCGGGAGTTTTATAACATTCTTCAATTGGTAAAATTTGATAATTTGCATAAATTTGCTCTTGGGATATTTTCGTTTTGTTTTTGGTACTACTTACTTTTGTGAGAAAGCATTCTCCAAAATGAAGTGCACAAGGAATGTTTACAGTTAATTAGTAACTCTTATTATCTGTTAACTCTTTTACTAATTAGTACCAGTGAAATTGGTCCGTAACTACAAGTTACTGTCAGTGAAACATAATATCCAATATAAATCTAAGTATTATTTTTTAAAAATAGATATTTGTTATTAAATCTTACCTATCAAAAAAATAAAATCAATTAATTGGTTTTCTGAGTTTTATTATTCAAATTATCGAAACAACAGTGCCATATTGATATCGCCAGTGCCATATTGATGACACTGGAGGGCCGAAATTTGGAGATCACTGACTTAGCACATAAGTTTAATATCTATTATTTTTAAAATTATCAAAGAAATTAAATATACTCTTGCCGTTAAAAAAAACAGACAGAAATCATTCAAAGTTGGGAATTTAAGAACGATTAAATTCAGTTTTAATTTAACAAAGTAATCGAACACGTTCATCTTGTTTATCTAGAAAATGGAACGCGTTACAGAAATGGTAAAAGTTAATTTCCTCGCTTTTCCTGACCCGTCAATTTTTTTGTTATCTCCCAAGGTATAAATGACATGCTAAATCCCTCACGTTTGTTTTGAGTACTGGGATGGCGTGCATTGTCATCGCTCGATCCCGTAACCATGGAAACGAAATCGAGCGCCTCCATAAATACCAGCCACCTGGTTACTAGTGTGTGGTGTTCTTACAATACCTTCCGTTTCCTCGATATCAGATTTTGGTTCAATTTATACCATCGTCTATTTTTCTATTCATTCGTTCTAGTTTGCGCTAAGAATATTCAATGATAGCAACGTGCAGACAAACTTGAATCTGTTTGTAAAGAGAACATTTTTCTTCAGTCGTGGATTTCAAACATCAACTCAAGTTATCTGCAAATGTAAATTACTCTCCATTAACATGTCTTAAGAATTAATTTGCTAAGTTGGAATGATCAGGTTGCTGCCCTACAAATAATATTTCAAGTTTGGAATATTGATTAGGGAAGGCTTCCTTTAAAGCATCCAAGCATTATGTTTCGTCAACGATGTTGATTTAAACTTATCCAAGAGTCGATATTTTCATATTTAGATGATGATTTTCATTCAGATAAATTGCCGAAAAAATTAAATTCTTAAGTTTAGCAAAATACGAGTAAACATGTAATAAGGAATATAGTTTACAACTATTTAATAAAATTATTGATTTAAAAACAATATTAAAATTTACATTTATTTTTATAGAATATACTTTTTATTTATATTTTTGTCATTTTTTCGTTCGACAAGGAATATACTTTTATATGGTTATTCTTTGTGAAGCAAATATGTTTTATTCAATGTTTTTCAATCGAAAGTGTCTTGCAGACGCATTTCGATGTTCCATTGGAAACCGATCGAAAAGACATGGTTTCCCGTAGAACATCGAAGTCAAGCATCACAGGCTGCGGTCAGTAGTGAGTGGGTGACCACTTTGATCAGTCTGCACTAGGATTGATAGTGTACAGTATCGGTCCTTGTATTAAACTGTTCTATCATAAATTCTCGACTTCGCGCGCAGGTCGTCTGCCATCCAAAGCGGAGGAGCCTTCCCCTCTACAGACGATAAAGATTGGGATGACATGTCTTCCGATCATCCTCAGGAATGTTTTCCAGACAGTCGCCAACAGCGCATTGTGCAGTTCTAGCGGGACGTAAATAAAGTACCCACCTACCTTTAGAGGGAAGTGGGTCATCGACGTGAAAACTTAATATTTTATCAATGACTTAACACCCAGAAGGTTAATTATGAATATACATTACTGTGAGTTTTAATTAAATAAAGCGTTTTTGAACCTTTGGAAAATGCTTTTAGAATGAACAAATGAAAAACAAAATTTTTGATTTTGTATTTGAAATTAAGAGAAAAATCTTCTTTTCAATTTGGTTTGTTATAAAAGGGTACGAGAGTTTATGAGTTTTGTGCTCCAATGCTGATTTGTAGAATAAATTCGTCATTAAATTCATGAATTTGTAAAATAAATTTTTATTTCATCAATTGAAGAAACTAAAATTAGCTTCTAAATAGAGCCCAACTTACACTGCGTCTCAAAATTTACGCCTTCCAATGAGTATTGTAAAAATGCGTGTTTTTTAAAGCACTTTTTCAAGTAATAATATTTTCAAAATTTCTTATACAATAAATGCATTAAATATATATAGACGTAAAATCTATTGGTTATAGAACTGAAATTTAAAATAAGTTAATGCAATATAAATTACGTAAACAGATATAAGTACATAATTGTAACTTCTGACACATAAAATTGTTAAACAATAAATCAAATGACTGAATAGCAATATGCAAGTCTCCGCCCTTTTTATACTATCTTCTCGCTTTTTGCCAAATCCTGAGGAGCGACGACAGCTATCTTTAATAATAACTATTGTAAAACTATTAATAACCATTGTAATAACTACTGCATTTACTGTACTAGTAATAAATACTATAATAATGACAGTAATACTATTGTAATACTGCTAAAACAACTACTTAAATAATTTACTGTAATTTCTAATATTACAAATTTTATTATCCATTATGAGTTTTAATCATTATCAATTGTAAATTATGCTTCCTCCTTTAGTAGTTATATTTTTTTCGCTACTTTATACCATCGACTTTTTTTATCATAGAAAAAGATTTTGTTGTTTGAAGAACGAGTATCAAAAGTTTTTTTCGAAAAGAAAATCTGTGTTTATTATACAGAAAAGCTTAATTTAAAAGGACTATAATTTGTGATTTTGTTTTTCTAAGATGAGGTATTTTATGTTAAAACAACAATACTTGCGTTACATGCATTTAATTGACACAATAAATGTATCAGTTTATTGTTTGCATATTATTATGCAATGCACATTTTTTAATCTTATCAGTTAATAAAAATATCAGACTCCACTAAGTATTTAAAATAATTTAAAAATAAAAACCTAAAATTAGACTCATTTTCAAATAGTAAATATAAAATATTAAAAATAAATAAAAATTTTAATTAAAGTAGTAAATTAGAGTAATAAAGTCAAGTAATAAATGAAAATAATAAATTTTAAAAACAAAATAATTATTCTTATAAAATTTTTAAAAAATAATTATTAAAAACAAATCTAATAATATACTCATTTTTAAATAGTAAATATAAAATTTTAAACCAAATAAAAGTTTCCTATACAATTCTTTTTAAAATTAATTTGTTTCTTAAAGAAAATTTCAATTCAAACATTGAACTTGAATACCAACAATTGAAATTAAGATTTATTAGAAGATTTTGAAGAGCAAATGTGATTTATAATCAAATGTATGATAATAAGCTAAAATTAATTTTTCTGCTAATGAAATGAATCATTACTATAGTAAGATATTTAAAGAAGTACATTAGGGTTTAAAGAAAATAATTTGGTTGATGATTATAAATTAATTTCTGTCAGCAAGATGAGATTTTTTTTTTAAAGTAATCATTTCCACTTGGAAAATTATACCATTAAAGCTAGATTTAGTGACTCGGTTAATTTCAACTTTTTAAATAAAAATATATTACAAATTTAAATGAAGTAGCAGCAATAGAAAATATTTGATTGATGTGTTAAATATACGTAAGTAATTTAAGTACGCACAGAGAGATAAATTTGCTTTTGTTTCGTTTTTGCTTGAATGTTAAATCATTTATTTTGCTTTAAAACAATAGTTCGAATATATAGTATTTTCTTAATGTGAAACAAAAGTTTTATTTTCTGGGTTTTTTAAAAAAACTTTATCTTTTTTTTTTTTTTTTTCTTTTTCCAATTAATTCTTTTTCTTTCCCTAGTTGTTTTTTATTATTATTCCCCCCTTTTTTTATTTGTCTTTAATTTACCTTTGTTTTATCTTCATTTTCAACTGATAACAACAGAAGAGGATTTTATTTATATATATATATATATATATATATATATATATATATATATATATATATATATATATATATATATATATATATATAAAATCCTCTTCTGTTTTTACGAATATCTTTTTGATGAATTTATATCGTTGTTTTCAGGACATTTGACTGAAAAAACTAAACAAATTGAACTGTTTTACATATTTTACTTATAACATGTTTATGAATTTTTAACTTTTATTCTGTTTTTTAATATGCATCAAATAACATTTTTCATTAATTAAAAAAGAAACAATATATTTTTGGAAAATATAAATTTAAAATAATCTAAATGACTCGTTTAGGTTATAAAAACAATAAAATAAACAATATATTATACAATTCACTTAGAATGTATGATATAAACTGTTGTTTAATATATTAGAAAGCATATTAAACTATGAATTCTCAATATGTATGGAAATGAATATTTTACTTAATAAGGCTTATAATGAATTTTAGGAAAATAGAACAATAGATGAGAAATCATTATATCACCAAAGATATACAATTCACACGAAAACGGCCACAAAAAGACTGCAATTAAATAAAAACATAAAAATCATAATAAAATAAAAAAGTAAAAAGAATAATAGAAAAGGAAAGTATTTAACTAGGTTTATATGTAAAAATCTTAATATTTAGTGGGATCTATTGATAAGAATCTTATTCTAGAAGATAAGAAAGCGAAATAAATAGATGTTGATTTTGTAGTTGGAAGTGCTAATTGTATATTCTTTCCGTTGTTCCATCATTATTTATGCTGGAATGAGATACGAAAATCAGGTAAAAAGATGTTAATTTCGCAGTTTGAAGTGGTAAATGTTACCTTTTTCACTTCGTTCTGTCATTATATAAGCTAAACTAAAGTGGTCTATATCCATAACTTGATTACCAATGGCAACGGTGGGAATGTGGTCAGCATTGCGCTCCAACCACATTTACTTCTTAGACAAGTAAGTCCCCATTGATCCGACTTTGATTCGGTTTCAAACTGCCACAATGAGTCGAACCACAGTTTCTCACAATGACTGCTCAATATCTTAGCCACACAAAACCATTACTACTCATCATTTAAATTTAGGAATGAAAAATATGAATGAATTTCATGGAAAATAAGTTGCTTGCAGGTTTTTTTTTAAATATAAACCTTAATAGTTTTAACTCAATATGTTAGACCAAAATATTTGTCCTTTGCCATTCAAAAAGATAATGAAGATTAGTAATGTAGACCATCCTTTTTAGAAACAGTCCCAAATTTACTTCAAACTAAGCTAACTTGTTGGACATAGTCTTTAAAAAAAAATCCCATTTTTTATTTGAATTTCACTTTCAAGATTCCATTTACATTTTAAAATCTACTTTAGATTTTTTTCTTATTGTTCAATAAGAGAATTATGAGTTTGTTCCAAATTTCATTTTTAAATTTTAAAATATGAAAATATGATTATGAAAAAAAATATTGTAAATAATACAAAAATAAGATATTCTAGGTGGATTTTGCATTTTATATTATTTAACAATCGTTCGTTTCATCATTAAAATTAGGTTTCCTTCTTATTAATTTTCAAAATTTCCTCATAATAGTAAAGATTTTAAGTCAGTAAACAATTTGAACTTTTTTAAAGCAGTGATTCAATTTACTTTACCATACACAAACATTTTTAATTACATAATGCAATTAGAAGGAAACAGCGTTAGAACTAAATCTGTTCCTAAAATAAAGGGTAAATTACACCAGAAGAGAAAAAAAAAAGAATTCTCAATAACAGATATAATCAACATAAATTAAATTTATATATTGAAATTTTATATACAACAGATGCAAACTTTCAGATAAATAAAATAAAACTTCTTTTTTATACTTGGAAAAAAGTTCAAATTAGCAAAATTTTTGGAAAGACATATATAAAAAGATTTTAGTACAGCACAGGAGAATAAATATTTAAATCTCGTATTTTTCATTTAATAAGAGCCGACTGGTTAATGTTGTTTTAGTTAAACTTATTGACACTTTTCATGGGAATAATCAAATTAAACCCCTCTAAAACATGATTTTATTACTTATTAAACTGAGTTTGTTAGTAATTAATTACACATAAATGTTTTTGCTTTATGAATTTTTTTTATATTTTAACCATTGCATGTAAATATAAATTATTACTAAATTTAACAAAACCTATCATAATAAATCTACTTAAAGTTGGTTGAGGACAAGAAGTAAATTATAAAATCCTTCAAAACCAAAATTTTTCCCACAGAGGTAAAATTTCTGATATATTTACCGTACTGTACGGTAATGACACTTCTGGTAAAAGAAATCATAATTCTGATACTAAAAACCAAATTATACAATATTTAAACCATTCATTTGGTAATTCTTTTATTCATATGGTAACGGTTTCATGGAAATTCTGGTTTTCTAAATTATGGTTCCTAATATCACATTTTTAAATTAAAACTTGAAAATGAAGTGTAAATTTAACCAAATAAATGGTTTTTATGCCATGCTCTAATGCATTGTGATAAAAGTGCCAAATTTCCCAAATGTTATCATATTCTATTAAAATACTTTTATTGTTCATTTAACCAAAATAATTACCAAAGTGCTTCGGTAAAAATTACCGAATTTTTTCCCTCCTGTTTGCAAAGAGTCAGACACTCGCTAAATCTTACCATATTCAGGCAATTTCGATCATACTTTTTTTCTCACAGTGAAATATAAAGCAATAAATTATATAACTTATGTGGCTAAACATCTCAAATTAAAAAAAGTGTAACAGTGTTTAATATGCAACAGAGATAAAAGATTCAGAAATTTTTTTTTTCAAACTTACAAACTTTCATTTATCTTAAAATGACGAATCGTGAAAAGTAATAATTATGGTATTATAGAATGGATATTTAAAATACGCATTTTTCAGTTACTCTGAACCAAAAGGTTAATAATGTTTTAATTAAATTTATGCACATTCATTATGAAAACGAACAAACTGAAACCACTGAAATGATTCTTTAGATGTTGACTGAACTGATTAGTCTGAAACTAATTAAACAGTATAAAAAACGTGTTTGCTTTTTGTAATTTTTTTTCGCGACTTAAATATTACACTTGAATTTAATCCCATCTGATTTAATACGACATTTTGGTGAAAACCTTACTTTGTGTAGATACATAGGCGTATTGAGTTTTTATCTTCTTCAATGTAATCCTTTTCGTTCCGGTATTTATTTAATTTTAATGCATATTTATTTTTGCGTCACGAACTTGTTCTAGAATTGTTTTTTTATGAAAAAATTAAAACATTTTGAAAGAACTGAAATTGGAAATAAAGTTTTTTTTTTGTAGAACATTTTCCCAGCTCTCTAAATCTATTTAAAACTCAATTTGTTAGAATTATTTATAAAAGATTTTAAGGAAATGATAAGTGTTACTTTTTCTTCTATCAACTCTTTTTTTTAAAAAACCAATCTTTATTAATTAGATGACAGAATAAATATGACTGTTGAATTTAAATAAATTTATTGAAGTCCTTTTTTTATTACTTTTAAGAATCTGTTAAGAAGCTGCCACCATTATGGGATTCCATAACATTAACATTTATAATAAAAACAAAATATGATACACATGCCAGTTAGTAAACTTGAGTTAGTAAAGTTATTTTTGAGATACAATTTTAATTAAGAACAGTTAGTTTAGGAAATCATACACACCTAATTCTTAAAATATAATTAATTTGTGAATGAAACTTATGCGTAGCACATAAAGAATATTAAGACAAATTCTGATTAGGCTTAACAAAGCAAAAGCGGATAGATGTTAAATATCATAAAACAATTTTACACAATTGGCAAATATTTAAAAATTAAAATGCAATTATCTTTTTTCGTAACTGAAAATGTAAATTTTTTTTAATAAAAAATTTTGTTCAGGTTGGTGGATAACAAAATTCACGCTGTCTTATTTACGATTGCAATTTAAAATCAAATTATTTTTTACACAAAATTTTGAGTCATTCAGTATCAAATTGAGAGATATTACAGCACTGATTTTTTTGTATTTGTAAAAACTAAAGCTTTTCCACAGCATCACGTTGTGAGCCAAGGGGGTCATGGAGGCTAAGGCTCCACAATTTTGTGGCCAACGGCATAATGGTAGCAATGTGGTCAGCACTACGCACAGGCCACCTTTTCTTCTTAGACAGACTAGTACACAATGATGGTCTGAAGCTGGGCGGGTTTCAATGGCTCAGGGGTTAGAGCGTTCGCCTTCCAATGAGAAGAACCGGGTTCGAATCCCAGTCGATACGAATTCCGCACCCGACTTGCACCGCCCACAGTGCTGACGTGAAAAAACTTCAGTGGTAGACGGATCATGGGTTAGAGTCCCCTTGAAGTCAAACTAACCGTGGGAGGTTGTCGTGGTCTTCCTCTCTAGGTAACCCAAATGCGGCTTAGCTCCATCAAAAAGTCCTCTACGAAGGCAAATTTCTCCCAATACTCGATTCAGGAGTTCCTTTGCCCTCTGGATTGGGTTCAATATTACAAGGCTCCGGAGTTGAACATTAGCACTCGTAAATCCAAAAATTGGGTCGGCTGTTTATCAACGGTTATAAAATAGCATAAAATGACAGTTAAGCGAGCTGCGATGGCTCAGGGGATAGAGCGTTTGCCTTCCAATCAGGTGAACCGGGTTCAAATCCCAGCGATAGCTGTGTTATACGAATTCCGCATCCGGCTTGTACCGTCCACAGTGTTGGTGTGAAAATATCCTCAGTGGTAGACGGATTACGGGTTTACTGTCCCCTTGACGTCAGGGAGGTTCTCGTTCTCTTCCTCTCCAGATAACCCAAATGCGGGTTAGTTGCCTAAAAAAAAAAGTCTTCCTCGAAGGTAAATTTCTCCCAATACTTGATACAGGAGTTTCCTTGTCTTAGGCAGTGGGTTCAAAATTACAAAGTTACATAGTTGAACATTAGTAGTCATAAACCCAAAAATCGGGTGAGCTATTCTATGACTGTTATAAAATATAAAATAAAATGACAGTTTAGTGCCTTAACCACTGAGCCATTGCGGTTCATGTATTTTTTTCAATGTCTATTAAATTTTACCCACAATTTTTCCCTGATTTTCTATTTACATTATTTTTAAGTATCATTCTATTGTACGTATTCTGTTATACGTAAATTAAGTTTTATCCTGTAATATTATTCTAGTGCATGTTATAATATCACATTAATTGACGAGAAAATTATAATAATGATAAAATGAAACTGAATTATAAAATGAATCTGAAACATTTCAGCAGAAATTTTTTTGCAGAATAAACATCGATTTCCATGTAGAAAATAGGATCTTTTTCTTCATGGACGGATAACGGATGTTACATTTGAAAAAAAATTTTTTTTTTGCTTATTATTATGTTACCCTCAACCTTCTCTATTGTAACAAGAGTAGGAACTGAATTCATAAACAAATATTAATAAACTCTCTAATTTTTATGCATCAAATCAAGTTTTTATGCAGCCTAACAAAAATTAATGTTTTATGTTTAAATCTAGAAAATTGAGGTGCCTTTTTTGGGTAGTTGGTATATCTATTAAAAAGATTGTTGGCGAACAACATTTCCGAATTGTAAGAAAGAAATAAATAAAAATGAAATAAAAGAGAAAACTATTAAGTTTTAGATAAATTGAGTTTTAAAATTGAAATTATCCTCTTTAAACCAACATTGGATGTATAAGTTTTATAGACCATTAGGGAAAAGTTCATAAAATAAGTACCACCTTGGACGGCCAGGGAGAAAACAACGTACAGTGTTCCTAAAAAGAAAGGGAAAAAAACCCGGGATCATCCTGAATAATTTTTGATCTAATGATCGGATTTTCCCGTCCTAAGATTCACTCTCAAAGGTTCTATGGGGTGACCTCAAATATGTTAATTAATTAGTGCAGACAATAATTAGTGCAGAAAATCTGATATACCGCAATTTTAACAATAATATTTACCGTAAAATCACTGAATCACTCTAATTCAATAAAAGAAAAATACTGTAAATATTACGTTACATTATTTTACTGCAAATATGAATTTTACGGATGATTCACCCTAGGTGCCGGTACTTTATACCATAATTTGATGCGGATTGTTTTACAGTACGGAAGCTATGTTGGTCTTAAACATGTAAACTTTAACTGTTATACAATTACTTTCAGTCGAGAGCTAAAACAGTGATGAAAACTAAATGTAGTTGCTATAAACAATTTGCAATTCCACATACTACAAAACTAAAAATTATTTATGCTTTTAATTTAACGGCTTGAAATTTTCGTTGTAAATAATGCCATAATACTTTGCACCACACATGCTATGTCAGTGAATAGAAGAAAAAAATAAGTTGTTCATTCTTCGCATTGAAGAAACCATCACGCAAACTAATATTGTATATTCTTGGCTGGTGATTATGTCATTTCAGAAGACTTTGCGTGTTTCGATTAGTTTACGCAACTCGCACTCTTAATTGGAAAGAATCCAGGATTCGCCAATATGTGTTGCATTTTATCAACTCCGGTACGCTGAATGGCTTGCTTTCATTTGGACGACTTCCACGAAACCTTTTACATTAGAGGATTTCTGATTAAAAGAATTAATGTCTCAAAATACTTGCATTCGTGGGATGGAAATCAAGAATATATGCATAGAAAGGGTGATATAATAAATATTATTGGTAATTTAAGAAAAAAATGTAAATGCTAATATTTTAATAGTTATTAATTTACTAAAGCACGGATTAAAAAAATTCTAACTAGAAATAGTATGATTAAATGTCCTTTAGTGTAGTATACGTTTAAAATTTCTTTTTTGTTAGAAATACAAATACAATAGTAACATTGTACTTAAGCCATTATTAAATTTCTTGATTTAGTTTTGAGAAAGTTGGAAAATTTATAAATTCTATTCGTATAAATTCTATTAAATTTATTTTTGTGCAATACAATGGGTTTTAGTACATTACAAAATACTGACTTAATATTACTAGATATCGTTTTTAATTTCTTTTTTGAAGGGGTATTTGGGTAGTTAAGTTGTTAATTTTTTAATGCATAGATTCTAATTAAGATTCTAACCAGAGATATGAACTAATTTTAGCGTAAATTTTTTAAATTTATTCTTTGGATTAGAAGTACAGAATCCTTTCAGATAATTTTGGAGAATAACAATTTACGTAAAATATTGTACGATTTTTTTTTATTTCAATTTTGTGAAAGTTTGAAGAAAATAGTGAAGCCTAAATAAATATTATTACTTGAATAACTATTATCATTTTGCTATACCATGAGTTTTAGTGCATTATAAAGTACAGAGATAAACTTTGCTAGATGATTTTTTTGTAATTTATTTTTTGAAAGTTGCAGAATAGCTGCAGATAATTTATGAGAAAAACATTATATGTACAGCGTTTCATGATTTTTTTTATTTCAATTTTGTGAAATTTTGAAAAAAAATAGTGAAACTTAAATAAATATCATTACTTGAATGCATGTTATTGGGTGTAATATAATGGGTTTTAATATATAATCTGCAACAAAATGTAATCTTAACATACAAAAAATATAATCTTAACATTGTCAATAGGAGTTTTTAAGTTTTTTGTTTAACAACCCATGAAATTTTTTTATTACCACAGTTTAATGACAAAAAAAATTTTTTTTGAATTCATACATTATTTTTTTATTGTATCAAAGACACTTCAAATGAATGCAAGCATTCTCAAAGTGAATGAAAGCGTTATAAATGAGAGCAACATTCATATTTTGATTATTTTTACTTATTTTTAGATTAAAAAAAAGCGAAGAATACGGTAACACTATTTAAATGTTTTTATTCTAAACAAAATGGTATTAATATTTTTCATCTAATAAAATATTAAATAAAATATGGTTTGACCAATTGATACTTGGATTGATTGATGAAAGTGATATGATGGATTTGTATATCAGAATATTTTGGAGAATATTTTTTTTTATAATAAGATATTTAAATGAAAAATAGTTAAACTAGTATAATTTTTAATCATCGGAAAAATCTAAATATAAATGTGCAATGATATCTAACTTAGTTCGATCTCTTAACTCTTTCATCGCGATGGACGAGATCTTACGTCTTCAAGGAATATTCGATGAGCTCTATTGTTTTATAAGTGAATATGATTATTAATATGATATTGCAATTGATTATTATTTTTTAAAGTAAAATAATAAAGTTTTAAAGAAATTCGCATTTTTTATTCAATTTTAGTGCTGCGGGGAACTCAGAGGGGGGGGGGGACAAAGGTCAAAGATTTTAGCTTTTCGACGCTCGCATAGAATTTTTTTCCTATTTTCAATGTTGAACGAAAGATTAATATAGCTGTAGTTAATGTTACGATTCAATATCCGCATCCTAGTAGTTTTAAATCCCAAACGAAAAAGGAACTCACAGATCGAGCAACAAAGTAATCGCTTTCATGACTATTCTGACTCTAAAACCTTCCATGGTTAACCCGACGGTAAGAGAAATACACAGACTGTTTGAAAAATGGATTTATTGAGCTAACGAATAAGAAACGCATTTTGTAGTGATAATTAAGTTTAAATTTTAAGATGACCAATTTTATTCTTACATGCGTCTTTTTAATATTAAACGTAAATCAACTTGTACTGAAAATGTAATAAAATGTTTTCAACTTAGTGTATAAATATAAAAAAAAAATTTTTTTTTTACCCAAAATATAACGAAAAATTCGACTTTTAGATTTTAGTGTTAATAAGTTGGAAATAAGTATATAGCATTTCAAAACGATATCTAAATCAGAAAGAAGAGTTATAAGCATTTTTGCTTTGACGCAGTAACAATTTTAAAGAGTGTTGATGCGTCGCGTGGCCATCGTAAAAAAAATCGAGCTGTTAACAACACTGCATTTAAAATAATTCGTGCTATTTTTATTACTTTTCTCTTAAGCGAACTGAAATGAATTGTTTTGAAGCGTTGATGGAATATTTGAGATTTCGTAACACTTTAGAAACTTAGATTAAAATAGCTCGGCAACGTGCAGCCATTAAAAAAAAAGTGAATTTTCTAGATTTTATGCGCATATTTATTTATTTCTAGATTTAATTTTTACATGTAATTAACAGTTATCTAGATTTTACGTATAAAAACAATTTTTATACATAATTTGCATACTTATTAGTATTTTAATTTAAAATTTTTGTTTGGGATATATTTAATTTTTAAATTTTAAGGTATCCAATGAATTTATGCATTTTTCTTTGTGTAACGATGATTTTTCTCGATTTATCCACCTTCATTAGGCTAAAAAAAATAGATATGAAAGCATTTTATTCAACATTTTATGAATTAAGATTCAGAAACTATGTCGTTATTGCAATTGTGAAGTTAAATAGGGTTTCAAAATTTAAACAATAGTAACTATTCCCAAATATAATATTTAAGCTTGTTTTTTTTATTCATTTTATTGTGTTTTACTGTTTTTTTGTATATAAGCCTAAGAAATTTTATTTTTTTAAGTAAGATCTCTGAAATTTTAGAAGTGCATACAGAAATATAGACAAAACAAATTGAATATGTGTAAAAGACTGGAGTAATTGAAACTTTAAAAAAAAAAAAAAAAAAAAAAAAAAAAAAAAAAAAAAAAACCTGTCAAATTTGAACCTTAGTAGAAAGATTGAATTTAAAAAAATAATCACCACAAAATGTATTATTAGTGATTGCACTTGTATCAATATGTCAGACAAACCCTTTTAAACTAGTATATTAAAACTTAAAAAAACAAGTTGAATTTTGAAAAGTTTTAACTTTTTTAAAAAATATAGTATTTTATAAATGTTTTATGAAATTTTTTTTGTTGAATATGTATTAGATTGCATAAATACACACGAATTGCTTATTTTTAAATTTTCATCAGAAAATAAAATTATTGAGTGCCGCGTACCCTTTAATGAAAACTACAACCAAAAGATTTATTTAGAAATTTTTGTTGTAACATTTGTATCTGTTTTAACATATTCTTTAATTAATTAGAAGTTAATCTTCAATTAAGTTTAAGTTAGTAATTTATTGGAGTAATTAGTGTGTTGTTTGTAAAAAAATATTTAGTATTTCTTTGTAATTGATGTTTGTTACATTTTTATAAAAGACTAAGCCTACAAACCATAATAATAATAATATGTATTACATTACAAAAATACACACGAATAGCTTATTTTTAAATTTTCATCAGAAAATAAAATAATTGAGTGCCGCGTCCCCTTTAATGAAAACTACAACCAAAAAATTTATTTAGAAATTTTTGTTATAACATTTGTATCTCTTTTAACACATTCTTTAATTAATTAGAAGTTAAACTTCAATTAAGTTTAAGTTAGTAACTTATTGGAATAATTAGTGTGTTGTTTGTAAAAAAATATTTAGTATTTCTTTGTAATTGATGTTTGTTACATTTTTATAAAAGGCTAAGCCTACAAACCATAATAATAACAATAAAAAAAAACATTTACTCACTTGCTGGAAGAAATTTAGTATGTGAGTAATACACATATATTGCATTTTTCTACAGTTATCTTTATTGTTTATTATAATCAATAAAATTCCATATTTTTAATTAACTATAGGTCAAAACTAAAACAATATGATAAAATTTACTGTATTTCTGGCTCTTTTTTTCTTTTTTTTCCCTATGAATTTGAATCTTCGCCTATGAAGATGCCGGAATTGTTGCTCATTTTGCGTTACCCAGTGGGCACCTGTGAACCTAAGTCACGGAGGCGAGCAACATTGTCCTCGCCACACTGCCACAAACCCGTTAATAGGATGGGCCACATTCGCACATCATACACACAACAGAGGACAGCACAAAGAGAGAGAGAGAAACATCCATGCCCAGAGCGGGATTCGAACCCGCAGCCAATGGCTTCGCAGTCAGGCGCGCTAACCACTCGGCCACCTGGCCGGAATTTCTGGCTCTATGGGAACACAAAAAGTTCTATAATTTTTATTTAAACACTTTTTCAACTATTTTAGTGAAATTGTCAATAAAATATAGTTTTATAATAAGTGATAAAATTTAGAAATTTTTTTATTATCCCTTAGATCATGGCATAAATATTATTTATTCGGTTAAATTTATTTTTCAGTTTTGTAGTTTTTACTAATTGTGTGGTTATAAGAACTATAACGTAAAAAACCAGAATATGAACGGAAAAATTTTCCAGATAATTAGTTTAAATACCAAAATACTTTAATTTTCATTACCAGAATTTAACAGAAATGTCATTATCACGCAGTACATTAATTGTGCAACATTTTCCTTTCTGCGTGCTTATAAGGTACATTTATAAACATGATATGTAAAAACTTCAATATTATTAATGTACATTCTTTTACATAAGAGAAATACATTTTTGATCCTATGAAAATAAAGTGATATAAACGAGATGGGAGAGCTGGAGAATTGTGTTTCGAAACAAAGCACGATTTCGGAAATGACGGCTGTGAAAGTAAAAACACCAACATAATTGCACAAAAGGCCTTAGCAAAAGGTTAAATTTCTTTAAGTTTTCTTATTTTTGTTCTGGAATTGTTTTCTTAGAAGGGGTATTTACCCTTGAGAGAAAACTCACGAAATATATTCGGGTAATGGTTTTCGCTGAATGCAGTAAAACGCAGCTATTGTTGTAAATGCCGTGAAAAGTTAGAAATAAAATGAAAATAATGTTGATTATATCTGCGTATTCTTTACTGTGCGTTCTTAAGTTTCGCGCTAATTATATTAGTTTAGTTTTCGGAGATTGTGTTTTTAAACTCACATTTTAGATGATTTTTACAGTTATGCATGTACATAAAGTAAGTTTTAATTGCACCTCGGAATTATATTTTACAAAACTCATTAACAAGTCATCATTCGTCACTCTTTAATCTTCAAATAAATAAATGTATATTATCTGATGAGTTTCAAGCGATGCCGACCGGACTGTGTAGGGGTCAAGGAACTGGCCTTGCATCAGAAATGTTCTGGGTTCGAATCCCGGGCAAGGCATGAATGCTCGTTCATTCTCTGTACTATTTATCGTTACTGTAGGAGCAACGTTGGCCCACCTAATATGTTGCCCCTGAAAAAGTGATAAAAAAATCTACCCTGTATTGAAGAAAGGTCATTCTCTAAGTAGGCATTGGAAAAAAAAAGAAAAATCATTCAAGCAATGTATTCAAGATAAATTTTTCATCAGAGAAATTTTTGCCATAATGATGTTCGAGTCAAGACCAGACATACACACCAATAAGGAATATTACAGGATTTTATATAGCATACGTATATTACAGCATAAGTATATTACAGCATACGTATATTATAGCATACGTATATTACAGCATACGTATATTACAGCATAAGTATATTGGAGCATACGTATATTATAGCATACGTATATTACAACATATGTATATTATAGCATACGTATGTTATAGCATACGTATATAATAGCATATGCATATATAGCACATGCATGTACACAGAATTCTCTATTTGATGTAGAATTTATAGCGAGATATAGCATGCTACGGTAAAAGTGAGTCAACCAGTCGTATTTTTTTAAAGCACTTAACTCACTAAACAATAGTTACTAAATTTGCTCCAGAATTAAGAAAAAAACGTGAAATAGTTTAAATAATTCCAGAAAAAAAATATTGTGATTTAGATAAATTTGTCACTTTTACAATTTAAATTGCAATTCAATGTCATTTTTACTATATTTTACAATCTAGGGTCAAAATGTGTATTGATAAGCGTTGCCTATTTGAAAATGAAATTAACAAGAATAAATTTTATTACTTGATTAAGGAATTTGATAAAAAAGAATTTGAGACATGGAATGGCACAGATTATTCCAATCCTAGAATAATCTCTAATTGTTATCTGCAAGGTGACTACTGAATGATACGCAGAGGTTTAGGGAAAAGATTTCATCCTCATTATCTAAAGTGCCTCTAATTTCGACAAGAAGTGCTTAATGCAAGGCGGAGCTTGATTCCATCGATCCACACGAGTGCTTGATGTCCATGAGAAGCACTTTGGGAACCACATTCTGGCTCTGGGGTACTAAGAGGCCATTGGATTGGGACTCGTTTGGCCTCCTTATTCTCTGGATCTGACCACATGTGACTCATTTTTGAAAGACTATATTAAAGACAATGTGTACAGATATAACTCCAAAACCATTTCTAAGAGGAAAACAGTCATTCAGGAGGTCAAAGGCAGCACTGATGTTCCAACAGTTTGGCGGATCCTGCAGAATTTTGCTTTTCGTCTGCGCCACATCATAACCAATACAGACAAGCTTACTGAACATGTCATAACATAAATCCGAATATCTGTAGTGGCGTTTACATGTTGAGTAAAGTTTTTGTACTCAGTTGTATTTAAATAAATTAGGTTTCACATAGTTCAATAATTGTCAAACTGTAAAACTTGTGTGGGTTCTGAATTGTTTTTTCGTGCCTTTAACTCCTTTTTGTTTCCATTAGAGCTAAAAGAGGTTTTGATATTTTCAGCCATGCCTTTAACAGTATTATATGGTTAGATTTGGATAGCGTTTTTTGTTTAAATTTTAACTTCCAACTCTTACTATGAAAACTTTTTTGACTTTATTTTTTTTTTTATATTTTCAAACATTAGATACTTTTAGGCAGTGGTTACAGAACACGTATAATTGTTTGCAACATTTACTTAAAAAATATTTTCGTATTATTACCTCATAAGTAAAAATATGTAATAATTATTTTATTAGGGGAAAGAAAATATGAGAAAATGTAATATGATCATCAGACATCGGCGATTATATGGAAATATATTTTTGTCCTAATAAACAAATTTATTTTTGGTATTGGCAAGACAAAACCGTAAAAGTATATGCGCTTTGGGTAATGTATTTGAGATATATCTATAAAGCTCATTATAAAACATATTCGATGGTCAAAAATATTGATCCTCTCCGTTACATAACTGCCCATTATGGAGCCACGATGGAGGGGATAGAGCTTTCGCCTTCCATTGAGATGAACCGAGTTCGAATACCAGCGATGGCTGGTTGATACGAACCGGCTTGCACATCCGGCTTGCGCCGACCACAGTGTGTTAAATATCCTCAGTAGTAGATGGACCTTTGGTTTTACTCTCTTTGCCGTAAGGCTACCCATGGGATGTTTTCGTGGTTTTCCTGTCCCAGTAACGCAAATGCGGGTTAGTACCATCAAAATGTCCTCCATGAAGGCGAGTTTCTCCTAATACTTGATTCAGGAGTTCCCTTGTGTTCTGGATTCGGTTCAAAATTACAAGGCTACGGTGTTGAACATTAGTACTCGTAAACCCAAAAATTGGGTCAGTTGTTCAACAATGGATATAAAATAAAATAAAAATTGCTTATTATGTGCAAAAAAGTGATGTCAAGGCTACCATACAAAACAACCAAGCAATAAAAAAATACTATATATTTAAATACCATAATATTCAAATATTAATGGCAGTCGTTATAGACCACCACGTATACTGCTTTTTGTATTTTCTACTAAAAAACTGGATTGCATCAAAACTTCCTTTAAAAAAATAATTGTTTAATTAAAGGAAGTAAGTTTGACAAAATAAGAAAATGTAATGTGACCATCAGACATTGGTGCTTATAGAAGAAGTTATTTTCATCTTAATAAATAAATTTATTTTTGCCTTTGGCAAGACAAAACAAAAACTTAAGACTACATGCGTGCCGGGTAATATATTTGAGACATTTCTATAAAGCTCATTACAAAACATCCACGATGGTGAAAAATATTGATACTCCCATTTCCATAATTGCCCATTATGTGAAAAAAAAGTGATGTCAAGGCTACCGTGTGAAACTCCCAAGTAATACAAAAATAATAAGCTTTAGAATGTTTTGAACATACAGATGAAAAAAGAAGCACACAAAAAATCATGAATAATTCAAAACAGTAAGCTTATGCTAAAGCTCCTTTCAATTCTTTCTTGCTACCATTTTTTATTTTTATTTTCTGAAACTTAATTAACTTTTGGAACACCATATCATAAACTGAAACTTAGTGGTTAAACATAAAGATCTTTATGTGTCCCTGAGAGATGTTTCATATCCAAAAAGTAGAGACTATAAAAGTTGCAATAATAAAGATCTTAGTAAGAAAGATGGTAGTGTAAAAATAATCTTGATGAATAGCTCCAAGGCAACGATAATGTTGCTTAGCTTTATTTATTTATCTATGTTTTAAAACAGAAAATTTGTTTTGAGCATTGTCTTTTAAGATTTTTGTTTGTAATTATACTCGTGCTTTTATCTAATGATACAGTAGGAAGATTATTTGTTTAATAAAATTTTTCTTTAATTGGTATCATTATGATTCTGAACGCGCGATTATTGAAAGCATTTTTCATGGGAATAATTAATTTGAAAGGAAACTTTTTCTTTTATTGAGTATCGTTAACTGATTTAGTGTGAAATTCAGGTTCTTTATTCGATATTTTAAATTTAATATATTATTATTAAAAGGTTAAAAAAATTTATAATTTTCATTCTAAAATAAAATTTAATTGCTAGTACTTTAAATGATCCGCCAGCCTGGTTCCGAACGCTTAGCGTGCCTGACTTCGAAGCCAATGGCTGCGGGTTTGAATCCAGCTCTGGGCATGGATGTTTCTCTGTGTGCTGTAGTCTGTCGTGTGTGATGTGGGAATGAGGCCGACCCTATAAACGAGTATCTGTGGCAGTGTGGCGTGGGTAATGTTGCTGACCTCCGTGACTTTGGTCACAAAGTGCTCACCAGGTAAGGCAAAATGTGCAACACTTTCGGCACTTTCCATGGCGAAGAACGATATGGTCAATGCCTGCCGTTGAAAAAAAAAATGAAAAAAAATTTAATTGATCCAACAATTTGTACAAAAGAGATAAGTTTCATCATATTTCAATGTAGCGACGGTAATTGTGCATATTTCCTGCGATATGGAAGCCGTAGAATGCATTAGGGTTTAGAAGTAACAGTTCTGTCGCATTCTTAATCCTAGAGAGTATCTGGAACAACTCAGACAACAAGAATGCGACAAATGCATTCAGATTCAAAAGAAATAGTCCTGTCAAATTCTAAACTCTAGAGCATTTCTGGAACAACTTTAAAGAAAGTGAATGCGATGAATGCATTAAGATTCAAAAGCAACGATTCTGTCTCATTCTAAACTCTCAAAAATTTCTGCAATAACTTTAAAGAAAGCGAATGCGAAGAATACTTTTAGATTCCGAAACAACGGTCGTTTCATATTCTAAACCCTGAAGAATTTCCAGAACAACTTTAAAGAAAGCAAACGGGAAGAATGAATTCAGTTTCTGAAAAAACTGCCCTGTTGTATTCTAAACCTTAGAGCATTACTGGGATAACTTTAAAGAAAGCGAATACGATGAATGTTTTCAGATTATATTCATCACAATTGTACACAACATGTTATGATCACAGTAAGTTAGTTACCTATATTTTAACACATTTTATTATTTACGTAGATTTTTTTGTAATTTCCTATCTCTTATCAGCTACATTCAATTGCTGTAACTAAATAATCCCGTCTCTTTTATGGCTAGTCGTTGCTTGGATTTAGTCGTTCATAATACTGTTGTGTAATTAGTGTATTAGGAAAATCCGACATAGAGAGTTTTAATAGATGCTGATTAAATGATACTGCATAAAGTTGATTTGTCTGAAAGTGAAATAGAGCATAAGTGGAACTTCAAATACAAGAAATTGTGAACAGTAGTCGAAAAAAATTCGTTGTAAAAACTTTCAATTATCTTAATTGTACAACCGTATACAGACAAAACCAGTTCTAAATTATCTCAAATATATTGAAAACATTATTGAAAGCAACAATATAATAGCAATCGACTATATTGAAAGTAACATTCAATAATCACTGTAAACAGTACATCAAAATTGAACATAACATAAATTCATTCTTCAATTATACCACTATATTAAAATTTAAAATAACCAATTATTTTAAGCATACCACAATATACAAATTAAAAATAATACTCTATCTCAACTAAACCATTAAACTGAAATTGAAAATAGCATTTAATTATCACCATACTATTAAATTCGAATTCAACACAACAGTGATTTTTTTTTAAATTTAAATACTATATATTTTCAAATTTAAAGCAGTAGAGTATAGCATAATTTTTAAGGAACTCGAAAAATACCCAAAACATGAATTATCTAAAATTTTTATTGTTGTCGCACTTGTTAATATATGGACTGGTAGTGGATAAATAAAAGAAATATTTGGTACTCAAAGTTTCTTTACATTTGTGGATTAGAGTCTAAACACATTCGTTGGGGAAACATTCCGTGCTTCATTATGCAAATGGGCATTTTTCGTAAGACATTTTCTTTAGCTTCGGTATATAAGCCTCATAGGATATTACATCAGACGTGCCAGACGTTCTTTTCTTCCTGATAGGCCTATCGAAAAATTCAATTTCTCAAATAAGGCGTGTGTCTTTAGGAATATTGATTATACAAATACATTCTAACTGAAAATAACACTATTGCCTCAATAAACTACTATGTTAAAACTTTAAATAACCAATAATCAAAAACAATATTCATTTATTTCAACTATGCAGTCAAACTGAATTTAAAAGTACCATTCAATTATCACTGTACCATTATATCTTAATTGAATATAACATTAAATTTTTTAAGAGCAAATTATATATTTTCACATCTAAAACAGTGGAGCGTAGCACCATTTTAATGTAACTCAAAAAATATCCAAAACATGAGTTATCTAAAATTTTTATTGTTGTAGCACCATGTAAATAAATGAACTGTTTGAGGACAAATAAAAGAAATATTTGGTACTCAAAGTTTCCATACATTTGCGGATTATAGTCTGAACACATTCGTTGGGGAAACTCTCCTTCCAGCTACTGAGCTTCATTATGCAAATGGGTATTTTTCGAAAGACATTTTCTCGAGCTTCGGTAAATAAGCCTCATCGGATATTCCATCAGATGTGCCAGACGGTCTTTTCTCCCTGATAGGCCTAGTGAAAAATTCACTTTCTCAAATAAGGCGTGTGTCTTTAAATCGATCGATGAAACTCATAAAATTTTCATCTATGACAAATGTGGAAAATGAGAAATGAAATAACCATATTTACTTAATCATGACATATTACTTTTCTAAATTAGTGGAATTTTCTGTTTTAAAAATTCACGGTTTTCAAAATAAACTCATTATTATATTATTGATTTAGATTAGAATTGTTTTCTTACTTGCATTGGAATTTAAATACATCGATAGCAATTGAAGAATAGCTGGTAAATGATATTGATTTTAAGCAAATATGTTTCAATTAGCTGATTTATGGAACAATTAAATTTCTTTATTGGATTTGAAATAAATTCAATATAACGAGATGATCTCTCATTTAGTAATATTTGAACGTGCTTATTTAGCTCGTTGTTTTATTAAAGAAAAAAATATGTAGCTGTTATTATGTAGCTTTATTTGGCTTGTGAAAAACCATTAATTACTTGTGAAATTTAACAAATGAGTTGCATGGCTTGAAATTAATGGCTGGAACTTATTAAAATTTCATGTCCGAAAAATATGGAAAATAATACATAGAATATTTGTTTGATTGTTAATAAATTGTAACCAAAATTCTACATTTTAGAATTACTAATATTTTCTCTTTTAATATATTCATAATTTAAAACGATTATGATTGGTTTTATTAAAAACATTTTTTCGTATTAGTTGTTTATGTGGTACAGAATAAATATAAAGTCTGTGAATATTTATGTATTAGGGAATTTTATAATAGGGATTTTTATAATAGGGATAAATATGTTCATGTTTGTAAGTCAATGAACAAGTTAATTTTTATTTATGCATAAGTAGGAGAAAATTTTCTCTCTATCTTAGTGAAATTTAATTTTAGCAAAAATGCTTTTTTTTAAATTTATTATTATATAGTCGATTAAATTTAAATATGTTTCTTTTCATCAAGTGAAAAATGCAGTTTTTAATGTAAGACGTATGTTTTGAAATCAATCAATGCAAATTTAATGCTAATGAAGTAAATGAGAAATGAAATTATGACCTTTATTAAATCATGATATATTGTTTCTTTAAATTAATGATTTTTATTATTTCAATAGTAAAAAAGCTCATAATTATGTAAATGAAACAATTTGTTTTTTTAATTGTGTTGAAATCTTGTCCAGATCATTTTGTACAGAAAATTATGTAAACTCGTAGGTAAATTTGTTTATTGTAGTAATTTTATTACTTGAACAATTTCCATCTATTAAATATTTCCCATAAACGGCGAAAACAATATTTCGTTTATAATTAAGCATAATTTGCTTTTTCGCTTTAAAAAATGCTTGATATCATCGAAATAATTTTTTTAACTTGTAAGCGTACTTCGTACAGGACGTTAAATATAGAATACTTTTGTATATATTTTGTAATTTGTTGAACCGATAAACCTAAGATGCTTAATTGTTTTGAAGTTGAAAAACAATTGGCTTAATCGCTAATATAAATAACAAAATTAAAGAAAAACGAAAAACTAAATTAAAATTTTTAACATTGAATTGTAGTAAATTAAAACATGATTTATTTTGAAACTTAGTTGATACATAAGTTTGAATTGATTGCAAAAATGTTTTATTTCTGATGAATAGCAGGTAAATGATTTTAACTTAAAATATTAATTTAGATAAAATTTATTATTCTGTAACTATTTAGAATCATGCACTGATAAGGCATATATATATATATATATATATATATATATATATATATATATATATATATATATATATATATATATATATATATATATATATATATTTATTTATTTATATCTATATATATATATATATATATATATATTTATATATATATATGCACGATGTAAGATGTTTAGCATGATTTTACGCAAACTTTAATAATACATAAATTATAGCTTTCGTTGATTAAGGTAAATTCTCGAAGTAACGTATACATAATTCAACGCAATTAAAAAGCCCTCCATTATGTTTTGGAAACATTAAAAATTTCCCGAGAAAAGTATATTTTCTGTGCAATTAATCATTTTTAAGTTTTATTATCTACTATAAACATTATAATGGTAAGCGGCCAATATCGATCTCCACTCCTTATTTATTGATTTTTATTTCTTAAACTAATTTCCAGAATTTCAACATCAACATTCCAGAATTTCAACTGAAACTGGGAACTGATTATATAATTGATAATTTAGAGCATTAAACATTCTCTTTTTTAAAGTCATACTCCTTAATAAAATAAAGAGATGCTTTTTATTTTGTTCCAATTCCAAGAGAACGCATGAAACGAACGAGCGAAAGTAAAAAACATTTCAACAAACAAGTTTGATTTGATATACATGTTAGGGAAGTGTTTTTGTAGAGTTGGGTAACAAAAAAATTGTGTATTATTTTTAGCACTTACATTTGCTCGTTTAATAAAATCCTGTTAATATGTGTTATTTTATTTATGGCAGAAAAAAGTTATTGGTTCTGACGCTGAATTGTAATAATGCATTATTTAGTTATTCTAGAATTACTTAGCGACCTCTAGGTAGCTTTACATTGTATTTCTTATGTTTAAAGTTGTTTTGTAGATGATATATTAACGCAAGCATTTTTATTCAGCGGTGATTTGAAAAGTGCTTTATCTTAAAATTATTAATACGTTTATATTTAAACTGCGTGAATATTTTCTTATAAAAGATGCCCTTTTGAAGATAATAAAGAATATTTGGAATAATTTATGCAATACTAAATCACTTATTATAAAACATAAGTAGATACACATGCTTTGATTTGCAAAGAAAAATTCAATTAAAGAAATCACGTACTTCTTTTATTTATTTTACTATTATTCCGCAAATGATGACGTTTGGACCCAGTAAAACAATTTAAGGAAAATGATAATATTTATTTAAAACAATTTTTTAAGTAGTATTATAGTTCACAAAGATATTGAAAAGATAAATTTAACTCATGTTTAAATTTTTAGTTAAAAAATATTCTACGAGCGGAATTATAAATTGGTCCCAAATTATACAGCTCTTTTTCTTTAAACTTTAAAAAATCTAAAAGTTTTAAATATACAGAAGAAAAAGTAATATTATTAATTGCGAGATTGATTGGCTATAAAGTATTGAATACCAATTAATTAAAAATAATAGGAGTTTGGCAATTTAACTTTTATTTATAAGAGTCAGATAATGAAATAATATTTTGAGCTAAATAATGAAATCAGAGCTATCCTTACAATCCCTCAAGCCAATAATATCTAATAAAGGTTACCTATTTCTTTTCCTTGAGGACACATTCATTTTATTAAGGAATCAACCATTGAAGGTCTTAAATAGAAATTAAGGTTAAAGCGTTCTCTTTTCACTTAATTTAATCAGAGACAAGTATTTGGCATTATCCTTTGTGCGTTGAAAAGTGATGATCGTAAAATTTTGTCACTTTTATTACTTTGCTAAAGCTGAGATTTAATTCACTAGATCAATCATAATAGTAGGAAATGGCGGATTTTATTCACATCGTCTCTTCCATGTTTAGTGTCAGAAATAATCTCTTTCGGAGAAAATGCCCTTTTCAGTCATCATCATGTGAATAAAGCAACTGAAGCAATAATTTCGTTTACAAATCTAACAGTGTGCTTTATGTATTGATAGAAAATGTAATTAAAGCAGAGTGATTGATTTTTAGCATTTATAATTAAAACAGAGTGTTTTATTTTTGCAGTTATCGTAAAAACAGAGTGATTGTTTTTAGATGTCGTATCCAAAGCAAAATGAATATTTTGCAATTATAATTAAAACAGAATGTTATGCTTTTTGGCAGTTATAAATCAGGTATATTGTTAAACATGTACGGCATAAATTATTTACGATGTGCGGCAGCACGCCGCTTCAACAGCTGGTGTGAAGGCATGTGGTGCCATCGCATACGTTACACGATCACCCCTAAATTTATACAAAGTACCCTGGCAGCCCAGAAATACGTTTGTGGCATTATTCTGCCGACTGTTTCGCCACTCATAGAAGTGCTCCAAGGAGCCATTTTTCAACAAGATAATGCCCAGCCACACACAGCAAGGGTGTCAGAAGAATGCCTCCGCCACATACCACTCTTCTCTTGCTTGCTCTATCCCCAGATTTGACACCGAACGAGTATATATAGGATCTCGAGGGACTGCAAGTTGAACAGCCACCGTGTTTAGTCGATTTAGCAATATAATTACAGAAATTGTGGAACGAAATACCTCATGACATGATAACGAACTTGTATTTCTCAAAGACGAACATAGAGGAAAGAGGAACATCATGCAAAAAGGTGGTTAAAACCTTGGTGGCAAAGAGATGGAAAGTTTTTCTTGCAACATATTATCATTTTGAGGTACTTTTTTAGTCACTTACTTATATCAACGTTGTACTTTCATATGTAAAATTGCGTTTCATTAAAATAACTCTTCCTGGTTACGCTAGTTTTTATGGCAATGAGTATGTTTTATTACTTATAGTTGAACCAGGGTGTTATATTTTATTTTTATTTTATTATATTTTAGTGTTATATTTAGTGCGTTATAATTGTTGGAATAAAAACAGACTGTTATTTTTTGAGAAGGTGTACTTAAAGCAGGGTGCTGTAATTTAGCAACAAAAGGCTTAAATAGCGGAGAATTTCTGAATTAAAAGAATTAACTTAGATAATTTTATGAACATAAATTGGACGAAGTGTAGATTGTTTGAAATAATAACTAAGTTGGCGCCATGTTATATATATATATATATATGTAACATAAATAGCTTCTATTAATCTTTTTATGTTATCCTAATTAATTCTAATCGAAATACTTTCTCACATTTTTAAAACCTACATCCTGTTCTTAAATCTATTTTCGGATCAACTATGCATTAATCAAAAGCAAGACATTTTCCCCTATAATCTTCGTGGGAATCACTCGACCTATTTCATTAACCAATAGTAATTTTTAAGATTTCCCTCTTTCCCTAAATTGAAACATTTTACGGATTTTACTTCGCAAGATTTTCCCTAACATATCATCGAGAGCACAACTTTTCGTACACACTCTTTCATGTTCTCTGTCTAATAATTAATAAATAAATTTTGTACCTGTAATTTAATGAGAATTTAATTTAATTTAATTCTGTAATTTAATGAGAATTGTTTTTATAGAAAAGTAGTAATATAATTAAATTTCATGATTATTTATTACGTATTGTTTCTATTACAATTCGAGAACAGCTAGCTTTTTCAAACCTTTCTCTTTTAAAAAAGAAAACACAAGCCTGCGAAATTAAAGTTTTTAAAAAATACAAGATAAGTTATTGTTGATTTATATGTTATTTGACATGCTAATTTCGAAAATGACCTTCATTTTTTCCAATCACATCAGGATTTTTTGTAAAATCGACATTATTGTTTTTACTAAAATCATATTTGGAAAGGAATTCTCTCAAACAATTTTGCATGCACTGTCCGGTAACTGTTCTCTTCATTCATTTTGATCTATATAAAATTTAATCCTGTGAAAGAAAATTGATTTTTGAGCTATCAGCTAATTTTTTATAGGTTAAAATGAATAAAAAATACTGTTACCAGACCGCACAAGTCACCTCTGGTCGAGAGAAAAACAATAAGTTCTTTGTGTTTAAACTTTTTACATCAGTTTTTAGAAGAAAATCACCAACATACCATTTTAATTTTGTTTATTAAGATAACCTACGAAAAATTAATGATTGATCGAGAATACCAAATATTGTGTATGTTTACATGAAAGTTTAAAGCAAAACACAAATGAGAAAAGTTTCTATTTAAATACTTCTGAAACTTATTTTTGAAGATCTTTTATGCTTAGTCTCAGGTCTATCCTGAGTTATTATCCAACAGTAGTCGGCGAGCATGTTCTTGTTCCATCTTCCTTGATATTTGTGCTCCATATCTCTGATATCTTGATGGAACCTACCCTAACGTTCTTCGTTGGCTGCTCCTAAATTTTCGGGGGAAAAGTTTACATGTGAGAGAAGAAAATGCATTTTTACACTCATAAAGAAAACCAAAGTTTTAAATTTGTCCAGCATTTTCATTACAATTTCCTTAGAAACAGGATCCTTGCAATTACCCACAAATTAACTGACGACATGTTTGAAAGCAACTTAAGCTTCTTTTTCCGTTGCTGTCAGGTTCGTCTCAAAATCTTTATCCTTCATGAGTTTGCGGATAACTGGGCCAACAAAGATTCCTTTTTTCAACTAAACTTGGCTTGGGATAAACTTGGAAACTTTTTTCACAGGTATTTGAAACAATCGCCACCTTTTGGAACAGTCTTGACAAACTGCTTCATTACACCTAATTTTATATATAGCGAAAGTAACAATACTTTTTTCGGATCAACTAAGCTGATTCTAATAACGTTTCGAATAACGTTTTCGGTGCCTGGGTCAAGATTTTGTATTTTCGGCCATTCTTTTTTTACCCAATTTGAGTCTTGTCACGGCTGTCCCACTCACAGATGAAACAAAGAAACTTTCTTTGTAAATCCACCTTGTTTACCAAGAAGCATGGAGATAACTTTCAAATCACCGCAAATGGTACAACTATGGTCGATATATTTTATTTTGTCCAGGATGAGAGCCAGGTTTTCATAGCATTCTTTTAAATATACTAAGTGTCCAACTGGTACCGATGCATACTGGTTCTCATGGTGAACAAGAACAGTTTTGAAGCTTCTTTTAGATGAATCTATAAACAGCCTCCACTCATATTTTTCGTTGATGACATTAAATTTGCTCATCAATCCAGGAACATCAGAACAATAGATCAAGTTCTCCTCTTCGTCAAAGTACTTAATAAATTCCTTTTCATGGTTCCTGTACCAATAAAAAGATGTTCCTTTCGCCAATAAATTTTTTTCTTTCAGTCTGGAGCCTAACAATTTAGCTGCCTCTTTCAAAAGGCCAAGATCTCTAGTCAGATCATGAAGTTCAACCTGAGAGAAGGGCTGAGGTAAACCGGCTTCAGATGGCTTATATTCGATATCGGAGCCTTGAACTTCTGGATGTTCCGAGTATGAACACTCTGAAGAGATGATTGGCAGTTCAGTTGGAGGCACAGGCACATCAGGTCTATGAGGAACGGGGCGTATGACCGAAGGAATGCTATCAGGATAAGATATTAGCCTTTGATTTTTTTCGGTTATACCCATGAACATGGTAGGAACAAAAATAACAATCATCAACGAGGTTCTTGGGTTCACTCCACGTCATAGGAATTCCAAATCGTAAAGCAGTCTTCTTTCCTTGATGCCATAAGCGTAGATCATTGAGATTCTGCACATATTGAGATTCTGCACACATGATTTGTCCTGGTCTTTGAGTTTCATGCCAAAATATGCAAGATAAAGTTCTCTAACATAGTTTGTAATGTTCCTCATGCGATTTTTAACAACACTTTATTCGCCGCATATATAACAAAAGTGATCGAGGAAATTTTCGCAATGTCTCGAACTTGAACTCCCTATTACATTTGCTAATGTTCCTGAGAGGTCAGCGAACCTGGATAAAAATTCTCGCGAAGCTATTGGTAGAGAGAGATTGAGACAGAGAGAGGGATGGGGATCGTAAGATGTCATAGAGGTGTATTTTTGTAGATTTAACCAGAGTAGAATGCTGGTCAGGCAAGAAATTCAAAAAAGAAAATTTTTTTATGAAAAATGTTCATAAAAATTCCAGTAAAATCAAATTTTTCAAAAAAACGTGATGTGATAGAAATTTTTAATTATTATTTTCCATTTCAGCACCAAAAAATACATTAAGTTCTGCTATCAGACCCCTTGTATTTTTTTCATCGCAGGCCTGTGAAATTAGATGATTTACTTTTTTTGATTTTTTAGTAGGGTAAAGTTGGGCAAGGCGGATAGTTCAGATTTAAATATATAATTTTTAGTTGTTACATTTCATTCCTGAAAAGTCGCATGTACTACTTTTTTCATAAAATATTGTTTTTTAAAAAAAGTCACATCGCACGATCTTACTAAACCTACTACTGTTATTCTCCATACCCGAAAATGCAAGTTAGCTTCGCGAAAAATTTAGAAATACTGGAATTTCAGTGAAAAAGTAGCAAATATTTCTATTTTATGTAACAATTTTAGAAAATTATGCATTTAATTTATGCGTGTTATATATGTATGGGACGTTACAGTACTGAAAAATACATAGTATTTATTGAAAGTTTTCGATTTTTTCACTTTCAAAATGTAGTATCATTCGAAAAAATTGATAAAATAGAGAACTTAAAGCTTTAACGAAATGGCATCAGTAATAACACTATAGAAATACCATAGGATTTCTGACTCCCCAAAATATAGGGGATAACCGCAATCTGGGAAATATAGTCCTAATAGTTTGTTTACGATATCGATAAAAACTTTGAACCCCCGATTGTTGATTTTATATTTTACGTATTTCTCCGTGTCTCGAAAACCTTTCTTTTACATCATTTTTAAACTTCAAATCTTACATGACAACAAGCAAAATTTTTGCAAAATCGGTTAAATACTTTCTGATAAATAGAGTTTCAAATATACGACTTCTTTAAAATTAATTTCTCAGGAACTATTCAACTGATTTCACACAAATGTTGTATTTTGCCATGTAAAATTAGATACTTTAGAACGATCTTACAACTCAACATTTTTTTTGTGACTATTATCAAATGAAATTATAAAAAAATAAAAAAATGATTATTGAAATTTATTTATTTCATGGAAGTAACTTTGGATTAACAAATTTTATAATTTTGTGCTAAAATTTAGGCGAAATACGCAAAAAGTAAAATTAATATTAAAGAGTTCAAACTTTGTACCGCTCTCCTGATCAAATGATGAGGACCATATTTCCCAGATTGCGACTACCCCCTCCCCTATTTTAGGAGGCAGAAATCTGAATCCGTCGCAAAAAATGTATGTTTATTCAGAGAAAGTAAGTTTTTGTATCTGCTTTCGTAACTTAAAATACCGTCTGCTCCAAATAATTATCATATTTGAAGTCACCCCCTCGAACCATTAAGATTGAGTGTAAAACGTGAAGATCCACTCATTAGACCAAAAGTTATTCAGGGTAATCCGTTTTTTTCTTTAATACAAATTTTTCTTTAAGATGAAAGAGGGGGGAAATTCAGATTTTTGAATAAATTTAAAATGAATTTAAGGAAAACAGTCGCCTATTACGTGATAAAATTCTAAAAAAATGATTTGATTTTTATTGATTCTGTTCTGATAGATTTGATTTTAAAAAGCGGCTGAATTTAAAATATAGTGATTCTAGTAGTGGCTTTATCTATACATGCAAAAATTGTTTTCTTTGTTTTTCTTTGTGTTTTATTATTTAACGTATTGAAAAAAAAAAAGCTTTGTAACTTAAGATGCACGATTTCTTACTTTATTTAAAAACAGTTTAATCTAAGAGATGATATTTAAAACTAAAATCGAATTTTTTGAATAATTTTAAAGAAATAAATCATTGAATTATTAAGATAATCATTTAAATGGTATTTTTACTAGTGTTCAATTCAATCAAAAGATGAAAAATTACTTAATTCCATTTTTTTTTTAAATTTTGGTCTCAGTACAATTCGCAAAGTTTATTTCATTAAATATTTCAAATTTATTTTTTAGTTATGTAGAATAAAATAAGTATAAAAAAATGCGTTTTGTTTTATTTAACGATTGAGAGAAAATTTATTCAGAAGAACAATGTAATTCTATAAAATTTCAGTGATGTTTTTCGCGAGAAAAAATTGCCATCCTTACAAAAAAACAGTGAGTGACTTATCAGTATTGAGTTGAGTATTTATAGCCCAAATAGATTTTTCTCTCTTCTCTTTGATCTACATTAGATTTGTTGGGGTTCAATCACAGATGGTTCTGAGGACAGTGATGTCAAGAACGTTATATTTTAAGGGTATGAAATATTGATTCACTATTGAGCTGGGAAAACAGATTCTCTTCGCTTGGAAGTAAAAAATAAGTTTCTGCAACCTTAGGAACCATTTACAGTTTAAAAAATTTGACGACCAGTTTTATGCCTATTGAAAACTCATCTCACAACGTAAAGAAATTTTTTCCATAATCAATGTTAAAAATTGCAAAAATTTTATAAAATTTTATTATTATATTCACTGTGAAAAAATGTATGATCAAAACTATCAAAATATAGTAACCTTTTCCACGTTTCTGACTCTATGGGGACACCAAAAACAAGGTTATATTTACGGAAGTGCTTTGGTCATGATTTTGGTAAAATTAATAAAAATAGGGTTTTAAATGTGGTAAAATTTGGTAATGTCATCATGATACCTTAGAGCATGACATAAAAACCATTTATTCGGCTAAACTTACTTTTCAGTTTTATATTTTTATTAAATGTGAGATAATGAAAACTATGATTTTAAGAACCAGAATTTCCATTACCATTTGACCAGTAAACCATTACCATATAAACAAAAATCGTTACCATATTAATAGTTTAAATAACTTATATGTTGGTTTTATGATCAGAATTTTATATATATATACAGTGAAACCTCCTGTTGTGGACACACCTGCAAAACGGACGGCTCCTAATACGGACATATTTTTTTTAATTCCCCGGGAATCTTCTATGTGTAAACCATTATGTACATTCTCCGCAAAGCGGACACTCCCGTAACCGGACGCGGGCAGTCATTTTGGCCCTGAAATGTTGCTTTCTATCTCTTCAAACCGGAAACTAGTTTTTCTAAATTTGAAAAAAAACCTACTATTTCTGCTTTAAATTACAAGGGGAAAAATGCAACTTTTCACCATTTTTAAAGCATGCAAATTTTTTGCCTTATCCATAACTGAAAATATTGTTAAGCTATTTCACTGCTGAAGAGTCAATCTTTCTCCTGTCACCTTGCCCTATCTTTGTACAGAAAGGAGAGAAAACGATACTGCTCTTGTGAAATAATTTGGACTGCGGCATCTCTTGATCTTTTCATCAGGACCATACAGGTTATAAGACCCCACAAGTTGAAATGACATCTTAAATGCTCCCAACACTTCTTTCCCATTGAAAATTTCATTAATTTTCTTATAAATTTGAAGACTGTATTTAACGCATCTGGGGTAAAAAAGAGAACAGAAGTATAATCTTTGAGGTTCATGTAAATGAAACATTTATTCAGACACTTGATAGCTGATCAATTGTGAATAATCAACTCCATAGGTCCTCATGACTTACAGGTAGGCATTGCTTTTTTTTTCTGTGAATCGTGGGAGGTTTACTTTCAAGAAGATATTAACCATGTTCCCTAATCAAATGACAGGTAGGTGTGAGGGGAATAAACTTAATAATTGAAACTGAGTAGTGAAAACTCCTATTCGGTATCATATGTCTAACTTGAGTATCTATGCTGATAGAAAAATTTTATTCATTTATCAGTATCTACATCTAAAATTACATATTCATATCAAACTTTTTGATATATATATTTTTTTTAATTTTCTTAAATTTTAAATAAATATCCTTGTAGATAGTTATTGTAAACTAGTTAATTATTTCTACACCTTTGAAAATATTCTAAAAACAATTTACGGTGTTAAATTTTGTTATTAGGGTTACCTTCCCTTAAACGGACAATTTTTTCGGTCCCAAGAATGTCCGCTTAACGGAGGTTTCACTGTATATATATATATATATATATATATATATTTCGCAATTGATATATTTGATTACAGTTAAATAAACATGCTTAAATATAATATTCAAGATAAGTGTTCATCATTGTTTGAGAACGAGTTAAGAAATATGTATCTATGCACACACAGGATACCTTTTGGAGTTTGGAAGGTTTATAACTAACAAAATATTACCAAAATATGAACAATTTGTCTTCCCTGTCCCTCCTTTACTTATGTTTCATTTTTAATTAGTTGGTGATGCAACAGATTTTAAGTCTAAAGCCTGTTGCATCTCTTTCCTTCATTATCAGACAAATGCTCGTGATTTCCAAATAAAGAGCATCTTTGTCGTTGGATTAGATGTGGGATGGTAGACAACGATCGACTTTTTCCTTGGACACCGATCTGCCATTCCCTAATCCAGTGGTTTTTAACTACTCACTGTCCTGTTTGGCATTTTCTTAAAAAAAAAAAATAAATAAAACAACTTAATTCTCGATTTACTTTTCCATTTTGGTCCAACTACATCAGAAAGGAAAAGCTCCAAAAAATAGATTGAGTTGTTTAAGGCCGATGGAATAAAATTGTAAATTCGCCACCGGAGTTTAAAAACTTAGCTCATTGTAATTGTGTATGGCATTACATCAAATATAATGTTTTCAAATTTCTATGTCAAGTAATTTAGCAGAATTACGCTGAAAGATCGCAACCGCATTGATTACTATTGATCGTCACATGTAGCAGCGAGAGTGGAAGAAAATTGGCTTAAGACTTAAAGTTAGCAGCTACATCAAATGTTCACATATTGAACATTTTTAAAAAACCGTACTGTGTGTACCACACGCGTATTGCCAAACCATACCATAGATTATAAAAGGGTTGGCGAAAATTTCTATTGGCGTTGAAGGAGCGTGTCGCAAATCGCCAAACAGCTGTGTGCTTATGTCTTTGTTATGTTTTCGTTATAGCGTAACATTCAACAAGTTAGATATGGATGCGACGTTTCTTAGTATCGCTGAAACGCGCGGATCTTCCAAACAAATTCTCGATTATCATCACCAAAAATGATGGAAATCCGCTCTTCCATGAAATTATATAATGACATCCAAGCTTAGATTGACGCATTCAGCGTTAATACCTGCACATCATGGATTACACGCAGATCTCGTCCAACTGAGACAAAAAAGCTTATTCGCAGGTACGTATTCCTTAACTGTGCTATAATTTTTCTATACATATTTGAATAATTTGTTACCAAATTATGTTTTACTTATCCTCTTAGAAAGGACTATGTAAGTCACCACAGCAGTCGTAATAAAAGTCCCTGCTATTAGAAGGATAAAAGACTGTCAGTGCACTTCTTACATTTATATAACCATCAAGCAAACAACTGCAAATACAAAAAGAAATGATAAATTTGGGAAGGTAAATTATTATTAATTTATTCATTATTTCTGATTCAATGTCAAATTCTGCATTAAATGAAATGTAAAACGTATTTTTTTTTTTTTTTTTTTTTTTTTTTTGTTATAGCGTCGACATAACCTTTTGTATCTGTTAACTAAATTGTGTTTATAAGCGTTCTTTAAAAGGTCGTAATAAAACAAAGATAAAAAAAATTATACATTATTACCTCCATAACCAATTTTATATTTTCATAACTTTCATTTAATGTATTTCGAATAGTGATCTTCTTTTCCTACTCACCCACTAATTAAAATTAATAATTTCACAATAGCTTTTAATCCTTAATAATGAAATCGTTATTATAATAAAATTTGTTTACTTAAAAGATTTTCATTTTTTTCTTTTATTGTTTAGCAAAGACTTTGTTTCCAATTCTATATTCATTAATTGAAATTAATGGTATTGCTCGATAACCATTTACAAATTTTTTAAAATTTTTATTTAATTTTCAGTTATTATGAAATTCTTTATATATTTTCGACGTAGAGATTATTTAGCAATAATTCGAAAAGCTGAAATTTATAAATGTATAGATTCATAAATGTTTAAGAGAAATTTTAGCAGCTAATTTGTACTAATTATTTTAGTTGAAATGTTCATTATACACAGTTTTATAATAATAATCGTAAAATTCATTGAGCAATTGAGTATTACATTTTAAAATGCAAGTAGAATTTAATAATTATTTCATTTCATTTTTACGGTAGGTAAGTAACTTTGTCATAAAGTATTACATAATACGAGAATATTATGCGAATGCTTTATAATGAAAGAAAAACAATTTATGTTTTAAACTTTTTGCAGAAAAGAAAAAACAATTTTCCCATTGGTGTTAGCGTTTAGAGAGTTTTTAATCTTAAAATCTAGATTTTAATCTAGAAGTAGATTTTTGACGCAAAAAGTTTTAAGTTTCTAATCAAACTTTCCATTACTAAAATTTTGTGTAAATAATTATTAATAATAATATAAATGACTATTAAAAATAATTAATTTAGAATGTCCCATTTTAGTGAATTAACTGTTTACGCAATCAGATTAATAATTTTTCATTATTTAACAAATTGAGAAAATGTCTTTTGCAGCTTTGAAAGTGAAGAGAAAAATAAAGTAGAGATTAAATTTATAAATTTAGCACAACCCGAAGGAAGTTGAATTAATGGCATTAAAATCGAAATTCGAAAAGAAAAACAAACAAGTTTCAGACAAAAAAAAAAAAAACTATATATAGATATAGATATATATATAGAACGAAACGAACTTTTTATTTTTGTAAATTGTTTAAGTTGAGAGAATACGCGGATCTAAAACAGTTGATAATATATACATTATTAATCAAATAATAATAATCATCATTTAGCTTGTTGATGACAGTTAAAATTGCATATGACAGTTAAATACAGTAGTTTTTCAATTTCCGACAACCTATATGAGCCTGTGTACTTGTTTCTGGAAAAAGTTTTTTTTTTTTTTATCGAATCATTTTAATTATAAGTATAGTAGCTTTAATAAGATATTCATATTATTTTCGACTTCTTCTTAATAGGACATTTTGTAACGATGCTGTTTCTATGAGAGCAAATATTATGATTAATATTTCTTTCATAGCAAATCTAAAATATTTTTAAATAAAATTTATAAATATTTCAAGACGAGAATGATCTCTTTTTTTTCATATCTTTGACAATTTTTCAAATTTACGGATAATGAGAAATTTGAAACAAACATTATTAAGATTATTTACTCGTTTGTCTGATTTTAATAATTTACTGAAAATTCTAAAGGTATTTAATATTGGAAATTCTTAGAGAATTATTTTAATATTTTAGGCTCAACGACGATGCCATCAGAAATTTGGCACGTCCAGAACACTTTTAAAGAGAATAAAAAAAAGGATCGATGTAGTTAAAACTCTGTGTGAATGGGACTCGTTTAAAAGTACAGCTGGTGCCCACATTTCTAAACCCTCCAGAGGTAAAATTAAAATTCAACCTTTTTCAATAAGCCGTAGAAGAGTTGGTGTTACTAGGGGCAGCAAGAGGATACCCTCTAGGCATTCACCAGTTCGTGAGCAGCACTCAAGAAAAAAAAGAAAAAGAAATCTCGCTGAAAATGTGAGAAAAAAACTAAAGTAATGCTACATCGCATTAGAAAATTTTAATTATCTTTCACTATATATATATATTTTAATTATGTTAGTTTTTTAATTATATTATTTTTTAATCATGCTATCTTTTTTAATTATGTTAGTTTTTATTTATGTTATGTTTTTAATTACTCAAAACATTTAACTGATACGTATGTATGTTACGTATAAACCTGCACGCAATATTTGTAAATAATAAAATATATTTTTGAAAATGTGCATTATCTATTGATTGCATTTATTATTCGAATATTGAAAGAGTATCAAGGTATTTATGACCTTCGTAATAAATGAAGTATTTACGGACTTTTATATATATTTAGGAATTGAATCAATTTTTCAAGAAGTTTAAGATCTCATCCCATTGAAAAAAAAAAGTAATTTAATTAATATTTTTTTACAATAAATGCTTCTAGTAATAAAACAAACGCGACATAGGTCTTTGAAGAAAAATCCCTTCATTTGTACAATTTTTCCTTCTTGAAATTATTTCACATATTTCTTTTTTCCCTAGCGAATTTCCGATTACCTTAATATTTCAAAAATATAGTTTTTTTCATTTGCAAGAAATTTTTACTTTAAAGCGTGATAACATTTTTGAATACTCTAATTTTTTTTTCTTAAATAATATGTCTTTGTCAATTTCTAAAAAAAATGTTCATAAAAAAGTTTAAATTATTCTTTTATCACGATTGATTTAACAGAGAATATCACTAAAATAAAACAGTTTTTGTTTTTTTACAATAAAAGTTAAATTGAATTAATTCTTCAAAATAGCGTTCCAGTAAAACATGGTATTAAAATATTGCGTTATTTTTTGTGATTGGTTCATTAATAAATAATTTTTATTTTTTCGCAAGCACAATTCTTGTAAAAAAAATTTTAAAATTAAATCTGTTATATCCAAAAACTAGATCGTTTTATAAAATATAAATTATTGCGTTTAATAGAATATAAATACAGTGTATTTGTAAAGTAATTCTAACAATAAAAAGGTTATTTTCTTTTTTAATTTTCTACTAAAAGGAATTAATGAGTTATTTTTATTCATCATGGCTAGTCGAGGAGGAGAAAAAGAATATCGAATTACACTGTTTAGGTTAATGTAATTTCGTTCTCCCACCACATTTACACGTTACTTTGGATGCATCGCCAATTCCACCTGCAATCGCCAAGTTTATAATCTATGGTATGGTTTGGCAATACGCGTACCGCACTGTGAAACCGTAAACCATAATGTAAAACCGTTAAAAACCGTACATTTATCGGTTATAATCAATTATTACAATTGAAGTTTGATTAATGTAATGATTTTCTACCTATTTGGAAATTACCAATACGCATGCGTACCGCTGCGCAAACAGCTGGACACACTATCAGTTGTTTGTTTACTTTGGATGCAGACACTCCAAACCTTATGTGCGTTGTTTAATTGTTGAGCGAATACTTTGTGCTAGAAGGTTTTGATTCTTTCTTTATTTATTTTTAAATTTTAAAGGCAGTCGTTAACTTTAAAAACTTTAAAATAAAACGTTCGCGGAGAGTTCGCGTTAACTATCTATCTATATGTATATAAATTCTTAGTTTCAACGAAGCGAGTAATTTTTTTCAAAAACCGTTAGTACCCAGACTGTTTTTAAACTAATTTCGCCGTAATATATCCTATGTAATATTTTTTTTATTTTTCTATTGACTTTTACACCAAAAAAATTTGCATGCTTGTTTGGTCGATTGGTTATTTAGTTTCTTCAGATATATTCCGTAGTCTATTTATTAGCAACCCCCAAGTAGAATACATACCTACCAGGTAATTAGAATGCTTATTATTTTTGGTAATTAGAATACCAATTTCTAAGAAAAAGCATATCTAGTAACATTTATCAGAAAATTGGAAGACATTTCCTTAATTATAAAAAAATACAAGTTCATGTGAAGGTAAAATAAATAAATAAATACAACTTCATTAACTTGTTTTGAAAAAGCAAAAACTGCAGTTTGTTACAATTGTCTCTGGCATAACCTTGATTTTTTTACTTTTCTTCTAATGTGAGGACCACTTTTTTTCTAAACAAATATACGCGTTTTATATGTTACTATACAATTTTAACAAATTCTTCAAGTTTTATTCCATATATAATACTATTCATGTTTCCCGATTCAGTAATGTTGATTAAAATTCTTTTCAATAAAATCCACCTCAGTGACAAGAAAATAAATTATTTCGTTTCAAGAAAAGAAGAACTATTTTGACAACGAGCCAAGGAATCTAAAGTACTTTCTTCACCTAATTGCGAAGCATCTTTAATCTTGAATTTTTTTAAGTACATAAAAACCAAACTTTTTCTTTAAAAGCAATTTTCAATACAGCTTTTATCGGATAAAGAACTAACGAGAAAGTAGATAGCATTTTTGAGAAAGTAGTCGAGAGATATTTGCCGGTTTCTTTAATCATGTTTTGTAAGTTGTTTCAAATGTTAAATCATTGTTTGTTTTAATCCACTTCTTCTGAGACCTTTGAAAAATCCTAACAGAATAATAAGTACTGAATTAATAAAAATTTCTAGATTTAAGTTATTAATTATATGATTGTACTGAAATGTACTTATTTCTTGTGGCGAACTAGAATTCTACATTTTTACATAAGAGATCCGAAGAAACTGAAATGGTAAGATATTACTCGATAAAAAAATTCAGACGCTTCAAAAATATACAAAATTGAATGGCATGTTTTGATCGCATAGACTGTCGACAAGGAGATATGGGCGAAAAACGTGATTTAACTGAGTTTGAATGCGAGATGATTGCAGGCACTCAAAGCGTCGGAATCAGTATCAGTAAAACGGTTGCTCTTGCGAAGTGGTTTTCACAAGCTACTGAATGCTCGAGCTGAAAGGAGACTTGCCAGAGTTGTCCAGTCCAATAGAAGAGCAACAGTACGTCAAATAGCGAGGAATCTTATTGAAGTTGCAATTGCAAACGTGTCTGAACGAGCCTTGCGTTGCACATCACACTGAATATGCTATGAGAGCCAATGACCTGTTTGAAAGCATCTGCTGTTAGCCTTGAACAAGAACACGCGTCACTAGTTTGCAAAGGAACTTAATGATTGGAAAGTAGATGATTGGAAAAGGGTCATGTGGTATGATGAGTCGCGCGTTTGATTACACTATGCAGATGGCAGGTTTCGGATATGGCGAAAACATCACGAAAGCAGGGAATCAAACTGCATTACCACAACACTTCTAGCTGGTGGAGGCAATGTTATGGTTTTGGGGATATCTTCTTGGCATTTCATGGGTTCTTTGATTCATGTGGAACAACGTCTGAATACCCAAGGGCATTTAAGTGTTATCGCATATCAAGTACATCCTGTTATGTCAATGATGTACCCTGCCGGGGATGGATACTTTCAGCAAGAGAATGCACCTTGCCATACTGCTCGTATTGTCGTCAGATGGTTCGAAGAACATGACGATAACTTCACCATACTTCATTGGCCCACCTAATCACCGGATCTCTATCCACTTGAGAATTTGTGGCATGAAATCGAACGGAGCATCAGACAGCTGGATCCAGTTCCATCCAATCGGATGAAACTGAAAAGCGCAGTCCATCGGATATGGAATCAAATTCCTCCTACCACCTGCTAACATTTTACAGGATCTATGCCAAGAAGAATTCGAGTAGCATTGTGGGCTAGAAGAGGTCCGACAGTGTATTGAAGGGGTGTCATAACAATTTAGCCACTCAGTGTATACACCAGGGAAAGTTAACGCAGCGGCTTAGCGAAGCGAATATATGCGTGGCAGGAAAGGGATAAATTGTTTGTGTTTTTAATTTTTTTACTATTTAAAATTTTTTCAGTATCTCTTAAATTTAATGTAAAAAGAAAGAAAACACATTAAGGCTGAAAGGGATCAAGGTCGACAATATTGTCCCTTAAAGAGAGGGTGTACCTTTATAGGAAAGGTGGTCCCTAACAAGAGGTACTACTATATTTATTTTCATAAATCGCATTCTTTCGAGTGCTTTCAAATTCTATTAGTAAGTTTTTAAATGGATTTGATGGAAATGTCAGTTAACTTGTATACTCAAGTTTCAAATTATCATTCTTGATTTGACCAGGATAAATTTGCGTGGAATTGGAAGATAGATTTCTTTTATTTGATTTTAAAAGGGTTAAATTGAGTTAAGGACTAAATTTTATCTAATATGTTAATTTTATCCAGGTTATACTAAACACACCATGCAAAGTTTCAACTAATTAACCATTTCAGAAACAAACAGACGAAACTAAAAAAAAAATTTTAAGTTCATTTCAATTATAATAGTTTGATTAATTTGCCTACACATATTTTTTATTGGATTTTATTTTTGAATATGTATTATATATTTGTTTATTGTATATTTTGTATGTTTATTGTTTGTATATTTTGTATATTTATTGTTTGTATATTTTGTATATTTATTGTATTATTATGTATATTTATTGCATTATTTTGTATATTGCATATTTTGTATATGTATTATGTTATGGTTATGTTACGTAATATTTGTCATTTATTTTGTATTTTTAAAATGAAAAACAAAACATTATAATTAAAATGCTTGGAGGGTTTAAGTAAAACTTGGTTATTTATTTATTACATTTATTGAATTTTTCATTTTTGAGACATATTAAAATTAATTTTATTTATTTCCGATTACAATATAAAATAATCATGAAAGTTAAAAATCAGTACATCAGAAATTTAAGATTAGGTTTTCTGATTCAAAGATAAAAGCAATAAAAGAAGTAAGTTTACCTTTAGTTATATTTAATACAGAAAATGTTCTGAACTTCTACTTTTAATACTTAAAAGTTAAAATTCATGCTCTTATAAGTATTTCAGTTTTTTCCTGCTTTAGTTCTTTTATACTGTATTCGGACTATTTAAGTCTGAAGTAAAAGTAAATGGTGCATGAAATTCTGAAAGAAATAGCTTTGAAAATATTTATAGCTCACTAAAATGTAGAAGTTATTTTACTGTGAAACAGATTCATTTAAATAGGTTTTTCACAAACGGTACTGACTTTAATTTTTTTTTTTTTAAAAAAAAGCATAACGTCATTTTTTCTGGCTGGTAAAAATTTTAAAAATATGCAATAATTTTACAAATTACTAATTAAAACAGGATTTTATGATGTTTAAAATTAATTAGAAGTTTTAAAGAGTACAGCTTTACTATTGAGATTTTAGACATGAATAAGATTTAAATATTTTATTTTCTATATAATATGAATTAGTTATTCAATCAGTTTCATAAATGAATTATAATAAATTCGCCATTGAAAACAATAGTTATCTTTAATAATATAGTATAATAATTATAGTTAACTATTAGTTACATTATTTAATAAATAAAACAATACTTAACATCTCTTTAATATTTAAATATAACATTTCCTTTAAAATTAGTATCATTCATACAATCTGTTTTATAAATAATTTAGAATGAATTATTTATGAACACATACTTCCAATATATTTGAATTTCTCCGGTTATTATTTACAGAAATTGCTATAATTATCTAAGAGTTTGTGATCCAGGATTGAAAAAAAAAATGTATGCCAAGAAAAATAAACAGCATAATTTTTTTTGTAACAAAAAAGAAATAATGTATTGTTTTATTTTTCAATTAACATAGTTTTGCTATCGAAAATAAATAGAAAACTTTTTTGTCTTTTTCTGAAAGCAATAAATAAATAAAAACATCGCCTTGTCAAACTAAATTGAAATAAATTTATTTAAATCCTATTTCATCGATTCAAAGATAATTTTTGTAACAGCTTTTTAAAACTTAAGATTATACTTTAACTGGTATATAATACCCTGGTGTAAGAAATTAAGAAAATTTGCAGACTTGGTCGATTATCTCTAGAACTACTGGGCACATTTTAATGAAATTTGATATACACCTACATTGATACAATACAAAACAAATAACCATTCTATAATTGTAGTACACATACATGATTGTGCGTAACCCTCGTTGGAGTCGAAAGGTATGAATCTGCCACAGGAAAATTCAGGACAATTGCCACAGGAAATGATAAACTGCCAATTTTCAAGTATGAAGTCACGCTATATATCACGCTATAAGGCCTGTATATCAGTACCGATTAACCCATTTTTTTTTGTTTATTCTGAAACCGCTGTTTCATACCTTCTGACTCCGACGAGTGTTACGCATGATCATGCGCGTGTATTACAATTGCTGAATGGTTATTTGTTTTTTATTGTATCAATGTAGGTGCACATCAAATCTTATTAAAATCGGTTCAGTAGTTCTAGAGATAATCGACCAAGTCTGCAAATTCTCTTGATTTCTTATACCAGTGAAGTTTTCTACTTTTACGAAATTAAAGGTATGAAAAAATTTCTATTTGAACATTTAATGTCAAAAATAGCAGACATTAATAAAAGTCACAAATCGTATTGTTTTCCTATAAAATATTTTTTTATCCATTATTTAGAAGTATTTACCTGTAAGGTATTTACCTGTTTCTAAATTAAGAGTCAGAAATTGTGTTGTTTCTTTATTATAACATAATTTTATGATATAACCTTATTACGCTACATTTTAGAATAAGCTTATTTAAATCGGTGTATAAAAACTTATTTAACGTTTCAAGGTTATTATTTTTCAATGAAAAATTCATTAATATACTATTATAAATTACATTTAAAGAAAATTCGTTAAATAATTGAGAACTTAACAAGCATGAATAAATTGTGTTCAATATCACAGCTTGTTTGGTAAGCGAAATTATGGTCGTGGACTTTAGAGCCCAATTTTGGACCCAATTTTTAGAGCAATATACCTTTAATATTGAATTTTATTTAAAAAAAAATGATTAATTAACAAAATTATTTTTGCTCACAAATAAAACTTAATGTAGCGTAATGAGGGGAATGTTTGGACGTGGGGACAAATGTATAAGCTAACAGTATTTGTTTTAGTACATATATTTTAAATAAATAACTTAATTTTCGTAGAAAAATTTTTTTTATACCAAGAAGCAGTAATTAATGTAATGCAATCATTGGGGTTGGTTAGCGGCGGTAAACAGTGGGCTTAGCTCCTAGTCGAAACATATTTAGTTAATTCCAATTTGATCATTTTAATGTAAAATGTAAAAAGTTTTAGAGGAACTATTTTAGATTATAACATTATATTTTACTAAAATATAGCAGTTACATTACAAAATAAAGCACCATCAAAAAACAAATGAGAAAATTTCTCATCAAACTATATCACTCTACCTCATCATATCGTTAATCAACCACTAATTCATTTTATAAAACTCACATAAAACCCTTAGTTAGTGCATAATAAAATTCATACTAAAGCGCAAATGACCCTAAAAAAGAACGTTTTCATTAACCTTTTACTAAATAAAGAAAACCGTGATTAAACAGCCAAAGCAAACTAATACATGCAACAGCCATTTTCTGAAGAATTAAGCTACTTTCCAAATCGTTGATCGATTTCCTAAGTTGCACCCGGGAGTTTGGGAAAAGGTAAGAAGCAGCTATTTTCGTCCTTTTCCTCGGAAAAACTCAAGTTTCTTCGCCGCTGTGGCATCTTTTCCATCAAGTCAAAACCTCGGACGCACGCAACATCGCATTGTGTAGTAGATGGTTGGGACTTGCTTATTCATGCACTTTTTATTTCTCTTGAGATTTCGTAGGAGGAGAAAGAAAGAAAGGTTTCATTGGATTGGTCCAAATTGTAAAAACGTACTAGATACTTTGAGTCAGTTTTTTTATGTCCTTAGTCGTTATGGAATGCCCAAGAGGTTCATAAACGTAAAAGGTTGAATATATTACTCACGAATACCCTGAGGTAAGTTTTAATGGGTATTAAGTAAATGTCAACACATATAATGTTTCAGAATCATGAAATACACGAAATAAAAATAAATAATTATTTTGCGAAATATAATCACGGATATTTTTGTGGCAGAAAATGTTCGTTTTTATGTCCTGACTGTAAAAAGCTGTTGATACTTAATGCAATATTATTATAACCGAAACTATTAAAATTTTCTCAAGAGGTCAAAAATGTATGAGGCAGTAAAGGTACATTTTGGGGGAACTCCACAAATGTATAAAAATATAATGTTATGCGAATAACAAAGTATTCTCAACAAATATGCCTTTTTTAATATTTTTCTGACCTTAATTTTTTTAGAATTATCCAGGAAAGTTTCAAAAGTAAAATATTGAATTAAAATATCTATATATATTCTATATATCTATATATCTATATAAATATTCTTTAAAATAAGTAATAATGGAGATTATGCAAATTGCAACATATTTACTTTCCTAGAGTTGTTTAATATAGAAAATAAAAATCGAAGATTACACTACGTAAATATTATCAATAATATTTTTTCTACCTGTTCTTTTACACTACTTTGTGCAAAGTAGCTGCCACCATTATTCGTATTCTGTAACATTAAAATTTATAAATACAGTTAAATAAGATACGCATTATAATTAGTAAAGTTTTACTTTACGAACGCCTTATATAAAATAAGAATAATTAATTGATGATGCATACATTCCAAAATTCTTAAAATGAAATTAGTTTCTAAATCTTACTTACCGCATCACAGAAAGAATATTAAGGCCACTGTGAACTAGGCTTAACAGTACCAAAGTGGGTCAAAATTATACATTATAAAATTATTTAATACAGTTAATAGATACTTAAGTGTTAAAATATAATTATCCTTATTAAGCATTTAAAAATATACATTCATACTGTAACGGCAGATTTTGTTTCGTTTGATATTGTATAGTAGTGCAAAAAATAACAACAATTCACGACGTAGGAGTTAAAACAAGTTACTAACGATATTCAAAAGTGCTAATTTCGGATTTATCGAAAACGAAAATAATTCAAATATGGTATGATTACGCGCGGGATGATTGTAATTGTTTTTTGCTGCTTAGATTTAATTCGTACCCTTTAAATTGTAAATTGAAGCTGTAAGCTTGAACGAAAGTGTTCCTTTAAGCAGCTTATTGGGTTGGCGTATCATCTTAATTGGAGAGCTATTACACCCCAGCTCTTACAGCGTAGAAAGACAAAAGGGTTTATAATACTAAGAGTCTCAATATATTAATTAATATTGCTCTGAGCTGTAAAATTGGTGGTGTTATAAATTTTTTTCGATTTCAACGTTAAACACTCCAAAAAAATTGAGTTAATGAGCACCTTGATTCAAGTTACCATCAAATCAAGTGTTCGTATACATTTTAAAAGGTGTGATAAAATCTAAACACACGTAATTGAAAATATTTACACCAAACTCTGACGCATTCACACTATTCATGAATTACTTTTGCTTCTGAAAACAGCAGTTTAGGCTTATAAGAGCCACATGACGCGAATTTGTTGCTGTTTTGTATGATGGTATACATAAACAGAAACAAAAGTTCACTGATATTAAATGTATGTATGTCTTAAGTTGTGCAATAAGGATAATTATATTTTAATTTTTTTAAAACATTTATCAATTGTATTAAATTATTTTATAACATTCTATTTCAACCCGTTTCGGTTCTGTTAAGACTAACTCGAATTCTTATTAATACTCTCCCTGTGCTACGCGCATGTTTGATTTACGAAGTATTTTTTTTTCAATAGCCAGCGAGCGTGTGTATGCACATTTAACTAATTGTTCTTTCTTTAAATTAAATCGTAAAAATAACTATTGTGACTTTTAAGTTTATCATATCCCTTTATTAAAAAATGTATTCATACTGAACAACAAAAATAGGAGCAATTATTCAAAAAAAAATTAAGGTGGAACTTTTAGTGTGTTTCACTACATAGAACACCAAAGAATTTTCTGTGGTGTGTCACTACTTTACTTTAATGGAAAAGTGGTTGAAAATCTCCTTTTTGGTGTTACGATTTGCTAAATTTTTTAAAGTCTCCATTTTGATGGTGATTATGTGCATTTCAATACATATGTTTTCTCAGAATTACGAAATACACGAAAAAAAAGACGAATGTTGAAAAACGTAATCTGGAAAAATTCCATATTGGAAGTGTTTTTCTCTAATGTAATTTGTGAAGAGAGTTGGATGCTTCAAACTATATTATAATTTCGTAAAGATATTTTGAATAGAGCATAAAAACATTAACAATTCGCTACAAAATTATACAAATTGTAAATAACATTTACATGTTTCGAGCGCTCAATTAAAAGTGCCCATTTTCAAGACGTGGCAGACGTGACGAAACAAAAGTGATTTGAAATATAAAATGTATAGTTGTCAGTTCTAAGATAGAAAAATAAAGGTGATAAAAAATAAAAAATAGAAATGGCACTGTATTCGAGAGAGAAAAATAATGAGAAACAGAACAAAAAAAATTATAGCTGTCAAGAAGGGCGAATCAGAGTAAAATGCATTTCCACGTGCCATCGAGAAGCTAAGAAACTAATGTCGTCAAGTAATATCTTTATGCTTTATATTTCAGACCATTTTTGTTTTTATTCACGTCGATTAAGTCTTGAAAATGGGCGCCTGTTTTTGAGCCCTAGAAACATGTCAACCTTTAATTCCATTCGTATATTTTTGAATCAAAGTTTTTATTCAAGTAAAACACGTGTTTACATTTTTTAATACAGAATTTATTTAAAATAAACTTGTATACATATTGCATTTACTCTTATGACAGTGAAGCGTTTTTTCTTTCAAAGAAGACCACTCTTCTTTAAATTCAAACTTAGATTTTGAAATATTTTATATTAGAAAACATGTCGCTCAAAGATGTAAACTTTGGGATTTTCCTTTTCCTTAAAAGAATTTTCTCATCTTCCCTAAAAATCCCCCAAACTCGCTTACGTCATGAATTCGGGTTTCCATGGTACCAACACGAGGATAGAAATGTTTGTGCTTCTATCAAACTACCCAGGTAACATTTGAGAGGAACTGCTTAATGGAACCTTTTATTTGCTTCGACAACGTTAATACCTGTCTTGGCGAGAAAGTCATAAAATTGGCTGTTGATCTCTCTTTTGCAGCACATTGTAATTAGGTCGCATTCATAACACCCAATGGAATATAATGCCTTTCGCTGAAGATCGCCAACAAAAACAATTTTAAAGGAGAATGTACGCTTAGAACTAATTATCTCGATGTCGTATATATAATTTAATCAATGTAAAAGGCTTAAATATTACCTTCTCTTTGATGTGATGATTCTTAAGACTTAAATTTAACTAGGGAAGAGTGATTTATTTTGAATTTTTTTCTTTAATTTATTGGAGATTATGGTTATTGAGTAACGTAAAATTGATATCGTTTCTTACTCTAAGTTTTATCCTCTCTTCAACTAAAAATCTCTTTTTCAAATAATGATTATTAAAACCAGACATTTCAATTAATTTACACTCCTCAAAAGTGAAATTGCAACACCAAGAAATAATGCACGTAGCATCATGCAAATTTCAGGAGCGATAGTAGTGAGATGGATATGCAAATGATTAAAAAAACAAACTAATAAAATCATTATAAAGCAATTTATTCAATATCTAATGTGGCCACCTCGGGCAGCTATACAGGCCTCAATCCGGCGAGGCATTATTTCTTGGTGTTGCAATTTCACTTTTGAGGAGTGTATTTTAGTAAGTGATGAAATATTTTAGGCTTAAACTAAATTTTATTTTGGTTCTATAAAAAGTAAACTAGATAAATACCCACAAGAAAGAGTCAACACATTGATCAACCCATATGCCATGAATTATGCAAATAATATGGTATAATACATGGAATATTAATTAACTATACCATTAGTATGTGTAGTTGAGGCTCAAATTTAAAAAAATATTCGTTGTTTTGCTACTTGAATGCCGAGTATGTAAATATTTAAGTAAAAAAGTAATCTTTCTTTTAATAGATTTCAACATAAATAAACGATGATTTTTAAGATTTTAATTTAACTAGAGGATTAGAGGAAAGGGATTTGTTTTGGATTTTTTTAATTATGCATCCGAGATCATGGAAATTGAGACACGTAAAATCGATTTCGTTTCTTAATTTAAGTTTTATGCTCTCTCTAACAGTATATTTTTCAAATAATGGATTAAATAAGTCATGTTATAAAATATTTTAGGTTTGAACTAAATTGTTATGGTTCTATAAAAAGTTAATATGGCAAATACTCACAAAAATATATCAATACCCTTAACTATACTATAACTATGCCATACAAATTATACATTAACTATGTCATAAACTATACCATTAATATGAATGACAGATGCTCAAATTTGTCAAAATATGCTTTGTTCGGTTACGTGAATGATTAAAATGTAAATATTTAAATTCAAAAAAGTATTCCATATTTTAATAGTTTTTATAACATTTTGTAAAAAAATTGTTTTAAAAAATATAATCACAAAATTTTTGTTATTTTTTACATTGTTAGTATTTTACTATTTTTTAAGTATTTATATTTGATGCATGGACTATCGAAACACTAAATTTTTCTATAAAATGTCTAACTTTGTTTCGTTTAGTTACTTAATGCTTACGTCATTTTAAAACTGAAATTATTTATTTACTTTTCGCAAATTGTTTATTTCCTCTTTAGAAACTGCAACTGAAATTGAAAATTTCCTTGTTAGTTGTAGGAAAACAGATTTCTATAAAATAAAATATTTAAATCTTCTGTTTATAGTAAAGGCTCTTTTACACACATAGAGCAAAACTTTAGTTTTAGAAAATATAAATAAAATTAAAATTGAGAGTTTAAAATAAAATGCCAGAACTTTTTCTGTATAAAATGTACTTTTATTTAAAAAAGATTTAAAAAAAGAATGTTTTTTTTTTTACTCGTAGAGCTGATTTTATGAGTTTATGATAATATGCAACAAATTAGAATCATATTTATATCAACAGTATAAATTAACAGTATTCGAGAATTATAAAATTAAATAAGTTGCTTTAAACATGAAAATGGTTATTTTATGCACAATTTCTATATTTAAATTCTAACGATAAATATAAAGTACAAAGCGGTTAATATAAAGTACGAATCTTGTCATGCAATCAAAGCACAGAATCATTTTAATTTTTTTAAAAAGAAAATTAAAGCTTTTTTAATGCAACTTTTATATTCATAAGTTATATATTCATAATTTTACATTCACATTCATAATTCATAATTTTGATTTTTATTCATAAAAAAAACAAATTAATATGGGAAGATATATAGGAATAACTATTTTATCCTTCACTTCCAAGAAAATAAGGCTCTTTTCCACGATATTTCCTTTTTTGCAAAATACTATAAAAAGTAAAAAATTTATGAATATAAAATTTTAATGAAATCTAGTGTCCGATTTATGAAGAAAAGCACGCTTCTTACCTGATTTTATAATAAACGAAAACAATTTACTCAAAACCTTAGTAAATTGTTGAAGAAAGTAAAAAAATCATTTAATTGCGTGTAGCCTTAATATTCAATAATAAAGACTCTTGTAGATTTATAAAGAAAAGCACGCTTCTTACCTGATTTCATAATTAATGAAAACAATTTACTCAAAACGTTAGTAAAATGTTGAAGAAAGTTTAAAAATCATTGAATTGCGTGTAGCTTTAATATTCAATAATAAAGACTCTTGTAAATTTATAAAGAAAAGCACGCTTCTTACCTGATTTCATAATTAATGAAAACAATTTACACAAAATGTTAGTAAAATGTTGAACAAAGTTTAAAAAATCATTTAATTGCGTGTAGCGTGAATATTCAATAATAAAGACTCTTGTAAATTACTAAAGAAAAGCACGCTTCTTACCTGATTTCATAATTAACGAAAACAATTTACTCAAAACCTTAGTAAAATGTTGAAGAAAATAAAAAACTCATTCAATTGCGTGTAGCCTTAATATTCAATAATAAAGACTCTTGTAGACTTTCTATTTTAAACATGTCATACAGCCAAAACTTAATTAAAAAACATATTTCTTTTCTTCAAACCATTCAGAACTGTAAATTAACTTTACAGCTTTTTTTAAATCTTTATTTGCAATTACCCGACAAAGAACAAACTACAAATAACTTCTTTTAACTATTTTTTTCTGACTCTTAAATCCCTGAGGGTAAATAATAATAGTTAAGTTTCCATTTCCTTTTTTATTGACTTTATTTTTCTATTTATATTATTTATGTTAGGATTTCAACTTAAAGAGATATTTACATTTAGTAAAATATTTTATGAAGTTCAATTTTGTAATATTAAAGGGAAATTAACATTAACATGTTGGATGTAATAAGACTAATATAAAACTAATATTATTAGAAATTTAATTTAATTAAAACAGCTAATTCTTACAACTACATCATTATATCTTCTTTAATGGAATATTCGTTTTTCAATTATACACATTTCAAAAATCAGTTTTTTTATTGAAATGATTATTTTTCGTTATTAATACAAGATGAAAACAATATTTCGCAATAGTAAAATGGAGGATTTATAAATAAATAAAAAGTTTATACCTTACTAGCTTAAAAACTATCTTAGATATTTATTCAATACACTGTTCGATAGATCATTTTGAAGTTACTGTAAAATAACCGGCAGCAATAGTTCCACTCTATAGCCCACAAAGTTTTAGGTTCGGAATATGCCTTTACCTTTATGGGGATGGAATTGTTTACAGCTGGTTTAGTTAAAAATCGTGAATACTAATTTATACAATTTTGTAACCATTTACAGTTAGCATGGCTTTAAAATAGTAAAAATGATATTTAGCTGTAACTTTAGCTGGAATTTATGCTAAGCTTTTTGTTAGGTGATGGAAATTGGAGTAAGGTTGTGATTAAGTTGCATTTTATCAAATGAAGGGGGCTTAATTATTTTATCCAGTAGTTCCATCTATTATAGGAGGAGAGAAATACTAGACTTTTTGTGTAAAGCATATCCGAGGTGCCGTTACCAATGGATGTATGACAGTTTAGTATTCTAATAGTCAAGAGCCAGCAATTACGGAGTTAAGAACACTTGAAACTCCTCATGTTTTAAAGAAAATATTGTTTTGTCAACGCTGATGGGGTTCGATCCCCCGTTCAGTTTGTCATAAGATTAACAGATTATGTTTCTTGGCAATATACGTACCCAGCTACAAGGAACTAAGTAGCTTCATAAGGTGTTCATGACTGACTTACTGATTAATTACAGACATCCGCTTATTGGTTATTGGACATTCGCTGATGGAAAAAAAAAAGAATTTGTAATCCTTATCACAAGGATTAGCTTCTAGCTTACGAAGAACTTGGGCTCAATTTTCATTGGCAGGGGCATAGTTGCAGTGGATAAAATTCTGATTACTTATTAGTTGAAACCAGTCTATAAGCAATTTTTCTCAAAGTTTTAATACCATTTTTCTTATGATTACTTGACTTCATATTTTTGGTTAAGTATGGTATAATAACAATTGAGTAAATTATTACTTAATAATCTTTTTGAGAAATGTCTAACTTTGTTTTTAAACTTGTTGTGTAATATTTGTAAACTGTTTTTATTTCACACTAAGACAGTCTAAGCTGATTTTGATTATCGATTGATCTCATGATTTTGTTGTTTTATTCTTTATTAATCTTATTTTTAACACTAGAAGAGCCATTGAGGTCACTTTGATCGTTTTTTTCCATTTGTTTATTTTTGAATATACACTTGAGTTTCAAAGATCATATTTGTTGATTTAACTAAAATTGTTTATAAGTATACTATATCAAAATTTCATGCCTTTCTGCTGATTAGTAAAAGAAATATTTATGGAAATACCTAAAACAGCCCAAAAGGGTCATTTTGACCCCACCCCTATAAGAAAAGAGTTCGTTTAAGAAGTTGTATGTCTGTTTTGGATCTTACAGGTTCGCAAACATTATAAAGATGAATTGTATAACAGAAAATTGGGTCCACTAAGTTAAAAAAATGTCACGCGAAGCAGTTTTCGTGAAATTATATTGTATCTTGAATTCGATTAAAAAAACATCTTAGTTTAGTAAGCTATTTCGTTCTTTTTGAATTTTAATTTTGTTATTGAGTCTGAAAGAAACCATATACATACTGATTATGAGCGGTTAATTTGACATAATCTTGGACAAGATGGTATGTTAGGGGAACAGTTATTGTCATGTAAATAATAATGATAATTTATTGTATGACGTATAAGCTATATAGCTTGGATTTCAACTGAGATAAAGCCCATAAAGTATATTATTATATAATGTATATTATGTATAATAAGTGAAGTCTAATATATAATATTTATCTCCGTGTAGTTTGCTTATTTATGTAATAATTGCGTCAACACGAAAGAATCCACAATATAATATTACATTATAATGTAATAATGAAATTGCGTTAGTAAAAAAGAAAAACGAAAAACATTTTTTTAAAATCTCTAATAATTCTTACATATTATATTTTTAACATTATTCATCATTTAAAAAACCTTTTACTTTGGTAAAACATTAATTTCTTTTGAGAGTCTAATTGTTCTCAAATGGCAGCTTTATTAAGTCCAAAATCTGGCTTCAGTTAAATGAATTGACTCTTTTTTCTATTTGTTATAGTACTATTTGTTTGGTGAAGAATAAAATTCGCAGTTGTTCCAAAAACGAAAGGGCGTACTTTATCAAAATGGTCTGATTTAAAGAAAATACTGCGCTTTAAAACCGCACATCTTTTTTAATTTCCTTTATAAAGTTTTAGAAACCAAGAAAAACACAGAATCCGTATCATATTTAATAGTATAATTTTAGATCGCATTACAATATAACTCAAATTCATATCACTTTTCCAAATGACTACCACTATTGTATAAAATGTATAGAAATTCATATTTATTTTTAGAAAGCATTTAGGACAGTTAAAAATAAGTTCTCAATAGATGGATGGACAATGATCTTAACTTCTACTTTAACCATGACGTCAATGACATGCGACTAAATATTTTCAGACCTTTTTAATACAAATAATGGAAACGATTTTCTCATATCCGCATGGTTGACACGAAATTGGGTGTCTGCTGAAGCGATATTCTAAAAAAATAAAAAAACTGAGAAATTGGTTTCTATTATTAGTCTTTAAATAACGATCGATGAATCTATCGAAAACGGTGACTTCGAATTGCGATCAAGCTTCTAAATATTGAGAAAAATATTTATTCTAAATATTTCTGTATTTTTATGCACATTTTTTAATGTTTATAAAACCTGAGTTTGGTTTTGAAATAATGAAATTAACTTTTTATTAATTTTTTACATCTGTTTGTGCATTTAAAATGGAATTATAAAGCTTTCTTTGGTTTTCGAAATCAGATTATGTAGCTTCATTAATAATTTATAAATAATTTTCCCGATACAAAATTGATCGATCACTGATTTTTTTTTTCCTTCTTGTAAATTATTTTTTTTAATACATTTAGTGATATTTTAAATTTACATAATGGCTTTTATTTAAAATTCGTAAGAATGAATGCTTCGTATTTTAATTTGAATCTCGTATTGAAAGTTCTTCTCCTATTATCATTTAAACACATTCTGATAATGATTAATGAAAAGCCTTGCGTTCAATTGTATGTTATAAAATGGTAAGATGTTTCATAGATTTATTTATATGATCACTAACGTCTGATTATGATGGCTAATATGTTTTAAATTTTTATATGAATATTAATACTCTGCCTGCTAAAAAATATTCGCATGATTGACAATACTAACCCTGTTTAACTGCCTTTATAAGATGGACTAGGGTATAAGTAGAATAATAAATATAATAAAACCCTGATAGATTTAAATTTTACTGGAAGTAAATTTGTTTTCTCTCCAGCAAAATGATTGAATTGTTTTATCAAACTTTAAATCTCTGGTTTCTAAATTAATTACAAATCGACTTTGGTTTCAGATAGATAAATGTTTATGAAATTGAATGAAATTATATTTTTTAATGCAGGACAAAATGCACCAGTTCAAATATTTAAAACTTCCCCTTTATGATTAATAGTTAATTTTCGAAAAAAAAACATAGGAAGCTTTTCTCCCTGCTCTTTTTGCTCTCCTACCCTTATAGTTGGTGTAAACTACCTGCGCTGCTGTTAAAACTCCGTCGTTGTATTTCAGCGGGCTACAGATTAATTAAACATGAATTTGGTATTTTTCCGCCAACAAGTTCAACTGTAATTATTCTCTAACTAATTGTCGATCTTAATTAATTTTTTAATTGATCGTGCTTTTTCTGCACGCTTTCGTAATTTTAAGTTTCTAAGTATATTTTGAGAAGCAAAAAAAAGAGAGAGAGAAATATTTTCAAAATAGCACTTAAAATTGCAATAATTTTTAAACTAACTGGAATCTCAAAAAAAAAAAAAAAAAAAAAAAAAAAAAAAAAAAAAAAACTCTGGGTCTATTTTATAAATATATAAAACTAATTTCTTAAACTTGAGAGGTGGAAGTGAAAATGTTTTTTTTTTTTTTTTTTTTTTTTTTTTTCCTTTTTTAAATATGTCCGATTAAATTTTTCCCTGAAATCTATAAAGGAAATCTCTTTTAAAAAGTATGAATGAAAATCGAAAAGAACTGGAAAACATTTATAACAAGTTATATAGATTTTTCTTTGATATAAACATAAATAATACTATTACGTTATGCATTATTAATTATGCTTATTATTAAGCTATGCATTATTATTAATGGAATAAATTTTTCTAAAATTATTCATATTTAATATGTAATGAGTATTATATTATTCCTATATGTGTTATTGTATTTTCTCTATTTTTATATAACTTTCTGTTTCCGTTTTACTATAAATTGAAAAATTTCATAAATTGTTTGGTTTTAAATGATAACAATAAACTGAAAATGAGCTTATCCACATTTTTTAGAAAACTTTTTCAGATCTTAAAATATAGTTGTTGAAATTTGCAATTTAAGCCGTGAAAGAACAATTGTTACAAATGTTTCATGCTAACTTTATTTTTATGCCTAGCATAAATACGTAAATTGAAACTGAGTTTTATTTGAGAAACTAAGTGAAATCTTTTTCTTTGTAAGCCCTTTGTTTTTAATGCCTTTGATAGCTTTTGTCGGATTTGCTTACATCAATTTTTTGTTGACATTCCTTCTTTTTTGAAAAGTTTTCTCTCTTTACATCTGTTATTGGATACATTCTAAGATCCATCCAATTTTCGCAGTGCTTTTTTCCCCTCACTCAATTTATTTTTACAAGACTTCAAACTGAATCGCTTTCAGACATTTATGTTTTCTCAGTTTAGATTTACGAACAGAACTAAGAAAATTTAAGTATATTTTTCCCTCTATGGAAATGACTTTTATTTTTTACATTTCAATTTTTCCCTTCATCAAATTTTGATTTTTTATTGCATTATTTTTCCCATACTTTGAATGAATATATTTTATCTTTTGCATTTTATAACTCTTCAAAGCCGTTGCCAACTTAATTCGTTTTGTGACATATTGTAAACGTGTATTCATTTTATTTTTAATGAACGTCAGTTTTTAATAGCTTTAAAGATGTTTTTCAATTTTCATTAAATACGACATATTTATTTCTATTAATTTGTATTTAGTTTTAATTTTAATATTTCAGTTTCAAATTTAAGTTATCGATTTGAGCTATTAAAATTAAACTGTTTATACAAAACAGTATATGCAATAATGTATAATAAAATATTCATTGTTTTTAGACAAAAATTTTTATTATGAATTATGAAAGCTAGTCATCATTAAATAAATATATAATAATATTTTTACTAAAAATTATAATATATTTTGTTTGCAATTTCAAGTAATTTTCTTATTAATACTCATAAAAAAAACTTCAAGTTTGCTTTCGAAAAAAAAGAAAAAAAAGCCAGGAATTTTGTTTTTTTAGAGTCATGTAAGAAGAAAGTCCTAGTGACAAGGTAGTTAAAAAACCATAGGACTTCAAGTAAACATAGTAAATGACAATTTATTGCTTTTTTTTTACAAAATACAGTAAAAAATACGTGCCAATTTTGCAGACTTGCTAGATGCTAATGAAAAGAAACAAAATTAAACATAAACTTTAGAAAAATAAAAGAACTTGATTTGAAAAATAAAACATAAGCTTTTATTCTCGTAATCGTCACTGAAGTCTTGAAAATGGCTTTTTGAGCGCTTGAAATACATAGACTATTATTTCCAAGTTACATGTTTTTGAAGAAATGGAAGTTTTTAAACAAGTCATACAAGTCTCTCCGCTTCTGTTTCTTGGGATTATTTGCTTAAATATTTATTTAGTTTAATTTTATTGTTTAAATGTACAAACAAAAGTAAAATTTATTTCCTTTCTATTTTCAGTTACGGAAAAAGAAGTTCGGCAGTGGTGAGTATTTTTTTAGTTTTTTTTTCCCCAACTTTTATTATGGACAACTCTTATTTTCGAATGTATTTTAGATTCATAATCTCAGCTAGGTGACTGAGCGGTCAGGGAATCTGACTGCGAAATGAACGATCGTGGGTTCGAATCCCGTTCTCTTTACCTCTGGGTTTATCTTCAGTTGTATGAATGTGACCCACCCTATGAACGGGTATCTATGGCAGTGTGGCATGGATAATAGATACCCGAATGATAACGTTAAATGATCAATATGTTGCCATTGGAATAAAGCAAAAATAAAAACTTATAGAGTATCTCTGAATAATTGCATATAAAAATTTTATTATTATTTCTTTATTGCTTTCGATAATTTATCAGTGAAATATAACTAAGGCAGTAATTGAAGCACCTGTTTAATGTCTGTATCAGTTAAGATTTTGGATGCAATATATAAATAGGGTAAAAAATTACATTATTTCTGACTATTATCAAAATTTAAATGTTTGCATTTAATTGAAAGAATTATAATTATAATTTAACATCGATTTTTTTATAATTTATTTATTTACTTTAATTGACATTTACATTAATCTCAAATTCTGTAAGCCATTAATCATGCAAATAACCTTTTTTTGTTTTTAAATATACTTGTCTTGCTCCGAAACGTGTCTAAATAATACCAAATATAATGTAAGAAAGATAATAAGTTTTTTCTAATTTTATGACCTATATGTTTTTTAACAATTGTATTTCAATCAATTCGTGAAAGTATGAGCCCTTGATCATTTAAATGTTTTATTGGTGATGATGTTTGGGAGTCTTTCATGAATCATCATTTTTTTTTCTCTCATCAAGGTTTTTAAGATTATCCGAAATGTTCGATATGATGTTTTTTTATAGCATCTGGTATCAAATTCGAGATATTTGTGCCCGTAGGCTAATGCTTTAACTACCGTGTAAGGGAGTGCACATTACCAAAATGAGTTAGGAAACTTTATATAAAACAATTAATAATTACAAACTAACATTGAACTCTACTAATTTTGCTGACGTTTGTTGCAATTATAGGTTATGGGATTTTTTCTCTAAGAAGTGATCTGGCCGTATAAATTAATAAACATTTCTAATAATTGTGTAGAGGCTTGTTACTATTATGGGTGATGGTCATTTTTCTTAAAGAAGAAAGTTGTTAATTTAAATTATCGAATAACACTCCGAATTTCATACAAAATTTCCAAGAGGGCAAACAAATTTATGCTCCACACTTATATTTACTGATATCAACTTATAGCATAACTAGTACTTAAACTCTATGACAAAAATATTAGTTCCTTTATTATTCAACAATGATTCATGCCGAATATTATTATGCCATTAATAGTCATTTGCAAAAAAAATCTTTTTCGAATATCTGATTCAGTTAGCATCATGTTTTAATACTTGTGTCCTATTCTAATTTAATTTCCCTTTTTAAGCAAGTTCAATTTTTAGTTTTCAAAATTATATAATCAATATATTAACTAGGTTTTTCATATTTGGCTCAAAATTAAATTTAAAATATGTCTCAATAATCTATTACAGACGAAAGCATATATCAGGATTTAATATTTAAAAAGAAGGGCACACCGAAGAAATCCTTATGCTAATTTTTAAAATTCAATTAAATTATCTTTTAGCTTTAGTTAGAGAAACATTCTTTTTCAATCAAAATTATTAAAGAGGGGAGATTATGTTTGCCTAAATATATAATTGAAGCTTATTATTAAATTTGAATTAAAAAAGTATTTTTGGAAAGTGATTTTTCCTACCTTGTTGAATATCATGACTTTATAGCTATCCACTCACCATATAATGAGTCTAATGTCATATTTTATCATTTATATTTCACGTAATATTTATTTTACTTTTCATAAATTTTAAAACAGAGTTTAAAAATCTTTTGTTATCTCTTATTAGTGTCTAGCGAGATTGTATAAAAATAAATTGTACTAACATTTTTTGAATGATATTTTTTGTGTTTTTCATGATCTTAATCATAAAAAAGAAAATTTTACAAAATGTATTATAGATTTATAAAAACAAAAAAAATTAAATTTATTGATAATTAAGAAAAATAAATATAAATCATATGTTTTTCTTCTTTATCATAAATGAGTATTATCTCCAGATACCAGTATATCAATAATTATATATATATATATATATATATATATATATATATATATATATATATATATATATATATATATATATATATAATTATTTAAATCATTCATTCAAGAATTTTCTCGAAATAGCTTTATATCAGTTGTTGTACCAAGAACATTTATTTTACCTATATTGGGAGATATGATGCATGTCACAGTAATATAAAAACTTCTTTGATTTAGACTAGCAGTGTTCATCTAACTCCAGTTAATTATTTATCATCTTTTCCTAAGCTGTTCTTTTAAAAAGTATTATGTCCTAAACAGCTGTCTAATTCCTGGTTGTAAACGATTTACAGACATGTAAATATAGATCTTAATTCCTTTCTGATCTGAATCCTTCAAATATCTAATTTTACTTTTCGTACGTTATTTAATGTCATCAGAATTCTATAAAAGGAATGTATACTTTTTTTTTACAATTCCGTGTTGCCAGATAATTGCTTTTATGATTTTTTTTTCTACAGTGACTGTCTTGCTTTTTCTTTCGAGTATTTTAAGAAGGTACACTTTCATAATTAATTTTACCTTTTCTTTACCAATATGTTGCTAATTATTATGTCAAATGGATAATAAATTAATTTACATTCAGCTTCTTAGTGTATAAACACAAAAAATTTAAATTATTCGAAAAAACTAACAGCTATCTGAACAGTAACTAACAATATGCATTTTATTGTAATTAGTTAATTTTTTTAAAGTATCGAATTTCACCGATACTATAAAGTAAGTTTTCAGAACAAAATTTCATTAAAATTATAAAGTTTTAACCATTTTAATGCTGATTGTAGGCACATCGCATAATTAATTGCAATTTTTTTAACATATATAATTCCTGCTGATTTTAACGGTCCTCTTAAAGAAAAAACAGAAATGGTTCTGATTTAGCTAATAAATTTCGTATACAAAACGTTAAAAAAAGTAAATTACAACATTGTGACACTGATTGAAGTTTTCTGACATTATTTCTTGATGTAACCCTTTTTTTTTAATATTTTCATATATTAACTTTATCAAATTGATAAATAATATTTTCTAACTATAAAACTGTTGCACACTGTAAAAGTAACGATAGCAAAAGAAAAAAAAACTGAAATTAATCATAATACAAAATGAAATAATAAATTATTAATATAGTAATAAGAAATTGTAATATGCTAAAAAGGTCTTTGAAAAGTTTGATCAATCACCAAAGACACTAAAACTAGTTTCAGTTCTGAAAAATTACTTGTACAAATAATATATATATATATATATATATATATATATTATAACAATATATATCACAACAACATGTAACAATATATTAATATTAATATATTTGTAATTTTGAGTCCTTTTCTCTAGGACAATAACATATTTTTAGTATATTTGCATATCAAAGTGTGGTATGAATCTATTTTATATTTTAAATCTAGTACTATACAGAACAATTACAAAAGAACGTGAATTCATTGCAATCTGATATACATTTTATTTTATTTTATATCCGTCGTTAGACTATTTTGGACTATATCCTCTATTGGACTATATATTTTGGACTATATCCTGTATTGGACAATATATTTTGTTGGACTATATCTATTGTTAACCCAATTTCGGGTTTACGACTACTGATGCTCAACTCCCTAACTTTGTAATTTTGAACCCAATCCAGAAGAAAAGGGAACTCCTGTATCAAGTATTGGAAGAAATTTGTTTTCGTGAGGGACTTTTTGATGGAGCTAATCCACATTCGCCTTTGATGGAAAGGAACACCACGAAGAACTCCCATGGTTAGTCTGTCGGTAAAGGGACTTTACCCCATGATCCTACAACTGATGATATTTTACGCCAGTACTGTGGGGTTGGTGCGAGGCGGGTGAGGAATTCGAATCAACCAACCGACGTGGTGATTCGAACCAACACCTCCTAGAAGAAGGAAGGTCTCAGCACGGATTAATTTAGTAGTCCGATCTAACGAAGTTAACTGAACAGTAGATGAAAAATAAGAAAGATGTAATTTCGTTAGAGGTACTAAGCTGCGCAGTGCTTGAAAATACGAAATATGTCATTACGTTTGGACTACTAAAGGATATATATGGTAAACTGTGCTGAGGCCTGCTTTTATCTAGGAGGTGTTGTTCGAACCCGGTTCACCTCATTAGGAGGCGAGCTCTCTATCCCCTAAGCCACCACGGCTCACTCTGTTATACATTGAGGATAGCGTTTATTTTTGGATAAATTTATCTAATCTCTAAACATATAAAACATAACCACAATTCCGGTGAATTTATAGTTCAGCCGATATTATACATATACAAAACAAAAAGGAATCATATAGGAGCTGATCTTTTTGTGACGTTTTCCGGACTATAATATATTTTTTAAATAGTTGCTTATTAAATATCCTCAAATTGTGATAAAAAAAAAACTATCCTCAACTGTCTTTTTTAAATATAAATCTAGCATTATAAACTTATCATTAACAAAATAAAAATGTGAATTCGTTACAATAAGTTTATGCATAAAAAATAGCGTTTCTTATGAAGAACTTTATCCAATCTTCAAGCATATAATACATAACCTCGGATCTAGCGAACTTATTATTCTAACACTCTCCATCAATTTATCAGAATTTGGGTGCTGTAAGAAGAAATGGCCACAATTCATAAATATTAGATCAGATTATCGTAAAGAAAGAGATTTTTCTTAGAATCTGTTGAAATATGTGCTATCAGTATTGCGTCCAATGTATATTTTATTTTGCTACAGTTTATACTTTACAAACAAACCAAAAGGAAAAAAGATTGAGTTAAGTGTATGCATTGTAAAATGAAATATTTTAAAATGTACCTTACATTAAAAGTCGCTCTACACACTTCCGGAGACCAGCTAGTCTGCCGTTTAACGAGAGTCTAAAGTATTTGAATATTGAAAATCGCAGTAAAAAATCAAGATAATAAGTAAATATAATAAATTCGAATCACTCAAGTGAGAGTGAATTTAATTTTTGTCCCTTACGTGTTGGTACAGTATCGTGGGTTTCATGACGAATCTGTCATTAAATGCTGAGTTCAACGTTAAGAAAACAAATATGATAATTATCTCAATGGTGTCTACGATAGATAAAAAAAATTAAAACTTTTTCAAAACTAAACTGTAAAAATTCCCAAAACTGATTTTGCGACCAATAAAACTTATTTTCAAAACTTTTTCAGCTTAGACGAAACGAACTTCAACTATTGTAAAACTTTTGATGAACTATTGTAAAATTTCTAATTATAAAAGAATACACATATCTAAAACAGTAAAAATGTAGAGAAAACATGGAAAAATTACAGAAAAATGAAAAAAGGGAAAAAGTAAAATAATAAAAAAAAATAATAAAAATCTGGAAAAGGAAAATATTAATAAAAATCCAAAAAATAAAATGAATAATATTTGCATCAGCTCACACGACTATATTCGCAAAAAAGAGTGCTTTCTAATATTGTATCAATATAGCCAAAGCAAAATACATCTATACAAAAGTGTGAGGAGCATTCAAAAAAAAAAAAAAATTGCAACAAATTTTACAACAAATAAGATAAAATACACTAAGTAAACATATCACGTAAGAACAGAAAATAAAATGTAGAGAAAAAATATAAAACATAAAACGAAAATTATAAAGCGAGTAGCGAATTCATATGAATTTGCATGGACCGAAAACTTTTCAAAAGTTATTTCAAATATTTTCGTAACAGGATTGTCAGATTATAAAATATGAAAACAGAAGAGCAAGTTGAGGTAAAAGTGTAAATAGATGGGTTTTGTTTTATAGAGCGTTCTTCCTGCAGTACTGTAGTGCGTTTGATTTGTTAGTTACCAAAGATGGGCCCGAAAATGGATGTGCGTGAGGTAATATTATACTGGATAATTTAAAAAAAATTGACAATTAATAATTTTGAGCCGCGATGGCTCAGGGGATAGAGCGTTCGCCTTCCAATGAGGCGAACCGGGTTCGAATCCCAGTCGATACGAATTCCGCATCCGGCTTGCACTGACCACAGTGCTGACGTGAAATATCCTCAGTGGTAGACGGATCATGGGTTAGAGTCCCCTTGCCGTCAGGCTAACCGTGGGAGGTTCTCGTGGTCTTCCTCTCCATGTAACGCAAATGCGGGTTAGCTCCATCAAAAAGTCCTCCACGAAGGAAAATTTCTCCCAATACTCGATCCAGGAGTTCCCTTGTCTTCTGGATTGGGTTCAAAATTACAAGGCTACGGAGTTGAACATTAGTAGCCGTAAACCCATTAAGTTGGGTCGGCTGTTCAACGACGGTTATAAAATAAAATAAAATTAATAATTTTAGAAAATTAATAACTTTAGAAAATTAAATTTTATTTAAGAAAAAAGTAAAATAAAATAGAAAAGAGAAATAAACATGAATTATCTGTTTTGCACATAATTTTAGCCATGGATTTGCCCGAAATGGATTTGCACATGGTAAAAATTATATAAATCAAAAAAAAAAAGTTTTTTAGTAAATTTATTTACAATAATATATACTTAACTCAATGATTTTATATAAAATTTAATTACTTGTTAGTATCCATTATTTGGGTATCCATTTTTGTATTTACTTATGCAATATATATATATATATATATATATATATATATATATATATATATATATATATATATATATATATATATATATATATATATATATATATATATATATATATATATATATATATATATATATAAATATATTGCATATATTGCATAAATATATTACAAAAAAAAGTAATAATAATTTTTGAACTTTATTTATATAACAAAATTCTGACAAAAAAGTAAAAAAAATAATAATGAAAATGTATAAGGAAAGAAATTTTTCAAGTCATTAAAATATTTCTTTTATAGTCATTATAAAGAATTCGCCTGCATAATGCAATAGGTACTGTTTCAAAAGGAGATCGTCTCACTCTTTTTACTTCTGGTTTCCATGGTAACCTTTAATTTCATCCTCACTTATACCCTCGACCCTTTTTTTGTATTTGACTTAGATATCCGACCTGTTAGAAAAATGAGTTTTTGCAAAGAAGCAGAAATTTTGTATTATATTGCGTTTTATTTTCTGCTTTAAAGTTATCATTATACCGCAGTTATCTTTATAGCGTGTCAGAAATAATAAAAATTTAGAAATATTTTTAACTAATTAGAGTCATTCTAGTCACTTTATATTCTGTTTTATTCTAAGAAATTAAGGAATGAAATTCCAAGTTTATACCTGTTCATTTTCTTGAATGTTTTATTCCCTTCTTGGTTTTTTTTCCTTTTATTTCAATAATGTCAATAATGTTGAAATCCATTTAATCTATTGTAGGTATCTTTACACATACTTCGAAATTTCTGTAATCATGTTTTTAAACGTATCGGTGGTTTTCGTAATAGTGTTTTTTGAATATCTTTAAATTCTGTGAATTGAGATGAGTCAATTTCGTCGCTTACATCTGGTTTCAGTTTAAGAAATTAAAGTATTAAAAATGAGTATATTTCGTTTCATTTTCTTAAAATTTCTTTTTATGCTCTTTTCTCTTATTTTAATATACTAAAATGCTAAATTTTATTTGTGTAAATGATGCTCCAACATATAGAGTATATTGTAAGCTATTTTCTCACACACTACAAAATTACTTGAATCGTAAGTTTTGATATGGTATTGTTTCAATTTACTGGTTATTATCTTTTCTTAATCTGTGTATGGTGGAATACAAAGAATTTTTAATTTTATTTAATTAATTAGTGACAATCTAATCAAGCATAACAGTTTTAATTTAAGACTTTAAAGTATGAGCTATGAGTATATTTTGATATATTTTATTAATTGTTTTATTCCAATGCAATTTTTATTTTACTTAAAGGTACAAAAGTAAGATGTATAAATGGAGTAACTTATGGTATAAAAGATGCACCCTTCACACATATTTTAAACCTATTTGAAATAAATATAATATTTTGATTTACCATCATTTAAAATTTGTGTCATCAAATCATTTTATGATTTTTTGACGTTAATGGTTTTTACGTGATGTGACCAAACTTATTAATAAAATGTATTGGCGTAAATGTTAATATTATAAAAATGTGAATTTATATATTAAAAAAAACATCACCTAATTTCTATAAGTTTCTTCAATTACTAAAAGCATAAGACACTAATTTCAATATTGATGAGCCAGTTTAATTTTTTTAAGTTGTTTCAGCCCAAAACACTTCATTGCAATTATGCTTAAGCTTTAAAATTGTTTCGCCAATTACCTAGAAGGATAAAAAACTTCTGTTAAAAATATCATACTGCATACCTTGCAGCATGACAATTCTGGTAAAATAAACACATAGTTCTAGAAAATAGAACCAGGATATACGTTATTTAGACCATTCATTTGTTAATGTTTCTTTTCATATAATAGCGGCTTACCAGCAATTCAATTCATCCGGTTTTTAAAGTTATAGTTCTTATTACAACACATTTAGTAAAAAATACAAGACAGAAAAATAAAACTTAACTGATAAATAAAGAAGGCCAGGGCTCATAACGGACTGATAAGTCAATAAAGAAGAAAAGCTATACACAAGTAAAATAGATACTCTATGTTGTTGGGTTGGCAACGACATCGCCGCATTTTTTAAAAAATATTTTATCTTTTAATAATTCGGGAGTATTCTGACTTTCCCGTCAAACTCTTTGTCTATTGAGTTGAATTTTATACAAAAGTTGGCTTATCGTTTTCGTCATACTCACTTGGAAGGACATCAATTCTTTGATGTTTTGTATAGAGGACAAAATTTCCATTTTTAGACTAAGTATGTCATCCAGGTTACAAGTTACACGGAGAAAATAACTCTCGTTTAATTACGGAACTTGTATGAAAATGATATTTCTGGTTAAAAAACTAAAATTTCGATAACGAAACCCGGGATTTTAACCAATCATTCGGTAATTCTTAGGTTTATATGATAACGGCTTGCCGTAAATTCTGATTTTAAAATTTGCAGTTCTTATTACCACATATTTAGTGAAAACTACAAAACTGAATAAAGCGTTTTTATGCCGTGCTCAAAGGTATCATGATATAATTATCAAATTATACCCTATTTACCAAATTTTATCTCATATGTTGTTATCAGAACACCTTTTACCCAAATCATTATCAAAGCACTGCAGTAAAATTTACCGTGCTTTTGGCATTTTCGAAGAGCCAAAACTCCGGTATATTTTACCATATTTTGGTATTTTTGGGCCATTTTTTTGTTCAGTGAACGGAAAATATTTATACAGATTATTCAGTTTTTTATCTTTTTTCCCATATTTATGTTTTCTACGCAACTCTCAATCCCAATATTAAAATAAGCAAAAAACTAATTAACATGCTAGAAAAGACGCAAAAAAAAATTCAATCCAAAGCATTAAAAAAAGCTAAAATGGATCTCTCATAAAAATACGTTGAAAAATAACCAGCCTCCAAATATATTTACTATCATGTATTTAAAAAATATTAACATTCATTTACCATAAATACTTATAATATTTCAGTATCATCATTAACAAATTGGTTATTGTGTATCATATAATTTAGCTTCAAACATGCTTAGTTCAACGTGTTCAGTTGTTTACTATATAATTAGTGTGAAAAATTTTAAATTTTTTACAAAAAAAAGTATTTCTCGATATGTGCAATAGTTATCGAACTCGTATTATTCATATCGTTTGCAGTATCGTATCTGCATAAAAATGCAAATTTGCAGAATGCGGTCATCTTTCTGTCACATATTATATAGTCATTAATAAACCTAAAAATAAAACTTACAAAACATTGTATCATAAATCAATACATGTTACGTCTTAATAAAATCGAAATTGCTAATTTTTGTTTTGCTTCAAGTTCTAACTGCTTGGTTTTCGTTAAGTAAAAAAGCTTCATTAATTTTAAAAGTTGAAAAGCAGGATGCCATTTAGTTTATTGATTTCCGATATTGCAAAAGGGCATTTAAATTTGTCTTCATCAATCAATTTTGTCAGCAAGTTAATAGTTTTCAACCGCAAAAGAGTAGAAATAAATTTAATTTAAACGACACGCTTTATCATTTTTTGATTTCGCATAATTTGTTGTCTCTGGCCTTAACATTTTTAACTTAACTAGGATTTTTAAAAATAAATCTACAACTAATTAACTTACTTGGTTATGAGTTCATGTAATATATATATATATATATATATATATATATATATATATATATATATATATATATATACAGTGATACCTCGAGATACGAGTTTAATTCGTTCCGTAACCTTGCTCGTATGTCAATTTGCTCGTATCTCAAAACAATTTTCCCCATTGAAATTAATTTAAATGCCATTAATCCGTTCCAGCCCCAAAAATACTATCCCCAATTGTTTTTGTTACGTGTTTTTGAATAATAAAAATGTATTTATGAATGTATTAGGACAAATACTGTATAAAAACATTATAAAAGAGAATGTAAAGCAAAAAAAACTGATTTTATAAAGTGTACATACATATTTGTATTTTTGTCACTTAAATGCAACTAACACACAACTTAAATGCTACTGTATGCTCAATTTTAGTCACTGCATTTCTCTTCACTGGTCTTTACTTTTTTAGCCGGATTAAAAAAAACTGTCCTAGGAGGTTTCTTTCCTCCTCCTTTTCAGAATTCTGCAGAAATGAGTTAGGCAAGTGTCATTAAATAGATCCGATGTACGACCAGTTGCAAGTGTTCGGGGTGTTTCTTTACCACGAACTGGGAAATTCTCTCCCACTTTCCCATGAACTCTTTTATCGCACTTGTAGAGATAACCTCCTCCACCTCCTGCTCTTCCTCGAAACCAATTTCTTGCAGAACCCCCGAATGCTGCTGTGACTGTAACTCTTGTAATTCTTCGGTACGTCAGTTCCTGAAAGTGCTCCTCGGTGAGCTCGCTCACGTCTCTCTCACCCATAACCAGGTTCATGGATTTTCCCAGAGACACAATCTACTCCTTTATTGGCACTTCGGGTTCGAATTCTTCGAAGCTACAGACTCGGGCAACAGTACAATTTTCGGTTACAGACTCACTCAGGCCACAGCTTTCATGCAGAGGTCAAGGTTCTCGTTGTAACACTCAGCCAGGCCTGATCTAATCATTCTGAGGCATACCACAGTGTTAAAGTGGTCCTTTCAGTATTCTCAAAGGGTGAGGTTTGTGTTCTCTCTCACCTCAAAGCAGCGCCGGAACAGGTGCTTATTGTACAGCTTTTAAAAATTAGAAATCACCTGCTGATCCATGGGCTGCAGGATAGGAGTGGTGTTAGGTGTTAGATAGAGAACATTTATAAATTTTAACTCTTCGAGGATGTCATGTTCGAGGTTCGGTGGGTCAGCAGTAGCATTGTCGAGGACGAGAAGGGCTTGCATGGCCGTTACTCGTATCTCAAATGTCGCTCGTATCTCAAATAACTCGTATGTCAGGGCACTCGTATCTCGAGGTACCACTGCATATATATATATATGCACATATATATATGCACATATATATATAAACCGAAGAGCCGACCACCCTCCGGTGGCGGGGAAGTATGGGGTGGGCAATGTTTTCATGGGGCACATTAGGACCCATAATCCTCATAGAATAATCCCTGATGTCTGTAAGCTACTTGAACATAGTTTCAGACCAGGTTCACCCATTCATGGCAACAGTTTTTCCAGCCGGGGATGGTGTTTACCAACAAGATAATGCACAATGTCATAAGGGTTGAATCGTCATGGAATGGTTCGAGGAACATTCCAGTGACTTTCAAGTCATGTCTTGGCCCCCAAATTCACCTGACCTTAATACAATAGAGCATTTGTGGTCCTACTTGGAAAACCAAATTCGTGCTGCCACGCTACCCCCTCGCAATGTGAGGGAATTGCAGGACCAGTTGGTAAGCGCTTGGTACCAGATACCTCAGACTACCTAACAGCACCTTGTGGAATCAATACCACGGCGGGTGCTAGCAGCTTTGAAGGCTAAAGGTAGTCCTACATGTTATTAGCAGGGTGGTCATAATGCAATGGCTCTTTAGTGTATATATATATATATGAACTTCCCTATTTCGACAAATAGCATAGCTATTATACGATACTCAAATATGTAGAGAGGTATGAGAGGAAGTTGTACATCACGCAATGGATCATTGGGATGATATTTCAATCTTATCTCACAAATGAGATGGAAATACTTTTGCTCCCTACTTTGTTGAAATGTCTCTAACTCATTTTTACAATGGTTTGTGTGATTTAATGGCTGCAGGATATAATTTAATTTATTAAAATTTAATACATAAAGAACTTTGAACTTTGACAATAACGCGGACATCTCATGGAAATAGTTGAAATTGAAATCAAATTACTTCAGCTAGGGCAATGCAGCGGGCAACAACTAGACGTTGGAAAAATTTGGTTAATATAATTGCTTTAAACTATTTAAGATGATAGAGTTTAAGGAAGGGGGCAGGGATAGAATGGTTGGTATGGTGTTGGGCCCATGTTTGAGAGGTTGTAAGTTCGTTCCAATTGTACAAAATGGTGAATGATGACCCTAAATATGTCGGGGTCACAACTAAATATGTCGGGGTTCTTACAACAAATCAATACCTCTTAGGGCATTTGATCAGAGATTGATTATGCTCTGGATCAGATCAAGATTACGATCTGCGGATGGATGAGATGTGTGGGACTGAACCATCCCTGTGAAACAGGTTGTGATGTATGTGTGTGGCAGACGTCAAATTCTTGGTCATAGATGAAACCAATGAAAAACTCGAAGGATCGCATCCCTCTACCTTAAACTCGGATAGTTAGTATTGACATGTGGCATAAGGCAATATCAACAGTTGAGCCGTCGTAGCTCGGGGAATAGAGAGTTTGCCTTCCAATGGGGAAAACCGGGTTCGAATCCCAGCTACAACAGGTTGATACGAATTCCACATTCGGTTCGCAACGGCCACAATGTTAGCGTAAAATATCCTCAGTGGTAGACGAATCATGGGTTAGATTCCCCTAGCCGTTAGGCTAACAGATGGATGTTTTCGTTGTTTTCCTCTCCATATAACGCAAATGCGGGTTAGTTTCACCAAAAAGTCCTCTACGAAGGCAAATTTCATACAATACTTGATCCAAGAGTTCCCTTGTCTTCTGGATTGGGTTCAAAATTACAAGGCTACGGAGTTGAATATTA